>JAPWTK010000057.1:1675000-2029761 GCA_029963805.1 Aromia moschata | reverse complement strand
ACGTATTACATATACACCATAGAAAATTGCACCATTACATATTGGTGATACATGTGTAGAAGAGAATAAGTTAAAAGACACCAGTAAGGACAGACAAGGACAGTTAGATGAAACACTGTGTTTCACGCTTGTGTACGTATTAGAAACGTATGATGTAAAACGTTACCTGCGCGTCAGAAACTGGAATGTGGAGGTGGAGAGACACCGCCCATCAAATACCCGATTTGAGTGTATGGTCCTTCTATTCTGAATTGAAAATGATGAATACGCCTGGGCGTGGCCCTGATGGCCATGGGCGTGCTCGAATAATAACTTTTAGGGATAGGTAATAATAAGCAATTAACGTCGCTTTTATATAATGACTTTTTTTATTTACATACAGACATATTATACTAATATGCATTTGGCCAGTAATTTGTTTTAATTTTACTTATTTTAAATATTTTATTAAAAATATTTAAAAATGCGTCAGAACTACATTTTTTTTAAACCAGAGTTTACTAAGATGCCACGTAATGTTTCTATAGATTTATAATTATAACCAGGGTAATCATGTAATTTTTGTTGAATTATTTCCAAAGTCGGGACTTTGTTTTCTCTATACGTATCATAAATTATTCGCCTAATTACGTCCCGCGTCGCCTAGTCGACATTTTTTAATTTTTACTTTTTCTGATTTCGTAATTCAGAGTGATCTATAACAGTTCCAGCTTTAACAGCACGATAAATTGTGGATATTGAAATTTTAGTTAATTTATCAATTCGATTAATAATTTCAGTATCAGTCATCTTCTCATTTTCACGTTTTAAGCATTCATATATGTTTAAAATAATACGCTGACTTTGAAAATGTAAGTCTTTATTTTTTAATTCATCGTACTCGACCGTTTCGACATTTTCGCTGGTTATATCTGAAGCTACATTATTTTCATCCGTTTCGAAAGGCCTCCAGAAAGCCATGTTTATGAAATAGGTATTGATTAAAAATAATATAAATTTATATATTATAATATATAAATTTATATATAGTATAATTTAAACCTTTCAAAAACCTACTTTGCCGTTATTGTACGCGCACAGAATATAAGGCATCAAAACATTCACAAAAACAACGTTTTTTTTTGTATAGAGTCGGTCAAAGAAGAAGCGTGGTTATAACCCGTGTTTTACCGCCAACATAAATCAACTGGGTCGGCTTTATGTGGTGTCTCGTGATGTGTTTCCCCTACCAGGGTGGCGACAATGACCAATGAACTGTAGATTCCGCCCACTTCTGGACTGACAGGAGCTCGTCAAATAAACGTTGAGTCCGATACGGTCTATAAGGGTAAGGATCAGTATAGAAACGCATATTTAGTTCCATACAAAGTGTTAGTAAACTGATACATCCTTATTCTACCTCGTATAAGTACCTATTTTCAATTTAGAATGGGATTTCTATACATCGACTTAGCTGTATGAAACGAAGTTCTTACGTAATTCTGACTTTTACAATTATCCCATACATTTAAAAGAAATGTACGAACATAATTGTATTTATTTTCAAATATTTATATTCCTTAACTAACCGGTCTGCAAGAAAATAAAATTGAGGTTCTATAAAAAATAAAAAAATATAAATATAAATTAACCCGGTTATAAGACGAAAGAAAGAAAAAATGCCCATTGAATAAGTGGTTCAAAATGTCGCCCCTTTGTGCTTCGCAAAAACCTAGTCTATCGTAAAACTCAGTTCTTACGCGTTCTTACACGTCAGGGGAAATATTATTTAGGACTTGTACAATTCTGGTCCGTAAATCATTTAAATTTCGTGGTCTTTCCTGTTCATGTCCGTAAACAGTTTGTTTTATTTGTTAAATATTTGTTTGCATTTAAGGAACCGTTTATAAAAAATGGCCCAACGATGGAATCGCCTAAAATATCAACTGCGTACGCAAGGAATACTCAAGTGCTTATTTTCCGTAGACCAATAACGATATAATAATTCAATTCACACGTGCGCATTGTAATTTATGGGCGGGGCGTCCCGCCTACATATTTTATTGCTACCCTATCACGAAAGACAGAGAATAACGCCCATAAAAGTTTTAAAATGACATGTCAGCCTGGCAACTATGGATATAATATTTTTCTGTCAGTTCCTCTATCTGTCAGAGTTTATTCGTTTCTATCTTAATCAAGGGAGTAGCCAGTAGTTATCTTTGGGGGGGGGGCGCTCAATGCAGTTCAAAAAAAATAAGCTTTAAAAAAAAGGTCACCACAGCCAAGGGCAACCGCATTCCCCCGAGTATTTCGGTTTTTACTTGACCTTTTAGGGGGCGATCGCTGCAGATGAAACAAATAAGTTAAAAAAAAAAAAAAGTCACCACAGGCAACGGCAACCGCAGGTATTTTGGTTTTTACTTGACCCTTTGGGGCTACGCCCTTGATCTTAATGATGCTCGGCTTTGAAATCTTGGACGTTCCAATCCTGTATGTATATCGTCGGCTTAAAGTGTTAACCTGCTATCTGCTTGTGGGCAAATTTTACAGGCAAATTTATATTTCTACATTTTACTTACTAACAATAAGTGAAATTTGATCAAATAATAAGTACTTAACATTATTGGTGTGGAATATCATTGTAATATACATGGTAGTCTACATTAAGTGTTTGTTTTAGAAACTGCAAATCTTCAAATTTCCGGGCTTTTATTTTACGTCTGCTATGACGAAGTCTGCTTAAATTTTCCCATGGGATGTATTTTATATTTGGCAATCTTCTTTGAGGAATTAACTCCCAGGAGTCCTCAAAACATAACTTATAGAACAGTTTTCCTTCGGGAGTATGCGGCTGAGGGCGCCTCCACTTAAAAACAAAATTTTAAATTTTTTTTAACAGATTACTAAATTTGCATTACCTAGTTTTGCTATGCATCAATCAAGCACGTTATATTGGTTTCTCGAACCCCCTCTATATACAAACTTTTTAGATTTCGGTCTCCTTACATGGGGCGCCATCATATCTCGCCCGGAGGCGCTGACACGCTAAAGCCGGTACTGTACGACCCGGTCTAATACTTTTTCAAATTTAACATTTTCGAAATTTCTGAAAAATTAATAATTTAGGTACATCACATCATAGGGATTTGGTTTCTTTCGGGCTTTTTGACAGAGCGGAATATAATCAGCAGGTACATTAATGATTTTATTTTTCATGCAACGTTCCACTGTTGAATGCATGGAGTCGGCTTCCATTTAGATGTGACCGACTTCAAGATATTTCTGCTCTATTCTGAAGGAGACAGCAGTATTCTGTAATTGATTCAGGCGTAAAAACATCAAGCTTTTCGCATCAAGTAAAAATTGGAGTTTCTGACTATAGATGGATATAACTGGTAAACTCATGATACACAGGATTAGACACTTTATCTAAAGGTACACAGATATTATTTTGCCTAAAAAGTGGAGTTAGCAGGTTAACACTTTAAGCCAACGATATGCACAAGATGTCGAAGATGTTCGAGTTTACGACGTTTTGCATATTAAAAATACCATTGTTTGCCTTTTCTTCTTTCCATGCAAGACTTTCATTGATAGCATATCCCTCTTTGGGAGAATCACAGTATGCGCATTATAGTATATTATATATGCAACGATCATGTAATGATGGCTATTAATGTAATGATTTTTTTATATCCTATATTAATGGTGGGTTCATGCAGAAATTTTTAGTAATAAGAATAAGAATAGTAATAAGCATAAAAGTTAAACCTTCGTTTTATAATGACCCAGTTCATGCAGTAAACATAATTTTTAGTAATAATTTTAAAAATAAGGATTTGCTGCATGAACTGGGTCATTATAAAACGAAGGTTTAACTTTTATGCTTATTACTATTCTTATTCTTATTACTAAAAATTTTCTGCATGAACCCACCATAAGTCTATCGGAACATTTATTTAGCAATAGTAATCATAGATGGCAATACTAGAAATTTCTGCGCATGCACAGATATGGTAAGAAGGTGAAAGATAGCGTCTGTCTTGGACCAAATAATGATATTTGATATATTTCAGTTGTATTTCATTTATTAAGTTTATACAGGAAAGGTTAGGTTACGTTATGTTATTGTAAGTCATGCATATCTCCTATATGTCTTGTTAGGTTATGTTGGGTTCGGTCAATAGTGTAGTTTCTTGATGCCATCTATAATATATATTGCCAAGTAAAATTTCACTTAACTTGGGATATAAAAATCGTAACTTTTTTGATAGGTTAGGTTAGGTTATATTATGTTATTGTGTCATGCATATGTCCTATATATCTTGTTAGGTTATGTTGGGTTCGGTCAATATTGTAGTTTCTTGACGCCATCTATGACATATATTGCTAAGTAAAAGTTCCCATAGACTTAACATGGGATATAAAAAGAAATCATAACTTTTTTAGGGGTAGTTTCCTAAAAAAAAAATGTTTGTGCCTCTATTCTCAGGGGACCGTCCTCTACCGAAATATGTATACGACCTCTAAATTTATCCAATTTTCGCAAAAGGCTACTTGATTGAAAAAACATGGAATTTGATTGACTGTGAAATCTGTATCATAATGAAAATTTGTAACATAATGCACCTTATTATGAAACAGAATTATGCAGAAGACATATAATTTGAACATTATAAAATGGTCGTAGAAAAAAATGTATATCCTTGAAATTCGCCATAGATGCCATTAATATTTTTCAACAATCCTCTATAAGGTTTCCTTCTCCATCTTCTTCTTTACCTCATTTGAGTGAATACATTAGTCAATAAAACAGTGCGGGTATTCACGCCTGGATATCCTCATCGTATGTTTCCTTATGTCGATTAGTTTAGTAGTCCAGATTTTTTTATAAAACAAATTCTTGAGGTTTTTCGAAACAACATTGTTTGTTAAAAACTGATTGTAAAAAAGTGAAGAAATATGTAGTTTCTTGCAAATTATTATACTTTTATAATATGCAGTGGTGGGCAAAAGTGTGAAACCACATAAATCTCTCTGAAATTAATATATATGTGGATACGAAATTTTAAACGTGACAATTAACGTTAAACAGCCATAACTTAACCTTAACTTGAAATATACAGAGTGTTTTAAGAAACAGTGGCGTACCGATATTATTTTTTTATTACTATTTTTTTAAGTTTTTTGTTTGTTTGTTTATTGTTTATTTTCAATTGAAAAGGTACACAGAAAGAAAGTAAATACAAAGATAAAATAAACAATTACAGAACTCACCTAAGAAAAAAAATTGAGTGTGAGTTAAAAATAATTAATAAAATTTGTAACATAGTAATACTAGTTAATTCCTTAAATAAAATAAAATAAAAGTACATCTACTAAAATTAATATAATACAATTAATATAGAGAGAACTAACACAAAACGTATACGTTAATAAAATGAAGCACATATAATGTAGTATATTAACAAACGGACATATAATAACAAACAGTTAAAATATATAAAATTTGCAACACACACATTGTAGAAAAATGTATATGCGATACAGTTTACATACAGATAGTTAAATGATAAAATGATATAAGGCAGTGGTTCTACAGGTAAGTAGTTTTGATTAAATAAATAAGTTGTAGATACTTGTTCTTCCTACTTGATATAAGTGCTGTTTTATTTCATCTTTGAATTTTGTTGGATTTTTTATTGATCTGATTGACTCTGGAAGAGAGTTATATATTTTAGGGGTTAAGTATTCGTAACTTTGCTGCCCTTTTGCTGTACTCATTTTCGGGACTACTATAGCCGTTTCATATTGATGCTGAAGTTGTAGTCGGGTGTGCTTTTCCGCGTATATCTTTACTGCCACTTTGTAATAGAACAGTTGTTTGATATCTAATATATTTAATTCTTTGTACAGCTCATTTGATGGTTATTCGTTGCTTTTATTTATTATTATTTTCAAAATTCTCCTTTATAATACCGCAATGTCATTTAAACATGTTTTATTGGCGGCTGCCCATGCAATAATAATACCATAGGTAAGATGACTTTCCACTAAGGCATGATAAATTATTTTAAGTTGTTTCGGTTCTAGAAAAGTCTTTATATGTTTGATTTTAGATAAAACATATCTTAATTTTTTTAAGGTATTCAATATGCGAGTCCCATCTTATGTGTTTATCAACAACTACTCCTAGGTAAGTGTTTTTTAAGTGCCCTGTATATTTTCCGATACTCTTGGAATATCTGATTTTAACGAACTAACATACTTGATCTAAAGTAAATATTTTGGTAGCTATAGACAAATAAAATTCGTAATTTTTCTAGTTCACATTAAAATTTTGGTTTCAGAAAAATGGGGCATCCCTTTATTATTTTCATATTGATCGAGATCGATTAAATAAAGACATCTCAGATTGGACGAAGAAATCTATGAAATTGGTGAAATTGAATGGCCTGAGCGATGCCCCTACGTTAGTCCACCGTATTATTTCCTTAGCGGTTACTTAAAATCCAAATTATATTTTCAGAGACCTAAAAGGCTACCCAAATAGTAACAGAAAAAGAATAAAAAAACTACACTGGAAATAATAGTGAAAGTTTCGAAAGAATATAGATTAGCTTACCGTCATTCTATTGCTCATAGCTTAATGACACATTAGGTTACTATTAATAACACGCTATTAATAAATATAATAATAATTAGGTTTTATCCCAATTCGTTGATCTTCATTAAAAAAAGAGTTATATGAAAATTATTAAAAATTACGAATTTCATTTATCTGTAGCTTCCAAAATATTCGCTTAAGATACCAAGTATGTTAATTCGTTAAAAGCAGCGTATGAATTATCGAAAAGTGTGAAAATATACATGATATTCCATTAAAAAAATGATAACTTTGGTGCGTCACCGTTTTTCTGGAAAGTCTGTATACTTGAAGCTAAGTTCAAGTTATGACTTTTTAATGTTAATTTTCATATCTAAAATTTCGTATCAATACTTCAGAGAAATACATGTTTCCACACTTTCCCATTACTGTAAGTAGGTATTACTAGTGCTTCTCAATTGGTAACTTCCTGCGTTTTGAACTATATTAAAAAACCAGGGACATATGGAATAAATTCAGTAATTCCAAAACTAAATATTGCACGACCGCTGGAACAAGTGAACTATTAAGTTTAGTAGCGCTTAATTTGATTTATTATATATGCCTGTCATTTTACATGCTTGTCACTCACAAACGTCACCAGTTTGTGAGTTATGACGTCATACACAGTTTCTTTGATAGAATGGTACATATGTGTTTTATGTTATTTTTTGAACAGTACTTTTAAACGCATTTCCGTGTTAAATGGAAAACGGTTTTCTGCCCATTTATGTACAACAAGGAATATTCAAAATGTCGTTGGGGCACTCTTAGATCTATGTATAATTTTGTATTATTAGTCGGTATCACAGAATACCCTACCCATACAGAAGCGACAGAGCGTGTCGGCACCTTTGATCTTGGGGAACATATTTTTTGACAGTTCTGCCAGTTATTAGTACACTGAGAGAAAAAAGTTGTTTTTGCACACTAATCAAAATGTTCAATTAATAAGTGAATTGTAACATGAAGTAAAAAGTCTATCGTCTATATCAAGTTTTATCTAGAATACACTTAGGCTTAATTATTTTAGGGAAAGACGGCAATAGAGTAATTAGGTACTTTCAGGTATTTTATTTGTATAAATATTTTGCTTCATATTTAATAATTTCATAATATCATAATTAATTTAGGATTAATAAAGCAAATTAATATTACTACATATCAGAGTAAAGAACAATTTGTAAATATAAATTATGACATTTTTGAGGGTATAGAAACTTTCAAACAAAAATGCTAAATAATATTAAAGGGAGATGTTATATGTTGAACATATAACATATAACTTGTAGTTGTATATAGGAAGGTAGTTCTGTATTATCGTTCTATGAGCACCTTAAGTGCATTGAGGAGTTTTTTCATTAATTTAGAATAATTATGTGATGTAAAAAACGAATGCTGTATCTTTTACAATCCTTGTTACATCATATCATATAAAATCATACACTGCAAATTAAGGTTTTATTAATGCAGTCAAGTGAAGAATAAAACAATAATAATTGTATTAAAAATTTACAATTTTAATAGGTAGCTGAATGGATAATACAATATTATGTACGAAATTAAAACAAACATTTTTTAAAATAAGATTTATTTCATTCTGTCTGCATTAATAGATACAAATATAAGCATAATTGATACAAACATAAGCATTCACTTATTAATTGAACATAAGCATAGAGGAGGGTACCTAATATTGCAAGTATGTATATATAGGTATCATTAGAATTAAGGAAATCAATAGATTACATTTTGTAATACGCACAAAACAGTCAAAACATCGATATATATTTACAGTCATTTAATAACTACACATTTCTACACATTTACTTTACAGAGCATAATTAAAAATGACATGTAAAAATTTTGTAGGGAAAGCTTAAAAATATAAATTTCTTATAATTCATATATTTTTATAGGTAAATAACTTTTTGTATTCTCCAACTTTACATACTTTTGGGGATCCCTTGGAAACGAAAAAAAGCATTGGGGAAAGCATGGACGATAGGCACATCTATTTCTTTTAGCTTTCTTGGCAAAATCCATTCTCATTAATAAGTTTTGTTGGATACCCAAAGATACCGAATCGCGATCGTAAAAACGTCTCAATACTTTCACCGGCACTGGCTAAATTGTTATAATATAAATAGTAGTCACTAATCTGAGTAATCACATAAACACAATCAGTAATATCACAAAACCTGTACTATATTTGAAAATAGTTCAAAATCAACACAAAAATAAAATTTAAAATAACTTATTTTTTGACAGAACAAAACGTAAACATTTAGACGTCAACCGAAGATAAAATTACAGTGACGTTACTGCCATCTATTGAATGGCAGCCACAGGTCCCAAGGTCAAATATTACGGTCCCTCGAAATCGGCTAGCTCTCGCTTCTGTATGGGTAGGTATTCTGTGGTCGGTATATTTTTTAGGTACGGAGATAATAACGTATTACTCTAAGTTCTCTAATTGGTAGTCTGTATTATTTTTCAACCTGTACATACTTAACAATACTGACATATGTTTTTTTTCTTCAACAAATATCTATGAGTAGATATTAATAGTAGGTACCTATATCCCTTCTTAGAAATCGAATGAAACTTCCCCCACAGCAACCAATTATTACTTAGAAAAAAAATATTTTATTAATAATTAGAATCTAAAACTAAACAATATTTACACGAAGTTGTGATCAAAGTCAACCTCTTTCATTTCTCTAAACAATCTATTTTAAATACATCTTAGATAGCCTTTAGGAGGTTATTATTAGACCCAAATGATATTAAGTTTCAAGATAGATTAGCATATCAAAGAAAAACTTCAAACAAAACTTGAAAAAAACGTTTCAAAAAAACGCGTGTCTCACCAGAAGACGTCTTGCAAAATATTTGCGAATTATTTTTGTTCCAGAATCACCAACTAAACAGAATTACCAACCAGAAGCATAAAAAAGCCTTTTTTATGCTTCTGGCAGGGCTCACATTTGTTTTTTTTTTTTTTTTTTCGTTTAAGTTTCGTCTGAAATTGTTTTGTTACACATTATATTTCCAAAGGTCATTGTCTATTTTAGGCGTTTTGGTTTTCGCATTTGGACATGATCTGAACTTAAGAATACTAAAAATTACGATTTGGGGTTAAACTTAACCTCAAAACGCCCAAAAAAATGTAAAAACTGGCAATAAATTTTAAGCTTTAAAAGTGACCGACCGAATTAACCGATGAATGACTATATAAGTGACCGCTGTCACGGACATGATTCACAACGCTAATAAATATTTGTATTTATGTATCATAGAATGTTTTAATAAATATCAACTCCTAACCTATAAAAATGTCTGACAGTAGGTACATATGTATGTACATATGTAAGTATTTAAAGCAGCATAAAAACGCCTTCACATTTTAATTAAGATGTAATAAGGAACATACGGAAATAGGTAAGCTAATGGTTTATTGGACACAAATGTTATCAATGTTAGTGACTAAAGCCAAATCCCTTACTTTGTTACATATATGCATACATGAAAAATGTATCTCCTGTTGTTCCAATCTTCAGTTGACATTGTTTTACTTTATTTAATCGTTTTTTTAACGTTAGTAAACAGTAATTTTACTAAATAGAAATAATCAAAGTCGCCTACCTTCATTTTATATAACGCACATTTGAGGTTTGGTGTGACTAAAATCATTCACGTCCACACTAATAACTATATTATCTATTTAATTTCGCACATCATAACTGTCTGCCGCGTGTGAGATATCTAAATACCTTTTAGGCGAACCAGCGTAAACTTATAAGTAAACTTTAAAATTATCTTTTATTTATAAAGGTTATCAAGTTAAACGTTTTATGTTGTACCCACCCGAATATATTTATCCCGTCTTATCGGTGATTCCTCGCGACAAGAAAAATATGAATAACTTTTGACGGACTTATACGTGATATAGATATATATATCAGATTAGACATATAGGTATCTGATTCGTAACTCTTAAATATTTACTACTAATACTGATTTTTTTTCTTATTCGAATAGAATTACAAATAAGTATTATATCGTATTTTAATTATAATATTAAGTATAATATCGTCTTTGGGAAGCCACACAGCGCTGGAGACGATTCTTCTATTCCTCTTAGCAGTACTTCAAGTGGAACTCATATACTGGAATTATCTTCAGTTGGTCGGTTACAGCCGTGTGATGTTTTTTTTGTGATCCCAAAATGACGTCCCTTGAGGTGGTTTTTCAATCTCGGGAAGAGAAAAAAGGTCACAAAGCCTCAAGTCAGGCGAATAAGGAGGCTGATGAGCCACAGGAATATTTTTGCTGACTAAAAACTCATTTTCTGGAAATGGCTGTGTGATAAGGCGCATTATCGTGATGCAACATCTAGTTGTTCTTATTGTTTGGTCTCACACGCAAGTTTTTCAAGAACCTCTCTGGAAAGCTGTTGATTTACTGTTTGGATTGGCGGCACAAACTTTTTTGATCTTCGACTTGCTCATTCTTGCTTTTTTTGGATCTTGGAGAGCTTGAAGTGAAGCGCTTTCCGCTGGTTTCCGGGTCGTACTCAAACACCCAAGTCTCATCACCAGTTAAATAACACGTTCCATAAAATGGGGATCATTTTTAATCGATTTCAAAAAAGTCAAGACACCTTTCTCGCCTGATGTCATGTTGTTCCTGCGAAAGGTTTTTTGGAACCTTTTTTTCATCCTCATTTCGTTAGTCAAAATCTGATGAACAGTGGTGTGATTCAAATTGAACTCTTCTCCGATCATTCTTGTCATCAACCGACGATCTGAATGCACAACATTCCATATTCTATCGACATATTCATCGGTTTTTGAAGGCCTTCCGCTGCGTGGTTCATTTTCAATCAACTCTCTTCCTTCTGAGAATGACTTAAACCACCGAAAAACCTGGGCTCTTGAAAAAACACTGTCTCCGTAGGCGAGTTGAAGTTTTGCAAAAGTATCCGTTGCGCTGTGTCCAAGTCTTAACAGACTTAATAGCACACCGTTGCTCAAAATTAATGTAGATCATTTTTAAAACGCACTAGAAAACAGCGGTTTACGAAAACAGTTACAAAGAACAAACAAATGACTCCACACTATTGCTAGATCGGGCGCGACATTGCCAGTTTCATTACTTCATTTACACACCTCGTATATTATAAGGCCGATGACACACTGGAGAAATAAATTTCGGAAAACTTGCGACTGAAGAAAGTCACGTGAAACTGGATGGTACGTTGGTATATAACTACAGCAACAGCCTGATATATTTAAGGCATTTTTTCACACACAGAGGAAATTGGGTCTTTATACTATTTTATATACCTACCAATAATATTATATGGGATCGACGAATAAAATTATTAATATACATATATACAGCATGTGTACAGCCGACATCGGTCCGTTGTGAAAAAGGAGAAATTCTACGCTTCTCGTTCTAACGACTAGGGTAGCGTGGTGAGAGGGGCCGGTCTTATTCCCTCACTACCTTCGATGCGTATGCGTTTGCTTCTTATCTGTCGTATCACTTCTCTTTGTCATTTTTCATAACTGGCCGATGTCTAATGTACACATTCGTTATACTGTTAGGTATCAAAACTCTACTGAATTGCGCAACAAATATCGCGAAACAGCACGTCCTATTTCATGAAATTTTTATCTGAAACAGTTTCTGCTCTTCTGTTTCAGAAACGCCAGTGTGTTCCATCTCATTTAAATATATGGGTTGTGTGATAACGAGACGAGTCTCCTCTTTCCTGAAACGTGTCACATACCTAAATTAACATAATGAATATTATTTATAATAAAAACTTTTTAAAAAATGTGCCTTTTATATTTTTTTTTAAATGTAACTTTTTATATGCACTGGAATGGGTAAAATAAGATTTTCCATATTTAGTGAACATCAGGTTTTATCTGACTAAAAATGAAAGCGAGGAATGTTCATTGTCTTACCTTATGCCCACTGATTACTATGACATATTTTCAGGAACATCTCCACCCTTTATTCTTTAGTCAGATAGAACCAAGAAATTATGAGTTCCCTGTACAAATATTGAAAACAGACTCTGTATGAGGTAAGAATTTAGTTCAACCCGTTATTGAGTCCATGTTGGCACAAATATGTCTTAACAATTATTAGTTGTGTTCCAATAATGGAACAATATAATTTTTATGTTCATTGTTTTATATGTTTTTTTTTAATTTTATGTATTATGACAATGACAAAGAGTAATGCAATTTTCTTAACCATAAACTACTTTTACTACTATTATCATTTATTATATCTTCTATTTAAATTTACTTTAATAGTACAAATCGACCACACTGTGAACAAGTCAACACAGGCGATACAAAACTGTTTAGCAATATGCGCTCACTCTCTGCATGCAGTTATTTTCTGTACTGGGCTGCGCTGCGCCGTCTGCGTCGCCTGCGTCTCAATGTGCGCCCGGGCTAACAATTCAAGGCATGCGGGATTGATTCCACGGAATACTTTGAACACGCTTTTTTTTATCTTACAATACATCCTAATCGTAATAAATATCGTTATTATTGTTTAATAACAAAAATTAACAAGTCGTTGTCCTTACCTATAAAGCGTAGTAACATCGAGTCTTATAGCGACATCATATACTTGCTAAATGTGTGTATGCATTCACGACATTCACTAGTGTGTGCATAATGCGTTCTATTCTTCTCCTTCTATCATGAGCTCATATTACACGTCTCATGTGAGAGTGCGTCCTCAGAGGAGAACAATGAGCTCCAACACAATATACTAACTCTTCAATTTCGAGGAGTTCCCTTACCTACCTTTAGAGTGGATCATCAGGTCAGTTCCAAGTTGTAATAATCGAAGTTGTATTGTCGTCAGTAGTTGCATTGACATCGACGATTAGTCACTGTGCAAAATTTCAAACCGATTTGTCAATCAAAGTGGGTGAATATAGAATTTTAAGATATGTTACATAAATAATGCATTATACAACAACATACACGTCAATCTAATAAAATCGCGTTAAAAGATGAATTAGAGAATGTATAATCAATTAAGGAAAAAGTTGCGTATTGTAGTTCGTGAAGATGAGACAATCAAATTTCCTTATTTTAAGTAGCTTTTGAAGACTAGTGAAAAATATTTTAGAATTTTGCAAATAATTCGGAATGATTTAGACCAAAAATTTTCAAATGAAAGCTGAAAATGGTTTTATTTTGTACTTATAGTTTGTACGTTTACTTATTTTTGTTGTTTTTGTTTATTTTTTATTTTCAATTGAAAATGTACACAGAAAGAAATTAAATACAAATATAAAATAAACAATCACAGAGCTCACCTAAGAAAAAACTTGAGTGTGAGTTAAAAATAGTTAATAAAATTTGTAACATAGTAATACTAGTTAATTCCTTAAATAAAATAAAATAAAATAAAAGTACATCTACTAAAATTAATATAATACAATTAATTTAGAGATAACTAACACAAAACGTATACGTAAATAAAATGAAGCACATATAATATAGTATATTAACAAACGGACATACATATAACAAAGTTAAAATATATGAAATTTGCAACACACACATTGTAGAATAATTTATATGCGACATAGTTTACATACAGATAGTTAAAAGATAAAATGATATAAGGCAGTGGTTCTACAGGCAAGTAGTTTTGATTAAATAAATAAGTTGTAGATACTGGTTCTTCCTACTTGATATAAGTGCTGTTTTATTTCATATTTGAATTTTGTTAGATTTTTTTATTGATCTGATTGACTCTGAAAGAGAGTTATATATTTTAGGGGCTAAGTATTCGTAACTTTGCTGCCCTTTTGCTGTATTCATTTTCGGGACTACTATAGCCGTTTCTTTTGAACGAGTGTCATATTGATGCTGAAGTTGTAGTCGGGTGTGGTTTTCCGCGTATATCTTTACTGCCACTTTGTAATAGAACAGTTGTTTGATATCTTATATGTTTAATTCTTTGTACAGCTCATTTGATGGGTATTCGTTACTTTTATTTATTATTATTTTCAAAATTCTCCTTTGTAATACCGCAATGTCATTTAAACATGTTTTATTGGCGGCTCCCCATGCAATAATACCATAGGTAAGATGACTTTCCACTAAGGCATGATAAATTATTTTAAGTTGTTTCGGTTCTAGAAAAGTCTTTATGTGTTTGATTTTAGATAAAACATATCTTAATTTTTTTTAAGGTCTTTAAAGTCTAGTAAGCTATTTGAGTACGAAGAGAAACACAGGCACACTGTTTTGTTTCTGTTGATGGTAAGTAAATTATGTGAGTACCAGTTAAGGACTTTCTCCATGTCTTTTCTACTGTTTGTTTTAGATTTATCCAGGACTTATCTTGATAATATATAGCGGTATCATCTGCAAATGCTATAACCACTCCATGTGTGTTTACTTGAAACAAATCGTTTATATAAATATGAAATAGGAGTGGTCCCAAAACCGTCCCTTGTGGTACTCCACATGTGACTTCTTTAAAATTACTAGTACAGCCGTTAATACAGACACATTGCTGTCTCCCGTCGAGGTAAGTTTTGAACAGTTTCTCACATACTCCTTTAATCCCTAGCCTATTTAATTTGTCCAAGAGGAGTGATTGCGACACTGTATCAAATGCTTTTTGTATGTCAACAAAAATACATAAACTCTTATATCTAGGTTTTTATAGATGTTTTGTGTTAATAGGCTGATTGCGTCTTGTGTGCTTTTCCCTTCTTTAAATCCAAATTGTTGTTCCGATATTAGCGAATTACTTGTAAGGTATTGTGTTACTCTGATTTTACTTATTTTTTCAACTATTTTTGATATTAGAGATTTTAGTTGATATGTTTGATAGAGATATTGGTCTGTAATTTCCTAATTCTAATTCATCTCCTTTTTTGAATATGGGTTTTATCAATGCCATTTTAAAGTAAGATGGATACTCTCCTGATTCAATTATTTTGTTTATGATGTGAGTTAAGGGGTACGCAATATAATTTTGTAACATTTTTAACATTTCGTTTGATATACCATCAAGGCCACTTGCTTTTTTTCATTTTCAGAGTATGTATTTGCTTTTTCACTTCATTCACATCAGTAGGTCGCATAAATAATGTTTTGTGATATCCAGGTATTGTCTTATTTTGGTCCAGGTTTTATGTGTTAGAAATTAACTTTTCTCCGATTTCTGTGAAATAAGAATTAAATTCATTTGAGATTTCAGTGTCATTATCAGTTACTTCTCCATTTATTTTCCTAATTCTATATATTTATTTGTATTCTCTCTTTTTACCATTTGTTGCTTGGTTTATGACATTCCATATATGTTTGGAATCCCCAGTACAGCAGCGCCAAAGCTTCATTTTGTGGTGAGTTCGATTTTCTCCACGGTTTCTTTAAGTGACTAGCATTCGTCAAATTTCACATGCCTTACTCTGGGTTTGTAGCTCCTTGATGGTTCTTTAGCCGCTTTAAATTCCAAGAGTTACAAGTTGATCACTGATTGTGGTGTGTATCTCAAGCCT
The DNA here is from genome assembly GCA_029963805.1 of Aromia moschata. NCBI lineage: Eukaryota > Metazoa > Arthropoda > Insecta > Coleoptera > Cerambycidae > Aromia > Aromia moschata. The sequence continues at coordinate 2,013,562 of JAPWTK010000057.1, read as the reverse complement.
CAAAGCTTGCTGCATTTCAGTATCTAACAGCTCATCAATAAAAGTCTAAAAGTCTGTAAACCAAGAAATGTTTGTTTATAAAATCCTTTCGGTGCCTGAGGGTAAGCCAAATGGATGAGTCGTTCGATGTCTCAGCTTCGTACTCTTGAAGAAATGAATTACTTCTTTGTTATCACTAATGTCACTTCACAATTGTCATAATATATAGCCATATAGCTTAAGAAATAAAAAATTGGATTATCTGTCAACCATATTGGAAAAAAATGGCTAAAATATAAGGTTTTGTTCACAGCAAAATTCAGATCAAATTTATTTGAAAGCTCATTATTTTAAAGGACTCAGCATCATACTACCAAAAAAACTGAAATCCAAACGAAAAATCTAAATTTCTGCGTAAGAAATAGAAAAAAAAACTATTGCGAAAATGTATTCTAGTACAATTTAGTAATAATCAAAGATAAATAAAAAAATTTTGAGACCAGAAGTGACCAGAATATGACACAGATCCCGAAAGTAATTTTTTTATAAGTTATACCCATATACTATATACAGGGTGCTTTACGGTGAGTGGCATATTAAACGTTTTGGGAAAACTGTAAATAATATGGAGCTGAAAACTTGTATCTGGATGTTTTATGGATGGACATACTTACACATCTAAAATAACTTTTTGACACATCTGGATATAGCGGAAGTGAATACTAACTTCGTTATTTTAAACGGCATGATATATTTTTTACTCATTAATTTAAAGTCACTTTAATAACCACTGCCTAGCTCTAAAACTAACAGTTTTCGAGATATTTCAATTGTAAGGGAAAAAAAGTTGAAAATGTAAGCCCGTAGAAAAAAAACTTTCGCAGTGGTAAAATTGTGTGGTTAATTTTTTTATCATCTAAGATGAAATGATGAGATTACCAATAATCCTAAATATACGGAAAAATACAGGTTGCTGAAAATGGAGGTCAAACTTGAACAATTTTGTGATTTATTAAGTCAACTATTTCAAATAAAACGTATTATATTTTATTATTCATTTCACTTCCTCTCTTTAGATTATTTTAAATAGAAGATAGTGTATTTTATAATCTCCTCGCTTCATTTTTTTATCCTCTTTCTATACATACTATTGTGGTACGGTTGACATGCATTTAAAATAACGAAGTTAGTATTCACTCCCAGTGTATCCAGAAGTGCCAGAAAGTCGCAAAATTTAGATGTCTACAGCCCGATCCAACCAACAACACCCTTAGACGCTCCTAAATAGACCACTCACCGTGAAGTCCCTATATACAGGGTGACAATAAAAAACTGACAACCAAATTGCTTTGGTCTTATCACCAATGTTTTTGAAGTTTGAACGTTTTTATTGTTTTTATTCGATTCTCCGTTAAAAATACTACATGTATGTTCTGTTTCAAAATTTTTTTAACACATTTAAGCTACTTTTTTTAATTGTCAAACCAAAGGGAAAACATTTTGGCGTTACATGAGCTGAGAAAGCGTCCGATCGACATTGCGCGAACAATCGGCATCGACGAATCCAACGTCCGGCGAACCATCAAGCGATTTGAAGAGCTCGGCCATACTGGTCGCCGTCCAGGAAGAGGCAGAAAGCGCACCGTCAGAACCGTCGAGAACCGGGAGCGCGTTCGAGAGCGTGTCAGGCGAAATCCGAGGGTCTCCATGAGAAAAATCGCTTGTCAGACTGGCATCAATCGCGAATCAATCCGCCAAATAGCCAAAGAGGATCTCCATCTCAAACCCTACAAGCTCCAAAAAGTTCAGCTCCTCACCGACGTCAACAAGCGCGTACGGCTTGAAAGATGCAAACAACTCCTTCGTCGCCACGCTCCTCTTCAGTGGGACAAAATCCTCTTCACAGATGAGAAGCAGTTCAAGCACCTGGTCGATTTTGGAGGGCAGGGCCTGCGTGAAACCCCACAAAAATTTGGAGGCACTGAAGCGTTCCTTGCGCCGAATGGGACCGATTGTCACCGTAAGAGATGCGTGGCGCGGCAGAAAATTTTCGGAAGCATTTGGTGCTCTGCCGAGACGCGTAAGGAGGCCACTTTGAAACCGGCTGAGTATATTATAGTCAAAATTGTTGTTTATTGTTTTTTGTTGATAAAATTTGTTTTTGTTAAAAAATAATGATTTTATGAAGTTTTTGCTAGAGGTCAGTTTTTATTGTCACCCTGTATATATTTCGTGACTGGGAATTTCACTTAAATGATAAGATAAATTGGATGGTGTGAAGCCACTGGAATAACCCCAAGGTTCCGAGGTATGATTTCAGCACATTTTTGCGTGAGTAATCCTTAATTTTTCATGTGTGTAAGGCCTGAATGAAAGACGCCATTCACGCCAACTCGAGGTGGGCCGCGCCACTCCTCGGCCCCAGTTGAAAAAGCGCCAGTTGTGTATGCGGCGTCGCGACGTCTATAACGTACAAACGACCGCGACGATGGTGCCTCACTGTTCCAAAATGTGGACTAGCTCCAGCAAGGCCAAATGTTACATTTAAAAATTGTCACCTGGGGTAAATTATCTTTGGCTTTTTGCAATACGACTTATTACAGCTTATCTTGCGACCGCCTTGATACACCCAAAGGTAACCTGTTTTGAGGATTCAAATGTTACTGGGTTTGCCTTCACTATGCAACATTTAATTTGAACTACATATTTCAAGAGTAAACATATTTACTCTACATTGTTATTGCACGTCACAAGGGAATTGACCGATAATGAACAGAACTCTATCTTCCACGTTATCTAAAAGTTATTCAGTATCAACAATTACTGTTCATTTCCAAAACTTGTTACCTGTAGAAGATATCCGCTAAGTTGCGTTTTATTTTGCGGTTACCTTGCTACAAACCACTGTATATATGTGTTGCGTAATTATTTTTCTTACCAGAGTTTTTTTCTGCAGTAAGCTTAACGACACTTATTTTACATTTATACATTAAATAACTAAGCTTTCTGTATATATGTATAAAATGTAAGAATTAAGTTACACATCACACATCACTTATTATCTGCATCGTTGTTTTATGGTTTTGCCATTTAATTTTACCTAATGTTTAAATCCATTAATACTTAAAACAATGTGTATCTAAGGGCATCATTAATGTATTACAAAAGCTCGAAGCAAACATTTCACTTTGTCATGTTATGAGTCATCTCGTTTGGTAATTCCATACACACCTAAGGCTTAGTTTTCACAAGTTTCCAAGCAATAGCAAAATAAAAGAACTTGTATCCTTTCTATTGATTATATACTGAATTATAAAAAGAGTAAAAACGATCAAAATGGCAAAATATCAAATAAAACCTTGACCCAAATAATATTCTAACTGTTCATTGACGCGAACAATTTTAGTATACCGGGTGGACACTTTAAAAACATCCAAAGTAGGATGTTTTTAAAGTGTTTGATGTTTTTACGAAGTATGTAAATTAAGTAATGAGACTGATTTGTTTATTTTTGTTTTTTTATTCGAACAGAATTACAATTGAGTATTCTTTCCTTCAAAATAACTTCCTTGGGAAGCCGCACAGACGATTCTTCCGTTCCTCATAGCAGTGCTGGAACTCATATACTGGATAGCCTTCAGCTGGTCGGTTACAGCCGTTTGAATGTTTTCTATGGTCACAAAATGATCATACCATGAAATTCCTTGAGGTGATTTTTCAATCACGGGAAGAGAAAAAGTCTTCAGGGAAAAAGGGAAAAAAAGGGACTCAAGTCAGGCCACAAGGTAAGGAGCCACAGGAATGTTTTACTGTCTAAAAACTCGTTTAATGAAATGGCTGTGTGACAAGGCGCATTGTCGTGATGCAACATCCTGTTGTTCTTGATGTTTGGTCTCACATGCATGACCCTTTCAAGAATCTCCCTGTAAACGTGTTGATTTACTGTTGGCCAAACCCTTTGTGGACAATTCCCTGGCTATCAAAAGAGCTAATCATCGTGCATTTGATCTTCGACTTGCGCATTCTTGATTTTTTGGGCCTTGGAGAGCTTGAAGTATGCCATTCCTTGCTTTGGCTTTTGGTTTCCGGTCATACTCAAACACCCAAGTTTCATCACCAGTAATGACACGTTCCATAAAATAGGAATCATTTTCAATCGATTCCAAAAAGTCAAGACCCCTTTCTCTCCTGATCTCCTTTTATTCCTGCGAAAGGTTTTTTGAAACCATTTTTACACAAATTTTTCTCATCCCCAATTCGTTAGTCAAAATCTGATGAACAGTGGTGTGATTCAAATTTATCTCTTCCCCGATCATTCTTGTCGTCAACCGACGATCTGAACGCACAAGATCCCGTATTCTATCTACATTTTCATCGGTTCTTAAAGATGAAGGCCTTCCGCTACGTGGTTCATCTTTAATCAACTATCTTCCTTCTGAAAATGCCTTAAACCACCGAAAAACCTGGGCTGTTGAAAAAACACTGTCTCCGTAGGCGTGTTGAAGTTTCGCCAAATTATCCGTTGCGCTGTGTTCAAGTCTGAAGCAAAACCTGATAGCACACCTCAACCTCAACCTCAGCCTCAAAATTAATGTCACTTATTTTTAAAACGCCCTAGAAAAAACAGTTTTCGAAAACAGTCACAAAGAACAAACAAATTACTCTAACAAGTTCAAACTTGTACTGAAGGTGCACTACATATTAACCTTTCGCCCTTCCAAGTCCCGTCTGCGCAGTGTTGCTAGATCGGGCGCTACGTTATCAGCCTTATTACTTAATTTACACACCTCGTATCTCGGACAGTGTAAGAGATATCAAAAAATCTGATACAGCAATTTCGGACTATTTTTTGTGAACTTATAAACATTTTACTTACAGTCGAAAACGTACAAAACGTATGTATCGTAGAATCGAAAAATTGATGTTTCTCAGGAAACACATTTTCTTTATTAAAAAATACTGTTATACTTTTTCTGCGGCTATTTTTATTTTAATGAAAGTAAAATGGATTGAGGCAATAGGAGGAAAGTATGCATTTCTAATGGTGTCATCCAGAGTCACCACGTTTAGCTTAAACGTAAAATATTACAACATTAAGTTTAGTTTAGGTAATTTTGCACTTAGATGATATTGTAATGGTTCGGTAATTTTGGAGATTGACATCGTCTATATAATATTATTGATACAAATAAATAAACAAAAAAAAAACAAACGTACTTTATTGAACGTATTAACTTTGTTAAATTTCAAGTGGTACATTACAAGCCACTAGGCCACTATTCGTTTCAAACAATATGGATGTTGTTTACGATTCACATTTTTCACACACGCAACAATTGTTTCTTCTAACTCTTCTAAGGTTCTATTATTCTAGCCAATGTTGTTCTATTGTGCCAACTATGTTTAGACAACAATGGATAATAGTTTAACTGCACTAAACGTTTAATGAAGTTTTTATTTTGATATTTTATTACAATAAGATTGTTATATTTTATTATAATTAAAAGTAATAGTCAAAAAATATATGTAGGTAGCGCCACAAATACACCGATAATTTAGTACTTTCAATAAAATTATATTTTAGCACATTTATGATATATTTACATCAATACTTTATATATTTATAAGTATATGTGGAAAGCAAAAAATAAAAATGGCGTAACAAAATAAAAGGTGTTCCATTGAAAAAAATTAAACTTTGTATTATAGCTTCAAACGAATTTAAAAATCTAACTACAAAAATGGATTCTACAAAAAAAAAAGTGTCAATCGAATCCTACATTTTTTTTCATATTTGCCACAATAAATAAAATATCGGACTTGTAAAATTATACATCCTATAAAAAATCGAAAATGGTGTACCCGATATACTACAATTTTAAGTACAAGCATGCATTTATTAATTATGCAAACGTGCATTTATCTGTACACTTTGTCCGTGTCAGAATAATTTCCCTGATCACATATGAAAGATAATGAAAATAAAAATTAAGAAAAAAAAAACAGGCATGGAGCTGAACTTTATTGTAACATTTTTTACTTGGTAAAAGCGTTTATTGTTGAATTAATTTGATCACAACAACTATCACTTAAAATCACACCCAAAATATCGCTACTAAATATCGCGGTCTAAATATCACCCAGTATATCACTTTGATCTTCATTTCTACATTTTATTTCGGGGGTTCCTCTGGATTCTGTAAACGCCGTCGTTGATTCTCTTAATGACTGTGAATGGGCCTTCCCAGTTGTTCTGCAACTTTGGCGATCTTCCCTTACGTCGAACTGGGTTATACAGCCATACCAGGTCGCCTTCTTGAAAACCAGAGGAATTGGCCCGGACGTCATATCTGGTCTTCATGCGGTCACTTTCCAGTTGGAGACGGCTTCTTACATGGTCATGTACCGCTGACATCCTTCGCTCCAACTCTCCAACATAAGTGTCAGGGTCGGTGTGTCGCTGAGTCGGATAGCCAAAGAGTAAATCTGCGGGGAGACGAGGGTCTCTTCCAAAGACAACCCTAGCGGGAGTTTTTCCCATTGTCTCGTGCACAGCAGATCGGTATGCCAACAGGAAGAGCGGAATCAGCTTGTCTCAATCATCTTGGTGGTCATTCACAAACATCCTCAGGTGGGTTCCTAAAGTGGCATTGAAGCGTTCCACCATGCCATCAGATTGTGGATGTAGTGGCGTGGTCCTTGTCTTCCGAATTTCCATCATTTCGCAGACTTTTTTGGAACACTGTAGACTCAAAATTTCTGCCCTGATCAGAATGTAATTCCATTGGCACTTCATATCTGCAGAAAAAGTTGTTGACTAGTACTTCAGCCACTGTCGTCACTTCTGGGTTGGGTAATGGATACACCTCGGGCCATTTACTAGAATAGTCCATCGCAACCAACAGATAACGGTTCCCATCCTGGGTTCTGGGAAAGGGGCCTGCGATGTCAATTGCTATTCTTTCGAACGGTGCGCCGACGTTGTATTGGCGCATTTTGCCTCGGGATCTTGTCTTTAGTCCTTTGCTAGCAGTGCAGGTGTCGCATTTTCGGCACCAATCTTCTAGGTCCGTTCTACAGTTCACCCAGTAGAACCTATCTCGAAGCTTCTGCAGCGTCTTGTTGGTACCGATATGTCCGCCGCCAATGCCTGCATGGACTTCTTGCAGCACCTCAGGCACTCGAGATCTTGGCAGCAGAACCTGTTTCTTAACTTCGATTCCCTCACTGTTTTCCCAATTTCTCACCAGGGTACCATCTTCCACAGCGAGGGAATCCCACTGTGCCCAATAGCTCTTGAGTGCCACACCCTTGTCGTTAACGTCAGGCCATGGGGGTCGACCAGTTCCTGCTTCTTTCTATTTTAGGATGGGTTTCAAGTCTTTATCGGCTAGCTGGTTTTTACCGATTGCTGCTGGGCGCCACTTGTCTTCTGGTTGGGCGGTGACGACTTTGCAAGGGATCGTTGATGTATCTTCTCTCCTTTCTAGGCTACTGCAATGTTTGCCATTCGTGGGGCAAGGTCTTCTGGACAGGGCGTCGGCATTTCCGTGCTTGTTTCCCTTAGGCACGGACCTGCACTGGTTCCTTAAATGCCCCGTTTTCCCACAGTTCCAGCATCGAGGAAGCCGACTTCTCGGTTCAGCTTCGGCTTGCAAATTTTCACCGGATTTCGATGCTGCTCTGAGTTTGCCTATAAACTCAATTAGTTGTTCCCATACATCGTCTTGTCCTGGTGCTTCATCCACGGCAGGGACTCTTCGAACCTTCACATGTCCCCTTGAAGCCACCTTCGCTGCTTCGAACTCCAAAGCATGGGACAGGGCATCGTTCAAAGTCCTATGTCTTCCCTGGCGCAGGGCTTGTTGGGTTTCGCTGTATCTCAGACCGTCGATGAAGTGCTGGATGGAAAGTTGTTCCAGGAATTCAGGCGGAGCAGTTGGATAGGCCAGGCGAACAAGTCGAAGAATATCAGCTTCGAAATGCTGCAAATTTTCTCCCGCCAGTTGCAGACGACCCTTTAGTTGCACCTGCTATATATGCTGCATGTGTTTGTCCCCATATCTCATCTCCAGATGGTCCTTCAGGTGCTCAAAACTCTGCTGTTGTTCAACATGTATTTCTTGGAGCACATCTAGGGCTTCGCCACGCAGAGCTATGATCAACTCAGTGGCTTTCTCTGAGTCTGTCCACCCATTGGCTGTAGCAGCCGCCTCGAATTGTCGCAGATAGGTACTCCAGGACACCTAGCCATCGAATTGAGGTGGTTTGACATTACCCGGTCTGGAGATGCCTTCAGCTTTTATTGCGCCTCCTCGTGCCAGACTCTCCAAGTTCTGCTGTAGTTGTTCGCAGACTTCTTTAACATAGGTTATTTCTACGTTAATTTTTTTATTTTGCTGTTTCAATCTCGTTCTTCAATTCTTCTACTTGTCAATTGAATTCTTATTTAACCCCTTAACGCACTTTTTTTTTTGTTTTCGGAAAAACGGTAAAAAAAATATTTTTTTTATTGCTGATAATAAATATGTAAATATATGTGAATCCAAAAACATTATTTTTGGTAGTCAAAATATAGTCAAAATAAACATAAGATTATTTTTTATTCAAAATCAGTATATATGGATATTATAATAATGTATCTAATCAAAAGTACATAATCAAGTAAAAGTTAAAAATTTAATTCAGTATGATATTTTTTGAAACAAGATACTGCACACAATCCGACATTACATGGCGGGCAGTAATAGCGAGTTTCTTTCTTGATTTAATTTAATCACAACAACTATCAACCTAAAATCACACCCAAAATATCGCTACTAAGTATCGCGGTCTAAATATCACCCAGTATATCACTTTGATCTTCACTGGACTACGTTGCTATTCAAACTGACTCTTTGGGGTTCGCTGTCGTGCTTATATACACCATTCGAATTCTCCGGAACAATCTTCTAGCTTCGTCGAGAATCTCTGTACTGCTTTCGCTCCTTCTAGTATTTTCTCGGACGTTATCTTGTTGGCCCCAATTACGTTGATTGTAATAATCTTTTATAGGCAACCAACAATACACCGACGCCTTGCAGGCACAATATGTTTACAACAAAAAAAAACTAAAATTTATCTTTAGTAGCAGTCAAAACGCTTCACATTACCTTTAAGACTGTGTAAAATGTTTTCAACCTCTTATGACGTTTTACAAAATGGGCATCATAAATCCTAACTCTTCAGATTTATGTTCAAAAATATGTTGCATACAAAATTATATGTATTTTAACTATGTTTTACCTTTAAATGCATAAAATCCATAAAAGTAGTTTTGGTAACTAAATAAAGATAACTAAATAAGATTTACATAACAATTTAATTGTATATTATATATCAATTTTGCTGTATAAGATCAGCATGATTTCCCTCTCAAATTGTCTTTATAAACAGATGTCTTGTTCTGCGTTCACTTCGTATGGGCTTCTCACCCTCCCTTCACAGAACAGAAATAATCATGATATAATACTAGTAGTGTTGCCTTCAATATTTACACGAATTAATTTGAAATGAGACACGCAAAATATGTAACTCCAAACCCTTGCAAAATAGTATATTTTCCAAACCAACTCGTAAAAGCTTTTCACGTTTCTTCGTATTTTAATTTATAACTATGCTAAAAATGCTCATATGTTTTGTACACTTTTTTTTCTGAAGTTCATTTGCTGAATAGCTTAAATTTATAAAACACCCGTGTTTAGTATTTGCATCTAAATGAGTACACAGGTTATTTCATTTCTCGTTGCAATATGTACTCAGTTTTCTGCTGCACCGCGATATCGGTGGCCATTCGAGCATGAGTAAATATAATACGAGAGGAGCTTTAGTCTAGCGACTTTAGTGTAATCATGGCCCATTAGTGTATAAACGCGGTAGGGATTGAGGAATGAGTACAAAAGTACTTAGTATTTGGTATTCCTCCTAATTTATACCCCAACGTCACCATGTCGCTACATATTTACTACGCTACATACTAAAACTCCTCCCGTATGCGGTGCGCCAGAAAATTAAGCAGAAATATTGCAACAAGAAATTATAGCATTATAGTAGACATTAACAAGCAACAAGAAATTATAGTATAATAGTATTATTTGTAGTTCCTTCTAAGACATAGTGAAAATAGAGTGTATAACGGCTCACCGACTGAAACGTTAAATTTGTCTGGAATTAATTTTTCAGCATGACTACGAACTTTTAATATTCTTTTAATAATTGGATCACCTTACTCTGCACTCAAATTGTAACACACCTTAAATTCAATATCAATATGTAATAAAGGGGAGGCCAGCATGGCAATGTTCAGACTGGAGAATTCACCCAACTTCAGGGATACTGAAAGACGGGGCCACACAAAAATGAATCATATGACGAGTAACATACTTGGTATGAGAACAGATCATATGACTGTAAAATACCAATTCAACAATAATTTCGAGATTATTATCCAAGATCGGAACGAGTTGGACAGAAATACGGTCAATAGACCAAACATCAATGAATTGACCTGGTACACGGACGGGTCAAAGACTGATAATGGAACTGGTGCTGGCATCTATTGTGTGCAAAATAAACACAAAGAGAGTCTTCAACTAGGAAAGTTTACCTCTGTATTTCAGGCAGAGGTCTGCGCAATTCTCGAATGTTTGAGGATCAATAATAAGAGGGCATATATTAATAAGCGGATCAGAATTTGTTCAGACAGTCAAGCTGCCCTAAAAGCCCTTAGCAACGCTAAGGTGACATCAAGACTGGTATGGGATTGCAAAGAAGAACTGATAAGGCTGGCAACTCACAACAAGGTCACTTTGATGTGGGTGCCAGGTCATCAGGGTATCGAAGGCAATGAGAAAGCTGACGAGTTAGCCAGAAATGGATCGTCGGAAGATTATATTGGCCCCGAACCGGCCCTTGGAGTGGCAAAAACCGTCATCAGGGGACATATTAATGAGTGGGTCAAACAACAACACAAAGAATACTGGAGAAAAATGCCCAGACAAATACATGGGAAGAAATTCATTAAAGAACCATCAAAACCCGTAGCCGAGCAACTGTTAGCAATGAACAGGAAACAGCTATGCACTATAGTAGGGTTACGCACAGGACATCTTCCTGTTCGAGAACACCTAAATAAAACGGGCCTGTACAACGGAGACCTAAGATGCAGAATGTGCAACAAGGAAACGGAGTCAGCCCTTCACATTCTCTGTCAGTGTGAGGCTTTGGATCGCAAACGGCAAGCAATATATGGAAAACCCTTTATGGAACCAGAAGATTACACTGCACAGCCAGATATGACCCTGTACAAATTAGTGCAGGGAACAAAGATTTTAGACTGGGTGCAGTAAACCGGTACAGGAGAAAATACAAAAAGCCCAAGAGGCTGCAGTATAACCGGATAGTACAAGGACGGCTCCTGAAGGAGAAAAAAAAAAAAAAAAAAAATTCAATATCAGACCAGCCGCAAAAACAAAAATACAAAAAACCTTCAAAGTGTTTCTTTTTTTGTTCCACATTTTTTTTGTGTTATATTCTTACATTCATAATGGGTATTACATTCTGTGTAGCACTACCATATTTCTCTTATCTATCCAAGCCTGACAGATGCATGGATAAGAGCAGGGCCGGATGCAGGGGTGTGGGAGCCCGGGGCAATGAAGAAAGTGGAGGGCCTTTCAATCAATAAATATCCATCGATAATTTTATTTTTACATTTAAAAAATAAATTTCCACTATTAAGATACATACAATTTTTTGTAATTCCCTAAAAATCTTTATTACTTTCTGACGAGTGATGAGCGGGGAACAGTTGATAGGCTTACTATATTTAAGTGAAAGACACTTTACATGCTTTTTTTAGAGGCAAAATCATTAATGATTTCTTCGAAGTCCATTTCTAGAAGCAAATCACTCTCTATACTGAGCACTTACAGATATGCTAGTGTACATTTTACCCAGTATCCAATAAATAAAGTTATGAATTTTGCGTCTATTGAATTTTGCAAGAGGTCTAAATTTTGTAGTTCCACCACGGAATAGATTTGACATAGGATGAAAATATCCCATGTTTGGATATATTTCATTACTCATTACTTTCTTGAATCTAAGGTTTGTGAAGGCCCTCAATGTGGGGGGGGGGGGCAGGGCTCCCGCCCCCGGTTGCCCCGCCGTGCATCCGGCCTTGGATAAGAGGAGAGTAACTGAATAGCCAGCACGGTCTCTTGATCATACTCCATTGAATTTCTTTCACTAGAGATACTTGAATTTTGTATAGTTGAAAACTGTTTCAAACAAAACCAATAAACGTTGAACATAATGACCTAAAAGGAGGAATAACACGATAAATATGACGATTAACATGTAATACGAGCCAACTATTTTACTTTTCGCATAATTTCAGTTTTTACATTAAAATCTGTAATTTATCTATACCTATGTGTATTATTAATAAAGTAGTATTCCTACTTTAATATTGCGTAAATGGTTTAATAAATATCGTTTATTAAATCCAATAAGCTAATCGGCTTATAACTTATTTTTCTAAACTATCAATTTTAACGGTACATCCAATAAATAATTTTATGATAGGTATATACCTACATGTGTACGTATATACAGGATGTCCCGTAAAGAATGGGCCACACTTCAGGAATAGCTTCACTGGGTCAAAATAACTTGATTTAGCTCAACTTACCTTAGTACCATTGTGCTTCCTTAAAAACTTATGGGCCTTGAAAAAAATATATTTTATTTCATTTTTTTCTGTTAATTCTGTCATTTTTAAGTTATTTCACGTAAAATTGGTATAGGGGGGTTTTTGGAATAGCCTAACATGAATATGATGTCATTTCTCGCATTAAACGTACAGGGTGTTAACAACCCCCTCTTATTCTCATTATATATTTTTTTATTATCACGAATTTTGACAATATTGACAGTTTTCTTGAAAGAGCCATCCATTTACTGCAAAAGTGGTATACCTGTTCCATGACGCTAAATCGCACAGTTTTCGAGAAAATTAAGCTTAACTGTAGTACTGCAGAATGGCTATATTCTCTTTACATAAAATTTTAAGGTTATTAATCTAGTAGGTATCCGTCACAGTAGATTACTTACAATTTTATACTACTAATAAATCCATAGTATTTCCAGAAAAGTGCGTAATTTGCGTTTAAGTAATTTTTAAGTAATTAACAGGCACATTAAAAAATCAGTATTAGAAAATAAATTTTTCGAAATGTCCACCATTGCACTCATTGCATTTCTGGTATCCTTTCAAAAAATTTCTTCGAACTGCAAAAAAACGACGGCTGCAGATTTCGAATCGTGTTTGCAGCTGCACCTATTCTTTACCTAAGCTCGGCTCTTGTGTTGACAACTTCACCAGAATACACAAGATTTTTAATATACGCCCAGAAAAAAAAGTCCATTGCATTTAAATCTGGACTTCGTGGAGGCCATGGATGTTCACTTCCCCTTCCAATCCAACGATGTGGGAATACATTATTTAGATGGTTCCGAACTGCAAGAGGAAAATGGGGCGGTGCGCCATCTTGTAAATACCACATATTAGCACGAACGCGTAAAGGAACTTCTTCTAGTAAATCTACTAAATTTTCTTGAAGCAAGTTTAGATAATCCTGACCATTCAATTTTGCTGGGAGTTCGAAAGGACCCACAAGATAATCGCCAATTATCCCACACCAAATATTAATTTTGAATTCATGTTGAAAGTGCCTCACTGATATTGATCAGCCCATACGCGACAATTTTTTCTGTTGAATATCCCTCTACGAGTAAATGTCGCCTCATCCGTAAACAAAATTTTGTTTACAAAATATGCATCTTGCCTATTTCGCCTTAAAATGAATTCGCAAAATTGCATGTTGCTAAAAAATCACCTGGTAATAAGTTTTGAGCGGGTGAATAATGGTACGCTCGAAGTTGCTGCTCATGTAATATTCTTGATGTTGTACTGCGACTTAGTCCAACATTAGCAGACATTCAACAATATTTAATATTACTTCCTCTTGCTGCACATTATGAACTACAGGTCGGCCATAATGACGACTAGAACGAAAGCTTCCCGTTTCTCTTAATCTTGAGAATAGTCTTGAAAATAATTTCCGATTCGGTTGTCTGCGATTTGGATAAGTATCTGCTAACTTCTGGCTGCAGCGCGTTCACTAAAATTTTGTTGGGCGTAGATTGCCACCATGTCAGTCATTTCACTATTTGTAAATAAGTTATGTCGGGGCATCTTGCAACAACAACAAATAAATTCACCATAAAAGAACAATAAAAATGTTTGTTTATAGTATTAAATTGAAACTAACATGATATGACAGTTACCTACTAGATTAACACACTTTAAATTTAATAATAATAATACTGGTCCATTCTGCAGTACTACAGTTAAGCTTAATTTTCTCGAAAACGACGCGATTTAGCGTCATGGAACAGGTATACCATTTTTTGCAGTGAATGGATGGCTCTTTCAAGAAAACTGTCAATACTGTCAAAATTCTTGATAGCAAAAAAAATATAATGAGAATAAGAAGTGGTACAGGGGTTGTTAACACCCTGTACGTTTCACGCGAGAAATGACATCATATTCATGTTAGGCTATTCCAAAAACCACCCTATACCAATTTTACGTGAAATAACTTAAAAATTGACAGAATTAACAGAAAAAAAATTAAATGAAATAAAATAATGTTTTTTCAAGGCCCATAACTTTTTAAGGAAGCACAATGGTACTAAGGTAAGTTGAGCTAAATTAGGTTATTTTGAATCTGTGAAGCTATTTCTGAAGTATGGTCCATTCTTTACGGGACACCCTGTATATGTATATACCTATATATTTTCCTTCTAATGAGTTCTCATAACGGAAAAGATAATTATAATGATTTTTATTTTTTTGATGGGTAGGTAATATTATGGTGATGTTAGAAAGTAACATTTCCAACAACGAGTATATAGTACACCCAGAGTAGGTGCGAGCTATGTGCTTTAAGTCGATGCTTATTGTGTCCCCACACACCCAGAGTAACTTTGCCCGCTAATTTCACACAACCGACGTAATACGATATAAAAAGACCATGCCCGCTATATCATATTACTCATAGTTACCTACCTCTTACTTATTACTCTAGTTTTAACTTGATTGCTTTTTTGAAATTAAAATTTTACGCGATTTGGTGCAACTGTGAAAAAAAGTTCGATTTTCACCTTCAATTTCTACCTTTAAATTGTTATTAAAAATCGAATTTTTGCAATATCAAAAAAAATCCTATGTTGATCACTTATGGCATCATTTGTGAACATTTTAAAAAGAAAAATCATTAAAATTGGTTAATTACTGTCCGAGAAAAATCTCATTCCAGTTTCAAAAACGTTATTTTGAGAAAAATGCGTTTGAAAATTTTTTTTTGTTTTTTTTTTCATATAATTATGATTTTTTTTTACTTACAGTTCGTCATCAATTCGGGGCCCGTACAGGACACCCTCCTCTGCCTTGTAGATCTCATTTTGGCTTCACGTCAGATAGCGTCACGCATTGTTTCCACTGAATCCGTATTTCGCCGAATACGGATAATAAGTAACAGGCCGTAATAAGTTGTCAATTCGCCTATTACCTAGATGGTCAGTGTTCCTGTACCTCTTCCCCTGAGTCCCTTGTTTGTTTTCTTCGCATTACGGAGCCTGATTCCCATGCGTTTTTCTCCACGTCACCGACGCGTTCCTTTTTCATTACTTTCGGATCGTTGTTGTACGGGTCCAAATTCAAAGTCGCCTTGGAGGTCTTCTTGTCCCCGTCGCCAATATACTGAGCATATTTTACATTATGCTTTTCTTCGGATCGTTGAAACACTTCCTTTACACTGTCCACCTCCATTTTCCCTGAGTGACTCTTTTCAAGCGCCGGGACCGTCGTCACTAATCCGGCTGTAACTCGAAATCTAATACAGGGATCACTTTAAAATTTCAGGACAATAAATTTGAATGTATAACGCATCGATTTCAGTAAAAAAAAAACGATTTTTTGAAACCGAAAAGCGGGAAAGCCCCCTTAAGTATGTGTCCTTTATTATAAGCCCTTGGGTAATAATTATTAATGTCATTTCTTATTAGGTCTGTAACTGAAAAGCTCGCTCGAAATAAGCCAAATCATCCTATTATATACTAGGATTAGGTAGTGACAATCGTACGAATTTAATATAGTTTGATAGGTATATTACAATTATACACTTGATATATTACAACTATTATAAAGACACTCAAAAATAGCGTATCACAAAATTTAACGCAGAGATACCCACAAACAAATTCTCCAGATTGTACTTCTTGAAGCGTTCACCGTTGCAGCTGAAAAATAAATGTTTTATCCTCTGCGCATCCTACCTCTAGCGACAAAGCGACGTTAGTTGCACTATATCTACTAGTATTTAAATATATACTCCCAGAAATATGCATAATAAGGTTGATCCATTTTGTCCGAAAATTATTAAACAACTTATTTTAAAAAATTACTGAAAACGGTTAATATTCCAAAAGATTCCAGGCTCTACTGTTCTATTCTCGAAACTTCTTAAACCAGAAATGTCTACTATAAAAGCCAAATCAACAAAGAAAATTGTTAAATGGTTATCTTCCAGGGGTGTCATCTTCCAAGGATGGCGACAGCGGCCATCCGAAACATCAAGGACTTTGTCATGAACACGTATCTAATCTGACTGTCAATCGTTTATCAGTTCGCAGTAAATCAGGAGATACGATTGTCTCGTGTGACAAGGATGAGTTGCTTCATCTGATCAAAGAGAATACAGAGGGGATACTCTCCAATTGTCGGAGGCTCTCGACTGTGATCACCTGATCACTCTACTGTCATTCATCATCTCCAAGGTCTTAGATATCACAAAGTCCTCGCTCGATGAGCTCCACAATACAATCATCTATTAGTCACATCTCATCCCTCAGCGTAAAGAGTTTCTCGACGATCTCATGAACGGGAGTGATCATCCTCTACGATAACGTCACTCGGAAGGCTATATGAATTCCACGTGAAGAAGGATCACTGACTTCCGTAAAACCCGACCCCCATCTTGAGTAACTTTTCTGCTCTTGGAAGGAATCGAAAGGGATAATGTACAGGAAGCTGCTGTCACCGCTTCCAGGTCCTTCAGTCAGCTCAAACCATTCGTCGCTGCAATCCATAAAGAGCGCTAAAAACGCTCGACAATGTACCTTATATGTATCTTTTTAATGACATTATACGAACAAATGTGGCTGGGTAGCGGGTATCAAGTTCCTGTAATTTCTGCACTGTTTGTTGAATCATATGTGGTCTGGCGAAATCCATCTGCAGCAGCCTCTCTTCGATAATTAACGATAACAAGATATCGTTGTTCCAACTCAGCATACTTATAAACTTGTTGGAAATAAAAAGCTTAATGGTGATGGTCCGATACACGGAAACCAGCTCAAAATGATCACATCCTCGTAATTTCACCAGACATAAAACAAATCTTTTGCTTCAAACTCTTATTTTTGCCGCAAGTGCTGAAACTTGTCTTAATCATTGGTTTGATGTGTTTCGAATTAGGTCTTGGAAGAAAATATTTTGCTAAAAAACTTTCCGACTTTCACTAGAATAAGAATTACATTATTATAGGTAACTAGTGACTATAATTATTTAATATTTTATCTTAATTGTAAATTATATAAAAACATAAAAGAGTGATTTACAAGTATTTATCTCTCGTCAATAAAACTTATTTTTTATCACCATAATAATATACGACCTTAAGTTCACGTAGTTTCTACAACCATCTTTTTTCACGTTTAAGTTCTGGCTATTTCGTTACTGTACTTTTTTTGTTTTAACTGTTTTAACTTAAAACATATATTTACCATATATAGACAGGCAAAAATTACATACAAAATGTAGTGACCAAATTTTTTTGGACAGCATGACCGTGAGTATGAATAACGATATCAATGATTCCACAAAACATATTCATTCATATTTCATTTTATGTTGTTTATTAGTCATTGTAAAAAACTAGTTGTTGGCAGTGGCAGACACAATATCTATATTTACCTTTGGTCAGTAAACAGTATATTTTTCTATGTAAAAAATATGTATATAACGTTTAGTTTTACTTTTATATCATAAACGTTTGTCCCTCATAACCAATAAAAAGAGTTATATAATGTTGTATTGAAGAATATACGTACTTGTATCTATATCTCTATATATGTTCGTCATGCATCTACACTGTTTTATACTTTGTTTATAATATTTTAAGAATATTAGCTATGGGATCATTATGTACAATTTTAATACTGGTAACTTTTCTAGGTGTATATACCAAAAATTAATTTCTGATACTGTAAAATCTAATTACACAGCCATTACCACTATCGGTATATGTAATGAAGTCTAGCCACTTAATTTTGAACTATTGTTGCAAAGTACTAAGCTATAGTAAAGCTGGTTGCCTATCAGAACTAGGTTTATTTTGTCCTACGTGTATTGTATACCTTTCCTTCTAGTTACTAGTACGACGCTACCTACTCGTATACTATTTTCTATGTTTTCCTAGCCTCATTACAAAATTTAAAAACAATATTTTTTGGTATAAATTGGTATTTTTTTTTAAAATACGACAAAAATGTATATGAGTAATATGTAATTATACGCATCTACTCTTACTTCATGAAAATTGAAGAGGCGTATATTATACTGTGTTCATTTGAAAACTTACCACCCCCAATAATTTGAGAACCGTAAAATATTTTAGAATTCGCCGAAACACGTCGATTTTTGTTCTTGGAGGGAACTTTTGTCAACTGGTCAACTTTTTTGGTACTCAAGTCATCTTGATATGCTCACCCCTATACCCCTAGTAACCCCAACTTTAAAATCTTAAATTGAATTACCACACTTGTGACAGATCGTTTCAAAGCCCTTTTTTGATTCAAATACATTAATGTGTCATTTTTGAGAATACGTTCAGATTTGAAAATTTTTATGGCAAGAAACGACAGAGTTAACAAAAACTTATTTATTTACCTTCAGATTTTTTGTCAAAAACAAACTGATAGTGTTCTTGCAGCAGTGTTGTTTTTTCTAATAATGACATGCAGAAAAAGTATCACATCACATAGTGCTGTGGCATTATTTAGCTGAGTTTGATTTTTTTTAATGCCAAGATCAGCAGGTTGTCCAGTGTTATGTTGATATTGTTGTACATTAGTTGTCTTAATGACAGTTTGCATAATGGTTTATTCCCTGGAAGAAAGAGTTGACATCATTTTAATTTACGGTGCCAGTAATGAATGTGCGCGAAGAACGGCACAAACATTTAGTCCAGTAAAAAAGGCCGAAATAGAAGACTTTTGAGAGGAAGTGTGCTTTTTTAACTGAAGGTACGTGAATGGGTACTGAAAGATACCCCACTAAAGCTTTTTGTCCCCAACACCCGAGAAGCCCGAGAAAACGGGGTTGAAATTTTTTAAATCGCAATATCTGGAAAACCGTAAACCAGACTGAAAAATATTTCAAACAAAAGTTGTTCAGAATGAAAAAATACACAAGAAGTTATATGAAGTTGTGGGATTGAGAAACTTGTGAGATTGAGGAAAAAATTAATTCATCGTAGAAACACCGCTGGCATAGAGAGAGACGCCCTTATTTGCACCAACCCGAGATACAGGGTTGGACTTCTTATAACATTTTGTGTATTTTTTCATTCCGAACAACTTTTTGTTTGAAACATTTTTTCAGTCTGCTTTACGGTTTTCCAGATATTGCGATTTAAAAACTTTCAACCCCGTTTTCTCAGGGTTCTCGGGGGTTGGGGACAAAAATTTCAGTGGGGTATCTTTCAATACCCAGTCACCTACCTTCAGTTAAAAAAAAGCACACTTTCTCTTCTATTCAAGTCTTCTATTTGGGCCTTTTTTTACTGGACTAATTTAACGAGATACATTGAGATTGAGGACATTTTGTGGCAGATTTAAATACCTAGAAAATTAATTTGATCAACACGGCAATCCTTTCCTCCGGGAAGATCCACTCCACTTTCAACCATATGGTGCACCTGCACATTACGCTGGACCTGTACAAGTTTGGTTGAATGTCTCAGTCCCAATGACTTCTTAGGAGGTTATCTGATATCAGTAGATCTATAAAATCGTATACCTAATGCGTGTATATCTCCTGATAGCCCTATCAGGAGAGAAAGTTTTCGAAAAGTTCGCGAGGAATTTGAACACCGTCTTTATTACTGTATGGAAATAAATAGACAACATTTTGAAAAATTAATAGAATATAATCATTTTCAGGTTACTTATGTCAATTTTACTTTCAACCTGGTGTCACTTTGTTTTTTACAATAAAAATGGCAATAAATAATTTTTTGTCTACTCTGTCGTTTCTTGCCAATAAATTTGTCAAATCTGAACCGGTTCCCAAAAACAACATATTGATCTATCGGCAACGAAAAGGGCTTTGAAACGGTATATTACAAGTGAGGTAGTTCCATTTACGATTTTACAGTTGGGGTTGCTAGCGGTTACAGGGATGAACATATCAAGATTACTTGAGTACCAAAAAAGTCCGTCCCGAGAACAAAAATCAGTGTGTTTCTGAGAATTATAAAATATTTTGCAGTTCTCAATTAATAGGGGGTGGTAAATTTTCAAATGAACACATTGTATACCTATACCATTAATCACTTCTGCACTCCACTTTTCACATCCTTTCATTAAATTCCACTAAGGCCATTTTTTATTGCAGCATGAGAAGACTACCACTGGAGCCTTCACACTCAGTCAGTCCACTATATTTTAACATTAATGCCTCTTTAGAAAATTCATGGAGTCCGGTTTCTGAAGGTAATGTAATAAACCTACTAATTACTTATTGAGTAATTTAAAATACTACTTGGGTACTTATGTGCAAGATTTCCGTTTATATCTTAACACCTACCAGTTTAGCAAGCGAAATAGAAAAAAACTTGTTATATAAAGGTTTCAGTAAATGTTCTCTATTATATTTTAAGGTTATCAAAATTAACAATTGAACATCGAAAAGTCACAAAAACACATTTTTTTTAAATTGAACACACTGGACATTTCCCCTGATTTCAAAAGTTATAGACATTTTGCTCAAAATTTGGATATTTTTTAAATTAAAGTTTAATAATTATATTTGGCGCTGTCAAGCTCTATATTGCCATAAAAAACCTTTATGTTGCATTTTGAGGTTTAATAATAAACACTTGTGTTATTCTCAAAGATCTAAAGAAGTTTACCTAATTCTTATTTCGAAAGTTATACTCCTATTTGATATGGGATATTTGGAAGTAAAACATCAATAATTCAGCACAAATATCGACAAATAGTTCCTGGACTACGAGTGCCGTTAGGCGAAAAAACAGAAAATCAATAAAATGTTTTTATGTAACTATTCTACACTACAATAAACGAGTTATTTCGAATTTTGCGTCTTCATTATTATATTATGTCAAAATGTAATACCTACATTTTGCTTTATTATTATTACTAATTAAACTTGTTTCAGAATAACACAAAAGTAATTATTTATAAACGTCAAAACGAAATACAATATATTATTATACAAAAATATATGATATGTTTTACTATTATGTACCTATATGAAATAGACGACTTATGTCATATTTTGCTTTTTCCAAATCCCATATCATATTTCGAAGCAATAATTAAACTCCAATAAGCCTTTGAGTTTGAGAGAGTAATACAAGAGTATTTATTTATAAACGTCAAAATACAATATAATATGGTTATTAGTTTTTTCATGGCAATCTAAAGGCCGACAGTTCCAGTATAATTATTAACCTTTAATTTTAAATAATTCGTAAACTATTGAATGAAATGTCAATTAAGTATATATTTCTGCAATCAGTGAGCGAGTTTTTTGCAGAAAACTAAAAATATATAAGATGTTTCATTGAAAAATATGGTTGTTGCGTTTTGTGACTTTTCAATGAACAATTGTTAATATTGATAAGTTTAAAAGATAATAGAAAGAACTGACAAACTTTCCAACAAGTTTTTTCTTTCCAACAAGAAACCCTGTAAGTAGGTGTCAAAATATAACCCTAAAACCCTACACATTGATCATTGCTTTACAACAATATTACGCACACAAGTTCTGATTTGTAAAAAATAAACTACTTACACTATTAAGTATGACATTGACAATTTGAAATGAATAACGCTCTTGACCTTGACAACTTGGCCTTGAAAAAAATATTACGTAGGAAAGTCACGCCTATGGCAAGGTCCCCATACGCCAGTCAATAGACCTCGAAAAGGGGTGAGTTTATGACACGATTGATACCTGAAATCCGACTACGGGATACTTTTAAGTTCAGTCCTTAGATGAAAACGTATATGAATTGGACTAGGAAATAGTTGCACTTTTTTTTTTTAATAACAAATTAGTGAAAAAAAAATGGAGTTTTTTCAGTTTTTTTGCTTATAGAAGAAAAGCTATTGGAGCAATTACATCGCATCCAATAGGAAAGTTGTAGAGAATTCAAAAACCTTTAAAATGAAGAAAAAAAATTAAGTCAATCGGTACATTTTTCGCTGAGAAAACTCGGAAAAAACGCAAAAAATTACCTTTTTTTAATAAATTCGTAATTCGAGTATTTTTGCATTAGAAGAGTCAATCTTGTGGGAAAATGTAGGTAATATCACGAAGAATGAGTGTGCAAACACTGGATTGTCCGATGAATAGTTTTTGCACAATAGTCGAATAAAGTTTTTTACATCGTATTCTGATGTATTCCATAACACGTCGAGCGATAGATTAACTAACATTTTCTCGACGGATTCGGAAACTACACAGTGTAAACTACAATTCGTCCATTTACTTTGTTTCATTTAAATGCCATTAAATTGGTGTAAAACGCCTCTGAACACCGCGCAAAATGTTCGGTGGCGCGCTGACAGCCGTGAGTGGTATAGGTGACGGGGGGAGCGAGGGTAAGCGGCGGCAGCGACCAGCAAATTTCGCGCGGTGTTCAGAGGCGTTTTAAACCAATTTAATGGCATTTAAAATGAAACAAAGTAAATAGACGAATTGTAATTTATACTCTGTAGTTTCCGAATCCGTCGAGAAAATGTTATTTAATCTATCGCTCGATGTGTTATGGAATACATCAGAATACGATGTAAAAAACTTTATTCCACTATTGTGCAAAAACTATTCATCGGACATAATCCAATTTTTGCACACTCATTCTTCGTGACATTACCTACATTTTCCCACAAGATTGACTCTTCTAATGCAAAAATACTCGAATTACGAATTTATTAAGAAAAGGTAATTTTTTGCGTTTTTACGAGTTTTCTCAGCGAAAAAATGTACCCATTGACTTGTTTTTATTTTCATTTTAAAGGTTTTTTTGAATTCTCTACAACTGGAAAGTTGTAGAGAAAGTTGGATGCGATGTGGTTGCTCCAATAGCTTTTCTTCTATAAGCAAAAAACTGAAAAAACTCCATTTTTTTCACTAATTTGTTATTAAAAAAAAGTGCAACTATTTCCTAGTCCAATTCATATACGTTTTCATCTAAGGACTGAACTTAAAAGTATCCCGTAGTCGGATTTCAGGTATCAATCGTGTCATGTCAAAAAAGCTTTATTGACTGGCCTACCAGTGATGGAAGGGTAGTTATTAAGCAGTGAAAGCATACAACTCGCACCTTTAATGTGTTGATTACTACTTCCGTTCCGACCAGTCGATCTACGGTGCTCATCTAATTTTTAAACGTACAAGTACTTTTTGCAAATTGAAGACACTACATTTTTTAAGTTCATTATACGTATACTATCAACATTCAGAAATCCCTCTCTGTCTACTTTATAAATCAAACTGTGTTAGACTTGCTACTAAACATAATATACTTATTGTATTTTAAATTAAAACAAAAAAGTAAGATAATACTTGTTGTATATACAAGTATTTTTTTTCTCGATATTCATAAGTAAGCTCTCGGCAATAAAGTAACGAATGTTTTTTATTTTTTTTCCTGGTTTTAGTAAAGAATAATTCGGTGGCACCAAAATCGCATCAACATTTTCATCGTTTAATCATACCACTGGAGGCCACATTCAGCTCTGACAGTGGCTTACAGGTTTGTATTACGAACAACTTGTAAGAAAATTGCACCTGTATTACAGTTTTGTTCCAGCACTTAAGTAGAACAAGTAAGCACAGAAAAATAACCAGTTCTAGGCACATACTTTGTGTCGGCTCCTTTGATGTTGGTACTGCACAACTCGTCATATAGAGGACTACAGAGGAAACCAAAGCATATATGTTTCGAACTGTATAAATTTAACAATAGCCGACCAATCACAAAAACTGATCTATTTTGGATCTCGTATGGAAAGTTGTTTGGAAAATTGTTTAAAGATAGAGAAGCTTCTATATATAGAATATGCTATTTACTAGTGCAGTAATGCTAACAGAATTCGATTTTGGGTTACCACAGTCGACGCGACAACATACTACATTATTTGCTAAGTATGAATTTTCATTTATTTGGAAAACTATTCCTCGAAATACTTAAACGACAAACCTAAATGGCAAATATACACATATGCATATATTAGTTTTCAACTTTGTGGCGAACAATGCATTTCCTTTGATTAGTGACAGTTTACCGACATACATACATATATGTATATAATTAGCGATCGTCGCACATCAAACATTTCCCTGTTGGTCGTATATCTACACCAGCAGTTGTTTCACAGACGGTAAATATTCGCTGATATAATTAATCGGCGAATATTGCATGTATGGTGCCAACCTATCCTAACTTTGATTCAAGAAACTTGGTCGATAACAGTTATTTCTCGAATTTCAGTCCAAATGTAGCTCACGTCTTCCATCGGAAACGCGAACAAAATGTTGAGATTCGTGAGCGGGAAAGTTGCCAATTAAACTGCCATCCTGCTGTAAGAAATAGAAAGTTCTGCGTCAATGCGTAAAACTTATACAACCTTATACAGACTTGTCGTTCTAACGACTAGAACAGGTGGTGAGAGGGCCGGTCTTATTCTCCCACGACCTTCGATGCGTATGCGATTGCTTCTTATCTGTCGTCTCACTTCTATTGGTCCTTTTTCATAACTGGACGATGTCTGGTGTTAACACACAGGGTATATACCTTATGGGAGGTTATAGTGTCGTTACTCTTATGTATCATCTTCAAGGCAATTAAAAATAAAAAACTAAATAAACAATGTGACAAAATTTGTGTTATTTACAAAGATTGTTCTGAATGTTTCCGTATTAAAAAAAAAGTAAAACGATAGCTGCAAAAGTATTGCCACACCTGTCAAGATTTGTTAAAAATATTTACATTACGCTTTAACTTTGGTAGCGTACTTTGAGAAAATGTTATAGATACGTTTGTGCTCCAATTGTTAGTTTCATTTATACTGGAAAAATCCAGAACAACGTACGTATATATACAAGTGAGTTTCATTCTTAATACACTTGATCATTTAAATATTGAGATTTTCAATAAAGGATTTGTCTAGTCGCATATTGAAAATCAAGAGTCAGAATGCCAGAATTCAAAATTACTAGTTAAATAAAATCTGAGAAACCGAAAACCGAAAAAAGTATTTCTCATTTTCGAATTGTTAATTACATTCAAACAGGTGTTGAACGATCGAAGATATTTTTGGATTTGTTTATCGAGAATAGAGAGTTAGTGTAAGAAAATTCAAGATAACAAAACCAGTATGGCGGATCGAATAAGGTACAATCCATTCAAATCGGTGTGGAATAACCTAAATAGATGGTTTTAAATCTCTTCATAAAAAATCTAGAGCTAGCTCCAAAAATAACTGTCGATCCTAGAGACTACAATAGTCACTTTCAATGTTTTTGAGGTCGCTGAGTCCGAATTCAGTGACTCGATTTGGTCACGTTGCGTCAGGTTCCGTCCCCAACCTCAAAACCCCTGAAAATCGCTGTCTTTGAATTGATTCAAGAATCTGGTTAACGGAATGTTGAGAAAATCTCAACAGCCTGGGGACGCAAACTTCGAATGCATTGAACAATATTTTTTTAATCTCGTGCACTACAAGGTCATTCCAGCTGTGTGGTTATTGGGTTTCTGTCTTTCTGCAGTTAAGTGTTCCTTGAGCTGTTGGGTCTCCTGCTTGTCTGTTGTTCTTCAAAATGAATAATTTTTCCAGCACTACTCTAAAAGAGCATTCACTCTAATCGGAAAAAATGATTTTTAGAGCTAGGAATGTATCCAGCGGTCATGAGTTAAAGCTGTGTCCATATTCTGTAATACTATATCCAAGGACCATAGGAAAAAATACGATTTTCTCGACAGTTCGTTGAACGGATTCTTTAATTAATCCAGGAGTAGCGATTCTTCAGGGATGTTTTGAGGTTAGGAACCGAACATGACGTGATTTGACAGCTCCAACTCAGCGACCAGGAAAACATAGAAGAGTATGACTACTCTGGACTATACTCTAGTCTCTAGGACCGACAATTTATTAGTAGCTGTTATTTAATCATTCATAGTATTTTTCACATATCTAGGAATGGATCCACCATCTTGGAAACATACAAAAGACGAATATTTTGGGTTCACACGAATTTGAAAGTGCCTCAAATTTTGAAGAGAGCTTTGATTCGATTGTCGTAGATGGTCCCAAATATTTTTTATATTTTGTCTCACAATTTTCCTTGTATCATTGGGAGAATGCATATTTTAGAAAATAAGAAAATGAGGAAAGATTAGACGTGGAAATAGTCATTCCATAGATAGTGGTTTTATGTAAACAAATTTCCGGTAGTGAACTATGTCATCTATGATTAGGCCTCAACAAAAGGGGCGGTCAGTTCCTGAGTTACTAGGTCTTGGACCCATATAGAGGTCAAAGATCGTCATTTCCTCTACCAGTTGCGAAAAAATCTATTATATGTCCAGGCTTAAGTTGTTTTAATTTTTTTAGTGTAGCGAAAAAGATTTAGTTCGAAGTTCGAGAACGTCAAGACTGGCGAAAAGTCTAATTATATCCCTAACACCAATAAATTTCATTGCTTTCCCGTCTTTTCCAGGTAATAAGATCAACAATGTACGAGCCCGTCACCGATCGATGCGTAACGACGACCATAATTAAACCAACCAAATATCCACACGATGATTCATCAGTCAACGAGTACGAGAATAGGAAAGACCTGTCTCCTCCAGAGAAGCCTCCTCGTCGACACAGTCGAGCTCAACGACAGTTGGCTCGCTGGGGATCTTGTGAAGGTGGGTAGAATAAGGTGGAGTTTTATTGATTTTATAATAACTTTTAGTGCGTTCAATATTACGTTTTATACACATTTACGAACTTTTATTAAGTACTGGAAATTTCATAATTCCAGTTTGGATGTTGATACACCATATGAGACGAAGACACTGTCTATATGAGTAACTATCAATACAAAAAATGTTAATAAGGTCGGAAAGGTTAATAAACGAAAATTAATATGAAAATGAAGGCATGTAGTTACATATTTTCTTAGGTTTCTTTTATATTTTGACACCTATATACACTGTTTATTATACGAGATTAAAATGAACAATTCAACATCGAAAAGTCACAAAATGAAAGAAATATTTTCTATGTAAATGAAACACCCTGTATATTTTTTTAATTTCTTGCAAGAACTTTTTCTCCTGATTTTAGTATTGTATGCTTTATTGACATTTATCTCAAAAGTTTGTGGGTTATTTTAAAATAAAGTTTAATAATTATATGTAGTCCACTAGATCGGTACTGGTACTGGTACTGGTACTGGTAGTCGGTTACTGGATGAAAAAACAACGACATATTATATTGCGTTTTGACAACCATTAACACATCATAAACGTCAAAACTCAATATTACATGCTGTTATTTGTTTTTCCATGGCAATCTTGAGCCCGATAGTCCAAAACAGGTATTAAATTTAAAATCCTATTGTTTTGTAAACTTTTGATAGACCCTCATCATACTCTCTTTCAGAACAGAAAAAAATATATAGGATAATTTTCCCCATTAAAAAAAGTGTTTCTTTCTTTTTCTGATTTTTCTATGTTTAGTTGTTAATTTTAATGGGTTTAAAAGATAATGCAGAAAATATACTAAATATTTTATACACATAAGAAGTTTTTTCTATCTCGTATAATAAACTCTATAGGTATATGTCACTATATAAACGAAAATCAAAAGTAGGGGGTTAATGATTATGAAAATATAGTCTTTTAAAAAAATTAAATAACACTTTAGAAAAATATTCACAAATGAATTTTATAATGCATTGCAAGAAGTTAAAAAAATAGTTATCCTGATGCTTCAACAATGTTCTTGTCTTCTCAAGGGAAATACATGAAATTTTAGAATACATGAAAGTCCAGAGCTCGGATTTGTACCGTATATTCTATGTACGAAGTAACAAGTAACTCCTATGAAGTAAAAAAAATTGTTAAAATTTTTAAATTAACCGCGTAACCTTGATATGGGAACTGCGGTCCTCTCCTGATATTTGATGTCATGTGTTGTCAAAATGAGTTTTCAGCACTTTGCTGAAAACTGAAAATAGATGGTGCAATTTTGATACCGAATCCATGTTTAGTGAACAAAAATACTACGGAAACTATATATCACACATAAAGTTTAGCCCATTATGGAAAATTCTTCATTTTTCTTAAGATTTTTGATGGCAATTCTGACAACGGATTCGTGTTCAGCGGGAAAAAATACTTTGGAAACCATGTATCGCATGTACATTTCAGACAACTTTTTTTGTGTGGCGGTGTTATTCTTGAATTAAAACAAATAATCCAAATACTTTTACAACGTTTAATACCTTGTTTTTATTTGATTTTTTTATGTGTTGTGGCTAGTAGTCCAGTGGCGGCTGGCGATATTTCAGTTAGTCATATCTTGAAAACGACGCATGGGACTCACTTCACTTTTTAGGTCATGACTATACACCTCTTACAGAAAGGATTTATAGTGAACAAACCGTCAGCAAAGTTTGCGAAAATATTTTCAAAAAAACTGCAGCACTCCCTGGGATCTCAGTAATGCTCTGTGGAATATTTGCAGTATATTTTTTTTTCATAATCTAGAAACAAATATACGGAGAGGTTTTTTCGATTTTGTTACTAAATATTTTTTTTCAAAAGTTATGGCCATTTTAATTTTGGGAAACAAAATGTTCCTATAAAATTAAAATTAAAATGACCATAACTTTTTGAAAAAAAAATATTTAGTAACAAATCGAAAAACCTCTCCTTATATTTGTTTCTAGATTATGAAAAAAAATGTACTGCAAATATTCCACAGAGCATTACTGAGATCCCAGGGAGTGCTGCAGTTTTTTTGAAAATTTTTACGCAAACTTTGCTGACGGTTTTTTTCACTATAAATCCTTTCTGTAAGATGTGTATAGTCATCACCTAAAAAGTGAAGTAGGTCCCATGCGTCGTTTTCAAGATATGGCTAACTGAAATATCGCCAGCCGCCATTAGTACATTTAATCGATTTAACTGTCAAAAGAAGTTTCTTTATTAAAACGCCTTTTAATAATCTCCACATTGTATGCAAAAATAGAGTATACCTGTGTAACATACTGTCACTATGTATTTTGAAGTATCTTGAAAATGCTACATCGCAAAAATACGACTTCGGTTGATGGGGTAAAATGAAACATTTAAATTAAAGCTCAAATGATGCTTCATCGTTGAAATCACGTCAAGTGGAATATTTATTTGATATTAGACGCCAAAAAGAGGAATCGGAAGAAGACAATGTATTGTTCTGTCATGAAGTAAGGCGGAGTTGGAGAAGTCAATAAGAGAATAAATAATTTTTTATTGCTCTCGTGCCAACTCAAGACACAGATGATATTTTAGATTTATTACGAGTAGTTATTTTATATCGATTTAAAAAAGGATGTAAGGAGTTGTTTCTCAATATATCTACATCTGTGAAGAATATTTGTTTTTTTTAACATAACCTATTCAGACTAAGACGACCTTTTAAGACGATATGTTTCTAAAACATTTTAATAATCCTAACAGGGTTTAGGGGAATACTTTCTATAACATAACATATACCCACAATGAAGAAATATTAATTAGTAAATAGTGTTAGAAATGAACTTATATATAACATGTTACCTATAACATAAGGATTAAAGCATTTCTTTACTTCATAGTAGAGTCAAAACATCTTGAATTTATCTACTAGATTTTTAGTGGACAATTTGTTTTTCCGTTTTTTTTTTTTATAAATAAATATTATTCATATATGTATGGTAAACATATTAAGAATGACACAGTGTTTAATAATCATCATTCATTTT
Source organism: Aromia moschata (assembly GCA_029963805.1). Classification (NCBI taxonomy): domain Eukaryota; kingdom Metazoa; phylum Arthropoda; class Insecta; order Coleoptera; family Cerambycidae; genus Aromia; species Aromia moschata. The sequence goes on along the minus strand of JAPWTK010000057.1, from coordinate 1,983,099 downwards.
TATTTTTTATATTAGTTTATTAATTTTAGTATTGCCCATTGGAACATATACAAGTACTACTATAATAATATTACCCGTAGCATATTCTTCACGTTCACTGCCGTCTCGGTCTATATGACCGAGAAAATTGTTTTCCTCCCAGCCGACGTAGTCAATATGACCGAGTTGGTTTTTCGCATCTCATGTGCCAGAGGCTCGGCATCTAATGAGTTTGACTATGCAGAGTGACCGATCCGGCCTGGAGGAAATGCTGGGCAGCGCCAGTTTCTCGCGTACAAATTTAACGATAAAGAAATGGCAAATAAAGCGCCGACTCGGTGATTATGACCGAGAGACATTTCCTCGATTTTCTTCGCAGGGGTGATAAATTTTTGAATATTTCTTACGTGGAATTTCATTATTCGCATATCTATGTGCATTATGGCTCAAAAAATGAAAATTTTAATCCTATATGAAATACACCCCTGGCCTAAAGGAAAAATACAATAAAGTACGTTCCGGCAGTGAACGTGTTAATAACACAGTTTCAAACAGTTTCGTTATTTTGTTGTTTGATTTTTACCTTAAGTAAAGGAAGTACAGTCGAAATCATGAGAGAATGCCGTGACGTCACAAATTTATTTTTAAAATGCGACGTACTCTATGCATGTGTGCCTTGTTCATAGACATCAAAACAACAGAGACAGCGCATGTGCGTCAATTATATATGCCTGGTCTTAGCACCGACTAACGTACCCAACTTCTTCCGTAAAAACTTCTTCCGTAAATGATGACGTCACGGCTCTCGTGATTTCGACTATACTGCAGTCAATTATATCCGTAAAAAACATTAAATTCTAAGTACACTTGTTTTTGTTCTTTCTGCTGCGTAGTAGATAACTTACCTTAATGGTCCACCTTACATAACACATAAAGCAATTAACTACGTCAGTATATTTACTTTATTCCCTTAATCAATTAAATAAAGCCAATAACAACAAAAATAGCGGCAGTTACTTTACGACAGCATTGATAAAATGCTCGTGTTTACGATATAAGTTGGAGTGATCTGGGCTTATTATTAATTTCACTCCCCACTTATCGGCAATGATCAGTTTGGTCCGCCCAAAATTAAGTTTATTTTTTCAATAATACGTCAACTGTTCAAAAAATGTATGCACCTACAAACGTAACATGCACTGAAGAACACATCAGTTCTCATCATGCGGTAGTGTAGTAGTAGCATGAGTCTTCAGAATTACAGTATGCAGGTGGTATGTAATTTCCATATTGTGAAATCTAACCCATCTTCATCATGAGATCTAGAAATATGTAAGTACTGTCCGAAATCTCCATCTTCATAACTCGAATTTTAAGGGACTAAAAAATTACTTCGAGTTTTAGAGATTTTGAGTTAAAGACAAATTTAAAAAATGTACAAATTTTATTACTTAAAAAAAACGTTGTGAAATTTGAGCTTACAAGTTTTTATATTCACTTGGTAATTGTGAGAAAAATATTTCTCAAACATTTTACAAGCCGCTTCCAAGATATTTTGGTGGGGCACTCATTATTGGAAATTATTTCTTGAAAATTTCATATCAAGTTTTTTATTAATATTATAGGCTTCCATTTACCTCTAGTAACCACCTTCTAAAATATGATGTATGTCCCGTGCTTCCTTACGAAAATACGAGATATCAAATTCCACCAATCGCCATTAGTTTCAACCATTTTCGTCGAGTCCAGTTTTCATAGGAGGGAGAGGGTCTTTATCTTTATTTTTTAATTTTACATGGGAGTATAAAATATTTATACACACAGTATTTACATCGTACAGTATAACTTAGGCCTCTGTAATGTTTTATTTATTATTAAATAAAACAATTTCGGCGGCGAAAAGTAGCGCACAACAAACTGAATAACAGAGTTCTTTGTGCCCTACATTTTGACACTGAAACCGTTAAAATTGAAAAAAACAGATAAAAAAATTATCAAGGTACTATAGTTCTCTAGCCTGTTAGGTATATATACTCTAGCCAGCAAACAAATCGTGGGCTTACTGCAAAAAACGTTAAGTCGTTAAAAAAACTAGAAATATCTTAATCATTAAGCCAATAATTAATAGAACAATTCGAATAATTACAATGCAATTTGTATTGCCCTTTAAATGATCGAGCTTTTTAGTTTTCCTAAACTGAATAGTTTAATGAAAAAATCAGATATTTCCTTGGAAAAAAAATGTTAATGTTAGATATCTCGCCAATTACTTTTTCGGATTTCTACAGTAACTCCACAAAACACATTAATCATCAGTAATGATGAGTACATGCTAACTATCTGACTGATTTTTATGAAAACTTAGACTATATTACACAATTATTAAATATCGTAATATAAAAACAAAGTCCTCGAAGTATGCTATAGAATCGATCCCGATTGTCTTGATTTATTCCTATTAAAATTATAAAATGGTAAAAGGTTCATAGTCAGTGGGTTTATTCAACACGGAACGTCGTTTAGAATTTTCAAAGAGAATTTCCACATATAGTCATGTATGTCGAGCAGTCCGTCAAGTTAATAGAAATAGTTAATTCGTCAATAGAAAGGAAGTGGGAGATCTAAAATCCGCACTGCAGAAAATGTTAAAGAAATGAGGCGAATTGTTAATGAACACCCACAAATCCCTATTCGGCGTTTCAAAAGTTTTTCAAAAAGTTTTCAAAAGCCCTTGCAAAAATTTAGAAGACATACAGATTGGAATTACAAACAAATGTTAGAAAGAAGATTAACAACTACCCCCAAATGCTCACCAATGTTTTCTATTCTGTGAAAATAATAATGAGAACATGTTTGAAAGTAGAAAGTGGACACGTTCATTCAGTTTAAGTTTATAATCTTTCTTTCTTTGTTGCATATGATTTTTTTCAATTATGTACAGGGTCTGTCCAATAAGTTTTCGTATTGAGGTTATAAAATAAAATTTATTACAAACATTTTCTACGGTGCTTTAGAACTCTTCATAGTACTCTCCGTTGGCGTCGACACACCGTTGCCTGCGAGTTTTCCACTCCTCATAAGCGCTTCGGAAGTCCTCGACTGGGATGCTGTTAAGCTGACTCGTCGTAGCCTGCTGAATTGTGTCAGTGGTTCCATAACGGTGTCCTTTAGGGTTCCTTTTCAATTTGGCAAAGAGGCAGAAATCGCATGGAGCCAAATATAGACTGTAAGGTGGTTGAGGCAGCGTTGACACGCCGAGACTCACCAACAGCGCGTTCACAACAAAGCACATGTGACTGTGTGCATCATGATGGAGAATCCAGATAGCGTCAATCTCCAGGAGGACGCGGACGACCTTTTTTTCAAACGTTCGACGACTCCCTTGCCGAGTTTGACCCAAAACTTCATATTGTAACGCTGTTCGAGATTTCGCTGCATCTTGATCTGTGACCTGTTACTTCAACAGATTCTCATTGCACAAGCGATCCACACACTCCGGAGGCTCAGAGGCAACTAAACCAAATTTTCCTGCTTATTAGAGTGCCCCCACCGTCAATCAGATCCAATGGGACCGTCCTCCAGCGCTTCCATTGGGCTTGAGAAAAATTAGTATGGAATCTTATTGGATGGACCCTGTATTACGCGATGACAATGTCAGTAATATAATTTTTCTTAATAATAAGAACTTTAGAACTTTTACAGTTCTAAGAGTAATAAATAATTCAAGATATGCGGAATCGATTCCACGGCACAGTTTGCGGCCGTTTTTTTTGTATCCTACTATATGTTACAGTTGACAGAATAATGGCCGGTACTTTTTACTCTAGTTAAGGCCGGATTAACTAACCAGACGATAAGACTGTGAAAATGTATATATAGACATTATACATTAGACTGTACATATTTTCACAGTCTTAGCGTCTGTTTAGTTAATCTGGTCTTAACCGGGAGTAAAGTATCGGCCCTAAAAGTGTTAAGGCCGGTTTACAGTTCGCAATTTTTATTTCCAGCAAGAAAAATTGCAACAATTTGTACTGCACGCATGCGTATTTATGTTTGTTCGTGCAATTTCTTGCAGATAAAAATTGCAAGCCTGGAGCTATAATTTGCGGCTATCTGCAATTTTACGTGTTGCCAACTGTTTGACATAACCTCAACGTTCAACGTGCAGTGCCATAGTTTGTATTGTGTTTTGTGATATCGAAAATTTCTGTATTTTGTGGTTTTCTAAATTTTCTCTCACTGAGATTGATTTAGTCATGTCTATTTTGTGTGTCTAAATTGGTTCATTCTTTTTGTAGCAACTGAGTTTATCACTTATATTTTGGTAACAGTGGCTGACAACTCAAATTAACAATGAAAATTGCAAACTGTAAAAGTGGCACCGAAATTTCTTGCGCAATAAAAATTGCAGCAAGAAAAATTGCGAACTGTAAAGCGGCCTTTACTCTGTGTAAGAAAAGCACAAGATGTTTACCCAATTACTATATCTGCTCGCCGGCCGCTGTCTGCTGTATACATACGGTATACATCCACAAAAGTCTACGCTTCAATTAAATCGGTGACTTGCCCCGTTCTCCCCTAAAGGATCTATCCGCAAATGACGGATACGATAATTACCTACACTATAATCAAAAAACGATAAACCCAACATGCACAGTTTTTTACGAGTTGCGGATTCTAATAGTAGTTCATTAGCCGAATGGAGGAGGAACATCATTTAGACGATTACGCGATTCATAACTCCAATCCATTGTCAATTATTATACTCGTGTTACATGTCGGAAGAGCAAAAGCTAGGACTTTTCAGTGCAGTATGATGGTGCCGCGATTCAAAAGTGTCTCTTTCAAAACTGTTGATGTTATTCGTTAGTAAACTGTATTTAAGCGGTGCGAAAATTAAATTATTTTGTTTGGTTTCTCAATTAATCTGTGTGTATTAAGCAAACAATCTCTTAATCGAGAAACGAACGTTAAAATTTTACGTTAAAAATATAGTGTAGTGTGTAGTGTTAGTTTAGTTTCACGTGAGTATCTATACTTGATGATAATGTAGAATTATTCACATAATACGAGTGTATACTAGATTAGTATTTTTTTTTATATATTGCTTGATTAAGTGAATACTAAGACATGCAATAAATAAACATGTAATTTTCATATTTCAATATGATTCAACATCCTCAAATTACAAGTATTTTGAGTTAATTAATTTTATAAAAATAGAATATGTGTTTACTATAAATTTTATTAATCTGGTGAACAGATAAAGGTTGGATATACCTACCGACAAGCGAAATTACGGTACGTTTTAGTTATATATTTAACATGCAAAAATAGGTACTGAAAGTACGAAACAACGTCTTTCTTGGAGGCTACTGGTGGAATTTAAAATTCCTCGTATCTTGTTTATAGAGCAACTTATATAATGTAGATAGAGGATGATCAGTATTAGACAAATACTACAGGACCAAAAACTTGAAACGAAACTTGTGAGGAGGATATTAAAAAGAATTCCTAATAAAATATTTGCGGAATTATAATCCATTTATAACACAATCCATTCACATATTCATATTGGTTTATAGCTAAAAGTGTATAGATTTACGTAGCGTTAGAAAAAAATAGGGTACTACTTTAAGATATGTAGTATCAGCTATACAGAAGTAAGTAAAAATATTTCTTCATTTTTTCTTTAATAATATCACGGTACAATATTCGATTACCTTAAATTCGAGAAAAAATGTCACAAATGACCCATATTTTCATTACCAAAGTCTACTTTGATAATTTCTGTAATACAAAATTTTTTAGAAACTTCATAGTATATTTTTATAGGTTAAATTTATATTTTATAATTTATAATTTATAGGTTAAAGTTAAATTTTAATCAAAAAGCCAAACATGAGTGCCGAGTAGCAAATGCTATGCAGAATAGAATTACGTATGTAAGAATATACAGGGTGTTGTATTTCAAAATTTAAATTTCATTGCACTTTTGGTGAAACTGGAAGTGTTATATAAATGTATAGTATTTATTTTAGACGAGACACTTATGTCTAGTATATACACGGTGTCAATTTGAAAACGAACATCATTTAATATTGCCTAAACTAATGACAGTATCAAAATTTGGCGAAACACGTCAATTTACATATCACGGGGGACAACTTTTTGAGGCATTTGTTGTCGTAATACTTTCAACCCTTACCACCAGGGCACCTACCCCTAAAATTTTAAATGGCAACCCCTATTTCTTTTGCCATTTTTTGAGTTTCTTGTGCAATTCTACAAATGTCTCATATATTTCTTTTTTGTCAAAAATTGGTAGTTAACCTCATGAATGTGTGGAATGTATTTAATTTCTGAATGTTTTATTTAAAAATGATGCACTTTTACAAAAAATTGTCAAGAATAAAAAGTTCTTAAAATCATTCAACGAATGCACTGGAATTCAAAATGTTTGAGCAACTTTTTGGATTTTGCAAATAGTCAATTTTTGCAAAATTTAAAAAATTTCTTAAAAATTTTTGAAAAATTCAACTGCATTATTTGAGAGATTTTAAGAACTTTTTATTCTTGGCAATTTTTTGTAAAAGTGCATCATTTTCCAATAAAAAATTCAGAAATTGTACAAGAAACTCAAAAATGGCAAAAAGAAATAGGGATTGCCCGTTAAAATTTTAGGGGTAGGTGCCCTGGGGGCTTAGGGGGCTGAAAGTAATACGATAACAAAATGCCTCAAAAGTTGTCCCCCTCTGATATGTAAATTGACGTGTTTCGCCAAATTTTGATACTGTCATTAATTTAGGCAATATTAAATGCTGTTCGTTTTCAAATTGACGCCGTGTATACCCTAAGTTTAAACAATTTCTTCTTTAAAAAAAAAATTGAAATAAAAGCGCTCAGCATATTGTTACTTTTATGAGGTATTTATTAACCTCCTGATTATAGTTCATAAGTATATTTACAGTTACATGAAAAACACTATCAACTAAATAAAACTTTATATATGTATGTATGTATGTTAAGTGCGTAAACACTGACAGAAAAAATATTGTATTTCAAAACGAATCTCAAACAATTGCCTCTAGTGTCTTCCGGTAATCTTGAAAATCCTTTGAAATGCGTGTAACCGCATTTTAGCATTAAGAGTCGTAACTCAGCATTTCATTCAATTTTTTGTTAATTACGTTAAATATAAATAACTTTTGTCTGTGGTTGATTTCATTTAATGTTACGTTTAGATTAACGTTTTACGTCGCTTGTTTTTACGTTTTGAATTATAGAGAAATGATTCTCTAAAAGGTATTATTTTAAAAAATATAATTTGTTCTAGATATTATATTATCTATTTATCTTTTCAAATTACACTTTTCTCGTTCTGGAAAACAGAACGAGAAAAAATGTTTTTCGTTTCTTCCAGGTCTTTCCAAAATGAAAATTTAAAACATCTTTATCCCCCAATGTGCATTTTTTTCATTCGCTTCATTTTTCAGTCCCTAACTAAACAGTGGAAATTGTAGTGCATAGAATACTAAATCCTACAGTTTATACGTACACATTTTATACATAAACAAGTATCTACTTGTTATGTATAAATTTTATACATAACAAGTAGAATTTCTTGAGTATATTCTTATGTTTATAAATATAGATTATTTTTACTATCATTACTTCAACACTCGCCAAGATTATATTTTCATAAAAAGGAGTCAACAACCCTTAATTCTGAATTAGATTAATTTAATTCTTGCGTGTCAGATATAGATTGATCATGAAGATGATTATCGGCAAAAGCATACATACATTATGTAAATAAAGATGTTAAATAGAACTAAAGATTTTGACCTCTACTTACCTTTAGAAGTATAGCCTTAAATACCTAAATCGCATTATTATATAAAACAAGAAACTGAAGAACATGTTTTAAAAGTTTAAAATGTATGTAATAAAAGAAATCACAATACAATCGTAATAAAAAAATCATTACCCCAACAAGAGTCTCTTTAGCATGTGTAGCATCATCACATGTTTTTGAAAGTGATGATATGTCCACCCTGTTTACTACTACACTAAAATGCAATCTACAAATAAAATAATGCAACAGCAATAAAATTTTGACATAATCTTGTAAAATTGGAAGCCACTAAAGCTTTAGCGAGACATTAGTTAGTAACACATAAAGCTATGTTTTATTTGTTCATACATCATTTCTAAATGATTTATTAACTTTATTTTTAATATAACATTTGGGATTTATTAGTCAAATATCATTCTCATTAAGTTGGTAAATAGGATAAACACATACATACGTCCGTGGTTCGAGTTCCAAAAGCTGTGTTAATCCTACAGTCTGTCATTACGTCTTTTTTTTATTGATGGATTGTGAATTTATAAAATAATGAAAATTATATATAGGTAAGTTACTACATAGTTATAATAAAATAATCATATTATAATAAATTATTATATTGTAATAAAAACTCATCCTCGCCCTGTATAATGTACGTTTATAACCTCACAATAAACACATGCTATGTACAAGTACATATGGTAATAAATTATCAATATTTATGCCCATGTTATTTGTTTCAAATCTGAGTCAGAATTTTCATAGTACCCACAAGTTAGATGTAACGTGTTAGTTTAACATACTAAAATTTCGGTGTGGACCATATGTCAAGGGATTCTATACTAAATAGAGTTAAACAATTAAATAATTTTATTTGTGCTTAAGTATAGAGATGGGGTTAAGAATATTATTGTAAGAATAATTGTGGCTTTTAGAGAATACCCTAATATTAGAGATTTTGTTATCATTAGAGTTAGATAAATATGAACATCCATCAAAAAAATAATTAATATAATACCTACATACAAGATTTTTTGACACAATGGAACTCCAACAAAGCTGTTTGTTTTAGATATATCTAATGAAATCAATAATCAATAATAATGATGTATTATTATAAATTTATTAATTCATGCATATGTGTGTTCATGTATAAATACATAAGAAGATAAAGATAAATAATAATACAAAAATAAGTATGTCCCTATGCGGTACATTGCCGCAACCAGTAGTCTTTCTGCATTTCTTCTCGTTAAACGTGAGCGATTTAGCCTGTACACGTGGTTGTTGAAGGAATATGATCCACATCTACTGAAGTTAAATGTGCAAATTCAAAATAGTTCACATGGGCAGAGGACGACACACCACGCACATTATTTTCACGAATTTCGCATAGTTGTTTGTATCACTAACAGTTGTTCATCACGACTAACATCAGTACATAATTAGCCGTTGTTTGCAAAACGTTTATTAGCTATCAATATCGGGGGTGAAATATCAGGACATTAATGACCTTATTACCGCAAAAATATGTTGTTTCGTCCACTGTCAGCCACAGAAATTTATTGCATATGTCTTCCTTGGTATTTCCCATGACACGTTGAAATGTTTTCTGTAAATATGTTTTACGAAATGTATGGCTGGTAAGCAATGGAAAATCGAATAAATATTTGGCAAAAATCGTCTAAAGTGAATATTGTCGACCACGTTCCACAAAAGGCTACATGCGCAAAACATTATGCACAAATCAAACCAAAATTCATCTTTTCTAACAGTACCAGTAATATTTTGTTGATGTATATTCGAATCCAAATGTCTTTCACACTCTCGGCGTCTACACAGTGGCGGATTTACAAATTTGCCGCCAGTAGGCTATTCAATTTTGCCGCCCCTACTGACCTCTGAAATTCGATACCCTAGTTCGCAATCATATTAATTACATTTATTCTTTAATTATCATAATTTATTGAATTGTGTGAGTGGACCTAGTAACATTTAGGTACATGGAGAAAAAAATTATAGTAATGATTAATATAAAAAAATTAGTAAATATTACTATTTAAATTGTAATATTGAAACGCTATTGGAATATTTTAAAAATTCATGATTACAAAAGTATATTTCACAGAGCGTTTAGTAATTTTTCATATACAGATGTTAGAGTGTTACAGTGTACACTCTAACAGTACTAAAACAGTACTATATAGTACCAAAATATTGAAATTTTTGTTAAATTTTCGAGACTCGTTTTCTCTATGTATATAATAATGTTTTTTTTCTTATTTCTGTAAGACAAACATTTTTTGGCCAAATTTGCCGCCCCCTAAAATCCCCCTAGACTCCAGCCTACTCAACCTGCTGGTAAATCCGCCACTGCGTCTACAAAATATATAACGACGATTGCAAGTAATATATATAATATGTATGAATATATCTATTATAAATTCCTAGTAATATTCAATCAACTATTTCAGTCTATTTACAAATGGTAACGACTGTGCCATTATTGCAAAAATCCACGCAAAATCTAAAAGAAATACGTACACGGTGCAAAATACGTATGTACTGCACGTTTATTAGTTAATCACTCACGACATATAAAATTATTTTAAACTCGGCGTTCTACCATTCGTCCGCTCGCTGCGCTATATGGATAAACTGCATATAGCCTTTCCTGAATCCACCACGGGAACGTCCCAGGCGTTACCAAGCACGGTCACAGGCGTACGTAAGCACGGGCAAGAAATACCCGCGTACATAATTTACAGCGCGCTTAAAAAATACAGTTTATACTTTAATTATCATAAAGTATTATAATGCCGACTCTACGTTGTAGCGCAACTTCCGGACGCTAATCATCACATCATAAGTTCACAGGTATACTGAGAAACCTTTTCTATGCGAAACAAATGACATCAGATGGTTCATCTGGCGGATTTAAAAGCTCCCTCTACCTTGATTTCAGGTGGCGTTCCAGAATAAAATGAGACCTAGCAATGGCGACACATGCTTGAACGTTGACCACATAAACATAGAGAACAAATTCAAGAACAAACGCGTCGAAGCGTCCGTCCAAACGTCCCACCTCATACCGTACAGACTCCGGTTTTGGCCTGGAATAGACTGTGATGTGAAATTAAGTCCTTCCGAAACTAGCTGCGCCCTAAGGGCGAAGTGTTGCTGTAGAATAATTAGCCAATGGATACTTTCGCAGGTCGGATTGACGATTGTCGTTGTGATATGGGCTCTTCTAGGAGCGTTAGCCTTTTTTAGTACAGAAGGTAAGTCACTGTGATTTTCCATGATTTTTGCAGAAACTTGGTTGGTCTCAACAGTTTTTGAGGAGTGGCGATAGGAATTTGAAATTATCGTGTCTATCATAATGGAGCATGCGACTCACATCGAATTTTAGGTGTAATATACTCAAACTATAGCGGGTGATTCACCCCGGTGACTCATTTGTGGCACACCTTCATATAACTTTTTATGAGGTAAAATAATGAAATTTGAGAACTGAATATTAGATATAAATTTGCAGTTGCTTACATAATCACCATTTTATTCACCTCCGGTTTAACCCGCAAATGATTCCCAACTTTCGAACTCGAATTTTTGTTTATTTTCACTTGTTTTGATTTAAGACGCCATTTTGAGCACAGTACTTCATTCACTTTTTGACATAATATAGGTAATATCATTATGAGATTTTGAAAACAGAAACATTGGTAAGTCTCAAGAAGAGTGAATACATGTCAATTTTAAAACAGACATCCAAAAAAACATCATCAAATCTGGCTATGAACGAGAGATAGAAATAGCAGTCATGCTGAAGCTTTTCGGTTATGTCAAACATTTGACAAGTGACGGTCACAATTTGAAAATAAATAATGGCTGTCATATAATGCAACAGCTTTGACAATTAAATAAGGTTATAGATTTAAGATAGAATTGAAATACATACGTCTCGTTTTGCTATAAAATTGAATTTATTTCGTTTCTAGACACATAAAAGTGACATCGGTGCTTCTATCGGTACACAAGATACCTCAAAAAACGCCCTATACAATCTACATCAAAATTATGTTATGAATGGCCTTATTGACCCTCCTCCTTTCCTGTGTCCCATTATTAATGATACCCTATATATTATGCCTAATATATACTCGTATATTCAACAATTAATTTATAGTAAGCTGTTAATAGTTACTTTCTATTGTCGAAAATAGATACAAAATTGTTTCTTTGTTACGTACATAATACCAGTGAAAGAGTGAAATATTGGTATATTATATTAAGGGCTATTAATTTGTGTAAATATAAGTATTTTTATATTATTATTAATATTGATTAAGTAATGAATAATAGACATAAAAATAGACAGTAAAGTAATATGACAGATTAAATATACAATAAAGAAAGTGACAATTTATTTAAATGATTTCTTCCATAGCTACCTTAAGTAATAAGTATTCATTTATTGCACATGCAAATAACTGAAAAACTTAAAAGTACGACATATGCATATATTTATCTCTATAATCAGAAGAACACGCGGAATTTATCAGATTAAAAAATACAGGATATTCAATTAAAAAAAATAATTAAACAGCGGATATATGTTTCTTTCAATTGTTTTTTTGGTAGCATCAAAAATGTATCCGATTTTGTTGGCATTCTAACATTTCAGAAAAAAGTTACCCCTGTAAATAATTATTGCCTTAGTTCTAAAAATAACGGCGAAAATGGGGGTAGGATTTTACCCTGTACATATGTATGTCCACAATTAGCAAATGTCAGTACACACAGACATTACGTACTAAGGAAATTAACAACTGTTACGAAATTAAATACCTACAACGTATGTAAGTAGTGAAAATATTAAGCAACAGGACATTAGTTCACGGAAGCTATAGATTTATGATGTGCAGTTATGAACAAATACCCGAAGCCTATTTTAAAAACTAATTTTTCAAGGTAAAACGGAAATCATATTTGATAATATCAGTATAATATATTCATAATTATGTTTAAATGATGAATCATATCTAACACGCAATATGCTATTTAATGTAATAGGTATCATGATCATTTTGTAATCATAACTTTGTTGTTCGCAACAGTTCTTATATGAATATCACTAATGGCAACTTAAAACTAAAATGTCCGAAATCAATAATTTTATTATTCTTTCCTGATTGAATAGCTTAATTTGTATTTCGACGAATAAACTTTTAATATTGTTAACTGTATGGTATTAAAGTTCTTTAAAATTGTATTCCGTTTGTTTACTTAATCAAGCTTAAGTAAGGATAGAAAATTACAAATAGCTTTCCTTGATCAAACAAACTGTAAAAATGAGTGACCGAATTGCCATGGGAATTCTCGAAATTGGGTGTGGCCGAAAGTGGCGTTGTAGCGACATCAATTTCGAGACATTACGTCACATATTATCGCTAGTACTTACATACATATAAACAGTTTTACTCAATGTTTTACTATTTATTAAAATATGAGAAGCATATGTAAGTGGACGTTGGATCAGAATCACCTTTTTGGGAACTTATATTTCCTACTGCATACATAATTTTCGTGTTTATTTTGACCAGGCTTCGGCCTTTAGTGATTTTAACCTTGAACAGCGTTTATGAATGGATTGTTTCATTCATAATTTCTAAGAGGCGCGTGCGCAGTTGGTCCTAGGACTGAATAGTTTCTGTTCATGAGATATTTCCACTGTTATGATAGACAAAGACCAACTATTATCCGTGAAGTACAGTGTGCCTTTTTTTGTCAGATAATTATTACTTAAACGAAAATTGCACTATATTCAAATATATTAAGGTTTTTGAACGTAAACGAGTTATTTTAACCACGTATACCAAATATATTAAATAATTGTCACTAATAAAAAATAAGGTTTACATCCGATGAACAGATATTCGTATTTACTTGACAGCCGTTCAAGATTAAAACCACTAAAAGCCGAAGCCTGATTATGACACGTTTTCTTCAGGGTCATTAAAAAATTGCAACATAGGATACTTACCTACTTATTTTCTCATTTAAAATTCAGCCTACGACATTAAGAAAACTAATATAGAGGTGAGACGGAAGTAGTGAGTATATTGTAAACATAACAAGGAATGATTTTTGATAAAAAATACAAATACAAGGTGAATACAAAAAGCAAAAAAAAAGCAAAAATAAACAGTAGGTAGCAATTCTTTCATTTACAACTACGTGTCCATTGTTTCGGCTTTGAGGCTCTGGAGCAGTTAAGCGATTTAAAAAAAGTCGAGGTGTGACGTTAGTAAGGGCGTAGCCAGGGAGGGGAGATGGGGGCGATCCCCCCCCCAAAGGGTCAAGTAAAAAAGCCGTTGGACGTTAGGCTTTTCTCGTTAACTAAATTTCACATCCCCTAAACGCGATAGGGTGTGACCAAGGGTTCTTACATAATTACATATCGGATTTATTCATTAATTCAGTTATTGAATTTTAGCAAATTTTCTCTTTAATACTCGTACCTGTACTTAATATATGAATTTAATTAGATATCAAATCCGTAAGAACATCTCCCTACGAAATCCGCATACAGGAAGGGTCGTATTCAACTATATGTTGTTCGTAGAGTCTCACTTACTTACCCTACAGAAACCTCCCAGCTATGAATAATCGCGAATTTTCCTTGCATTTTCACAACATTTAACATAATAGTTTCCTATTTATGTGAATCATTCCTCGGTATCAAGTTAATTCGCCTGCCGTAATCGTCCAGAAACTCTCTTAACTCGGTCCTGTCTTAGTTCAGACATATGCACTGCTTTCTAACGCTCACTTTCTGCTCGAGTGCTATACCATTTGACAGTTCGACCTTCGTTTAAGAAAAAAAGTAATTGATTTGGTCGCGTCGTTTGGTTTTTACATCAAGTTGAAAATGTATGATCAAACTGTGCATTTTCAGCTTATTTTTGGTCTGTGAAAAATTGCGTAAAGTTTACGGTAATAATGCCCTACAAGAGCGTCAGTGCTAGATATGGTTCACTAAATTCCGTGCTGGTGACTTTGATGTCACCAGCTTTCCTCGCTCCGGAAGGCCCATGGAGGCTGATGACGACCAAATAAAGGCACTGATCGAAGCAGACCCACATTCGACCACTCGTGACATTGTTGAAACACTAAACCTTCATCCTTCCACCGTTCACGATCATCTACGGAAGCTGGGATTCCAAAGAAATTAATCTCACCAATCGCATCAATATCGCCGATACTCACCTCAAGCGCAACAAAATCGATCCGTATTTGAAACGCCTGGTAACAGGCGATATAAAATGGATTGTTTACAACAATACTCGACGTAAACGATCGTGGAGCAGTGGAACTGAGTGAGCCCAAACACAATCCAAAGCTGATCTTCACCAGAGGAAAGTTATGCTCTAGATATGGTGGAATTACAAGGGTGTGGTGTTTTTCTGTATGTGGCGAGCTCCTACCGCGGAACCAGACGATCGATTCCGATGTGTACTGTCGCTAACTGGATGATTTGAATACATATCTTCCGGAGAAGCGGCCAGAACTCATCAATCGCAAAGGCGTAGTGTTCCACCACGACAACGCGAGACCCCATGCAAGTTTGGTGACTCGCCAAAAGTTGCTGCAACTTGGATGGGAAGTCTTGCCTCATCCTCCTTACTCACCGGACCTTGCCCCATCATATTACCATTTGTTTCGTTCCTTGCAGAACGACTTGAATGGTAGATTGTTCGATTGTGATGAGGCCATCAAAGAGCATCTCACCCAGTTCTACGCTGGAAAAGAGCGGAATTATGCGAGCGCGGAATTATGCAGCTCCCAGAAAGATGGCAAGAGAGACCATCAATCAAAATGGGCAATACACCATCGATTGAACTTTGTTCTATTATTAATAAATTAACCTTGAAAATCACCCAAAAAAATGCGTCATGACTGTTCCTACAACCTAATAATTTATGGTATAGTTCGTTTGGCGAACCCCTGCCCTGTGTGGTCGCTCGCCGAGACTCGATATATTTCATATACTTTAAACCTAAATATAAAATAATTTCATAGATAACTATTCCGTATTGTTACATTACAGTAGAGTAATTAATACGACTGATATTTTAGGAACCCACTGCACACATATTTTTTCTCAAAGCGAAAAGCGGGAAATAAAGTATCGTTACAGACGAAGGTCAATGATTACAACAAAATCGATTAAAGTAATTAGTGTAAATTACACTTCTGTTGTACATAGCACTTTACAATATTTATACATGCCTAATTGTAGGTGCTTTAGTGTATCAGAATAAAACATCTAATTGTTGTGCGGCGGATTTGATGTTCCATAATATTTTCAAACTTCCATTCTTGGCGGAAATAAATATACAACGTGTTCCAATAAAAGTGAAACAAGCGCTGTGGGTACAAAATAAATCAAGTTAAAATACTTATAACATTTTGGGATATTCAGGGTGATTGATAAATTAACCAACAGATCACGAGCGTGTCTATCAACTCAAAACATTAAGGGGTATTCTAGTCTACAAATTTGAAAAAATCGAAATTCTTTTTTGTTCCATATTTCAAAGTTTAGACATTCAAGAATATGCCCTTAAAAGGATTTTTTCAAAATTCCAATTATTTTATGAGTTACAGCCATTTTTGTGACGCGGCATCGACTCCGGTCCGACCGGAACAAATGAATAATAGACGGTAGACGCTGCCGGAGTACTTACGAAACACGAAACGTATTTAGTCGGAATCTTTTCGTCTTAGTATTTATTTCAAATTAGTTTTGAGCCAGAATTTAAGCAACGTGGACGTGCTAACTGCAGTAAAATTGCTGGAAACTTGTCTCAAAACTTTAAACGCGTTTTTCTCAAAACTACTTTTTTCGAGTTGGCGTGCACGATATCTCAAGTTCTAATGAACCGATTTTATTTGAAATTGATTTAATAAAATCGGAATTGTTAAAAAAAACATGCAAAACAAAATTTTTTTTCAAACGGCCGCCATTTTAGGAAAAAATTTTTTTGACTTTTCCAACGTTCGGGCTATAGGGGCATCTATACTAATTAAGAATCCGTTCGGCTTTTTTGTTTCAATTGACCAGAAAGGTTGAAATCATGCACGCCAGGACACCCTTTTTTTTGGACCCCCCACTTTGCCAGCTCATAACTTTGTCAATTTTGAGTCTTTTTTTTCAGTTAATTTTTTATGTTATTTTAAAATATCAATAAACAAATGATAAAAAAATCGATAATAAAAATATTTTTTGTTTCGTTTGTACAGAGCTTCAAAAACCGCCCGAAATGCATGCCTCTAGACTAGAATACCCCCTTAACGCAACTTCTATATCACGTTACACCTCCAAAAAAATATAGGCCTTCAAAGTTACCCCAAAAATAAAAAAAATCTCAAATGCCATTTGACTCGCCTAACCTAATTTCATTTCTTTTTGATTAAAGAATATCTGCTATTACATTGTACACTCATATCTTGAACACCCTGTAGATTCAAAATCCACGTGTGCATAATTTGATACGTAACTAAATAGTAATACATATGGAGCGTCATACAAGTTAGAGACTAACATCTGTCATTCTTCTGAAAGAGAAAACCTTCATTGAAAATAACCCGATCTTATCAGTTTTTAATAACATATTGGATTTTGCAAATAGTCAATTTTTACAAAATTTAAAAAAGCGCTTAAAAATTCTAAAAACATTCCGCTGCATTCCCTGAGTGTTTTTAAGAACTTTTTATTCTTGACAATTTATAGTAAAAATGCTTTGTTTTTCAAGAAAACATTCTTGAATTTTTACGCAAAAATTTTGCAGTTCAGCCGCCATTTTGAACGCATAAGGGAAAAATCGATCTTTAATTAAGTATACTTAAAGTTCAAACATTTATTCCACCGGTTAGTGAGGTTCCAGGTCCATTGCAGACCGGAAACCCCCTTGACAATTTGATTTAAAAAAAAATGTGTAAAAAAAATATTTTTTTAACTGCTGTTTTTATAATTAATAATTTTTTGGGAACTTCATGGACACCATCGGAAAGGGCACGTCTTAAACTTTAAAAATATGTCCCTGTCAAATTTTTCTGTCGCAAATAGTTATTAGTTATGAGGCGCTGAAGAGCGATGTACCGGGAGTGGCGTTTCGGCCGAAACAGGTTAAGAATAACAAAGGTTGCAACTTTTTGTACTTACCACTGCTACGACTTTAATAAATCTCAAATAATACCGCAATACTTGTAAAATGTATTTTAGTGTTTAGATCATGATTTCAGTAAAATTTGTGTAGTTAAGCTCAATACATTTTATCTTATTTAAAAAATAGACATTAAGTAGAGTTCGTGCGAGCGCGGGGTGTAACAGGGCCATAATCAGTTAACGAATGAAAATATTAATATGTTTACATAAATTATGTAACAACATAGTACTATTTTTACCAAATAGTACGATGAAGTTAAGGATAAAATACCTATATAAATTAAGATAACACGTAACAATGGCAACACTTACCCGACAAACGTTAGTGTTGAGACAAAGGTTCCCCGTTTCGTGATTAGTTTTATCCAGAACCTTAGAAGCTAGTAGGTGGCCGTCATTAGCAGTGTCACTTTTTAACGCACCAATTAAAAAATTAGCTACTGAACGCCCGCAAGCATCGGTAGCTTCGTCTATAATAAAATACACGAAATTGTCCGCAATGTCTTCGCGTATTGATGTCACTACATTGTTGTAAACCCGATCGACATATGCAAGTCTTAACGTACCTACTTTCATGAGGAATTTTTCAGTCCACATATTTTTCTAAAAACGTACGTAACTTGGGTTTCTCTAGTTTGTTTAATGGAATATTGCTTGCAACAAAGTCAAGGTAAGGCAAGGTAAGTAAGTAGAAAAATACGGAGTCGTCAGCGCTGGACGAGCCATGGCTTTTTCAGATGTCTTTTACTTTAGTTTTATCTGAAGAATTTATAATGCGTTCACACACAGTACAAAAAAGGTCATTTCCTTGAATACGTATGTCCCTAAAACCCTTGGGATCACTGTCAAACCATGTTTGAAATACTTCCCGTCTATTTCTTTTCAACTTTGGCATGGTACCTCACTTTATTCACGTCTCCCCTCAACTAATGATTATTAATGTTTATAAAGTTATTTAAACATACGGCGAATACATAAAAACGAAATGTATCAACGCGATATGCAATACCGGCGACTGTCTGTTACAGCGTGCCATAAATAACTAAAATTGCTAGCGCAGTTTTCGTAATGCAAGTCAGCTGTGAGCTATGAAGGCCAACGAGTCAAGGGCAGGACATGCACAGTGTCGGCCCTGTGACATTCGCGCTTGGTAATAAGTAATAATATTTAATAATGTACTATGATGCAACATAATTTCTGTGAAAATATTAACATTTTCATTCGTAAACTGACTACGGTCCTGTTACACTCCGCGCTCGCACGAACTCTAATTATAAGTAGTATTTAAGTTTATTCTAAGGTACAGTATTATGCCGTGAATATTTCTATATTGTATCTAATAATTTAGAAACCACTGGAAAAATATATAAAGTAAGTAATTATAAGTAAATATTATTGAAATTAGAACAACATACTCTATTCACCTAATAAAAATATACAAAGTATTCCATTTAAAAAAAAATAGAGGTTTTGTAATCTATTAAAGTTAATAGTCATTTGTTTTTTCTGAACACAAAAAAAAAATTGTAAGTAACTGCAACTTGGTTTTTGTTTATTTTGATAACTTGAAAAATAAATGAGTTATGATGCATTAAATTATTATCAAAATACAATGACCACACTGTACAGAAATCGATGACCTCTGTAAAATATATATGTATCTGAACTAAATTCCGAAAATAAGTGGTTCATAAATAATTCTATTGAGAACGTACAAATGTTAAACGGACACTTAATGTACACCAGAAAAAGAATTGGATCGAAACCGATTACATAAAAAAATAATCAGCGATTCCACAAAACTACCTTTAATTCTTTCGTCGTCACACTTATAAATACTTCATGGTGGTTCAGGAAATGCCAACAAAAACGACTGTGAATCCCGCAAAAAAACTGAATCAGTTCACTGCTTTTCAAAGCTGACTAGGCAATAATTGATGAAGTTTCAATGGCCTTTTGTAGATCATAGTTAATTTGCTTCCTATATACAAGTCGCAATAGTAATAAATTACTTCCCTGTAATACACTACAGAATTTAATAAACTCCAATGCGGTGCTAAATATTTGACAGGTGTGTTTAATCATCGAACAAGATTAATGAAATTAATGAATGAATTTGGTCAAAACCTTGAAAAACAATTTCTAAATAGCATATTTTGTTTTGTTTTCTTTATCTCTTAACGCGGTGGCAAAGTTATAATAATTAAAATTGGCATACGGCACCGCAACACATAGGCAATTCGAGCAACCTGTGATGGGGGATTGCCTTAATTTGATTGCAGTAGTTCTGTGACAACTGCAGCTGTTGTACAACCTACACTATACACAATACGTTGAGTAATGTGATATAATTTCATAATACAATATGGTAAACGTGCGAAAATATAGTAGTTACTTTTGTATATTATACTTATTATATGGAGGCCTCTGTGGCGCGTTCCGTTTAGTGGTTCTAGTGGTTGCTGACCTTCTTAGACCCGCTAGAAGACGTCAAGTCCTATTTATGCACACTAGAGGGCAGTCCCTATATGTCACCTCAGTATACACTACATAGAAAAGAAACATAGTTATTGACACTAGCTTTGAGGGTGCCGAAGACAATGGCTTTTGGCATCCTTGTTTTTCCTTAATTTTCCACCCCCTAAAAATATTAGACTAGACCTTGGACTGAGGTTACCAAAAACATTCTGCTTAAGAATGGGAAACTATCAATGGTCACAACTATCGATAGTTTCGATACTATAGAGTAAAACTATCGATAGTCGAAAATGTTTACTTTGTTGTATTTCAAAAAGAAAAATAACAGTAGGTACATGGACTAAATTTAATAATAGCAAAATCAACTCTTACCACAAGAAGAGAAAGAAAAATTATTCTCTTATATATAATTCTAATAATGGTGAAATTTGACTTGATAAAAAAGAAAATAAAGTTATATCTGCGATCAGTAAGTAGGTGCTTATAATTTTGATAAAAAGTAATATAGGTAATCTATCTAGTATTGATAGAGGAAGGGTTTGGTGCTGAATCAATCTACATCTTTCCTCAACAATACAAACATATTATTTAGTCAAAAAAACATAATTTGTTCGAATCAGTTGCATTAATAGTTACCGGTCTAAATATTTTTTATTAGTAGGTTTTACTATTATCAAATTAGAAACAAACTTCTCAAAACCATTGAAATAAAATTTGTTTGACCAAGTGTTCTCGAGGAATTGTCAGTACAATAAAATAAGAAAATCGTAGTAGAATTATATTTTTGTAGTTCCTGAGATTTTTTATTTCTGGACACAGTTGCTTCCAAGCGTGTGGAGTTCTAGAGGAACAATCTTAAACAGTCGATAATGCGCTCAAAACTATCTCTAGACTATCAATTGTCTCATAATGCTATCGATAGTTTCCATCCTTAGCCTGCCCAAAAAAATACAGTTTATGGATAATAAATAAAAAATCACAGAGGTGTTCTGTTTCTTGACCACACTGTATATATAATAATGTCAAATGTGTCCGAATACTTTCCCTTAACTATGCTGTTTTTTTTAAAGAAAAATGTGCTCAAATGTTAAATAAAAATAAAGCATTATATAGAATAAATAAATTAAACGAATGTGCTTCAGTTTGGTTGAAACTTCATTAAAATTCGGCTTCAAAATTCGGCGAAAAAAATCTTCATTAAACAATTCTATTAAACCTTCCAGGACCTAGAGAACTAGAACAATCTACCACGTTAGCAAACATTCAAAAGAATCTCTCTATACAATTAGCGACGGAATTAAAGGAGAATGCAGAACAACAGGAGGCGTGGCCATCGGCGATTCACAAGTACTTTGAGAAGCACGAATCTCTCTTTTTGGAAGCCGTTGGCGCAGGTTTTGGCGAAGGCGGCGGTGGAAACATCTGGACCTATCCGGGATGCATATTGTTTGCTGTCTCTCTACTGACCACCTTGGGTAAGCACTAAATAAATTAACAAAAAGTTTTTGGTAAATTTGCAGTTTAATGCTGAAAGTGCTTAGAACATTAATTCATCATTTATGATCATAATAACAGTGTTCTGCATGAAAATCTTCCCTGCCAAATAATGTGTTATTTCGATAATTTCTACCCTATATCACTCTTTCAGTAATCTGTAAATTGTCGTATCACGTAGCAAAATCTAGAGAACATCAACAACATGTTTTGGATGATTGCAAGGCAGGTTTAAGGATGTACCTTATTTACCTCCCTCTGCACATACATGTTGCAACATGTCACTTAAGCTACATTTTTTTCACTCTCATTTGGAATTTTTCCCTGACAATTTAGAGGTGCAGTTTCAGACGAACACGGCGAAAAGTTTCACCAAATTGCTCAAATGGCGAAGCGGTATAATGGAAAATGAACTCCAAACATGTTAGCGGGCACTGGGCAATCAAACGTGAAACCGATCCCGGCGATTACAAGCGAAAAAAGACAACAAAACAAGTCATTAATTGTGTTATACTTTTTTTCGATACAAATTGTAATTTTGTAAAAAAAGTATATTTTGTAAAAAAATATAACTGTTATAAAACTGTTCTCAACTCAAAAGTCAAACGGAAAACCAGGAATAAATCTCAGCTGTTAATTTTTTCTTTATATGCTTTACTTGTCACATTTGTTAAACGTAACGATAGCAACGTAACGAAACATAGCAATGATACTCGCAATGATACAAGGTAAAAACTCGTACGGAATATTACTGATATTCCGTCCGAGTGTGTTGGAATGGCATCCATTCCAATACAGTTTGTGGTCACAGAGTGTTTATGTTTCTAAAATAGTGTTAGAGACATTACTTAACTAAAGTAATGTCAGTTAGTTTAGTTTACTTAATTTACACCAGTCAATTTTGATATTCGCTATTCGATGGTAACTATGATGTTATAGTACGAGATCCAACGACGTGATTTCTTTCCTCACAAAGAAATTGAATATGATGTGTCAGGAATTAAAGGTCATGTCTATATAATATGGTTAACCAAAAAACCAAAGATCTCTTTTATTCCGGCTACAAGTACCTACCCATAATAGATAAAATACATAGGTATTTCTTTATTCCGAAAATGTATCTTCACTATCTTATATTCTATAAGACAAAAATTAGTTCTCAAATGACCAAGAATCACCCCTGCGAAAAAAACAATTCAGCAGGCAATTAAAGTGGGAATGGAGTTGTCAGCATAAAACAATTAACGTATACTGAAAAAAAAGTCGTGAGATTAAGTTAAGAGGTAAAATGTAAATTGATTTTATTTACAAAATTTTATTTACAAAATAAATATCACTATCACAGCTTACAGCCACTTACTGCTCCAGCTCTAGTTTATTCTATAAAAAAAAATTGTAACTGAATCGAACTAGGCTTATTTATTCACAAATTGAGATTTTTAGCAAAACTTTTAAAACAATTTTACGATATTTAGCATCATATTGTATGCTACATACAGTATTGCAAAAATGCATTTGTATTTCATTATATTGCGTTTTTTTCTACAAGGCGGCTCAAACGGATTGACGATCCTATTTAAGAAGAGGTCGTTGAAATCGTTCCGAACCACTTTCTTATTTTCTTTCACTACGTTGGTTTATTTGATAAAAAATCTTTTATAAAATAAATATTTTATACAATAAGCATCATTATACTGTCATATATTTTATAAAAGATCTTGGTCAAAATACCGGCCTAAATGGGGTGTGTGCCAAGGTTTGAGGTGAACTGAAAGGCAGTTTACTTTTTTATCGTTTTACGATTTTTTCGATTTTGTAAACACCCAGTACATACAAAGTTCAAGTTTTCGATGTTAATCTCATTCTAACCAACGAAAACTTTTTGTCGAGTGCTTTTTTTTGGTAAAATAAAAAAATCCTCCTTGTAACATTGACCGTGGACATATTGAATAGGTATAAGACTTTTACTTCCAGACATATCGCATTCTGATTCTTTACAAAGGCAGTAGTCATGCGGTGAAATCTTGGACCAGGATATTTTGCGTTCATATGACGTGTGTAAATTAAGTAATGAGACTGGCAACGTAGCGCTCGATTTAGCAACACTGCGAAGACGGGACTTGGAAGGGCGGTAGGTTAATATGTAGTGCACCTTCAGTACAAGTTTGAACTTGTTAGTCATTTGTTTATTCATTGTGACTGTTTTAGTAAACCAGTTTTTATAGTTGCGTTTTAAATGTAAGTGACATTAATTTTGAGCAACGGTGTGCTATCAGGTTTTGCTTCAGACTTGGACACAGCGCAACGTATACTTTTGCAAAACTTCAATACGCCTGCGGAGACAGTGTTTTTTTTAAGAGCCCGCGTTTTTCTGTGGTGTATGGCATCCTCAGAAGGAAGAGAGTCGATTGAAGATGAACCACACAGCGGAAGGCCTTCATCTTCAAGAATCGATGAAAATGTCGAATACGGGATATTGTACCAACAGTATCTCAGGCCAAACAATAAATCAACAACTTTTACAGAGAGTTTCTTGAAAAACTTCAAAAAAGGGTCATGCGTGTGAGACCAAACATCAAGAACAACTGGATGTTGCAACACGACAATGCGCCTTGTCACACAGCCATTTCAGTAAACGAGTTTTTAGCCAGTAAAAACATTCCTGTGGCTCCCCAGCCTCCTTATTCGCCTGACTTGAGTCCTTGTGTGACTTTTTTCTCTTCCCGAGATTGAAAAATCACCTCATGGGACGTCATTTAGGGACCATAGAAAACATTCAAACGACTGTAACCGACCAGCTGAAGGCTATCCCAGTATATGAGTTCCAGCACTGCTATGAGGAATGGAAGAACCATCTCCAGCGCTGTGTGGCCTTCCCAAAGAAGTTATATTGAAGGAGACAATACTGAATTGTAATTCTATTCGAATAAAACATTAAAAAATCAGTCTCATTACTTAATTTACACACCTCGTATTACCTACCTGAGTACAGAATTATAACCTACGTAAATTATGCAAAATGTAGATACGTCCTTAGGATGTACTGGGTTTATTGGTTTTTCACATTATCTAATTAATTCACACTTGTGACACCGTCTAATATTTTGCTTCATTACTGCTTCAGGATTTGGAGCCCCCGTACCCAGAACAGCTCTAGGAAGAGGAGCGGCGGTTCTCTTCGCCTTAATCGGAATTCCCCTGCACTTCCTACTCATACTGAATATGGGTAATCTCGCCTCCCTCAAGCTGCAACGACTCGCCCTTCGAAATTCCCCTACAGAGATTCCCTCCATGCCAACGCCGCGATGGCTGAAGCTGTTTCCCTTCTTAGCTATTTTATTTTATTACATCCTGGGCGTAGTACTTTTCGGATTCGTTAGGGACCGAGATCCGGTGCAGAGCTTCATGTTTCCCTTGGACTTCACGGCCGCTGGAGGGGTGGCGACGGTCGAAGGGGGAGGTCAGAATTTTCTATGCGCTATACCTCGAAGTGGCTGTGACATTAGCGGCAACCGTCGTATCCCTGCTGCAAGCATCCGCAACCAGGGGCATCGTTGACGTAGGCTTAAAATTAGGACTGCTGACAAATACCTGAGAACTTCTCGTGCCTTGGTAGATACTTGTGCAATAGGCCCTTTTAGTTGATTCGGCTTGTGAGTCACATATCGGATACTAAGTCAATTTTACATAGGTTACATGCATAAAGCGAAACGAGAGAAAATATGTTTTTCTCGGTATAAGAATCTGATATGTTTGAGTAAACAACTGCCTTTTATTTTAAACAAGAGAAGAAACAGGTTTCTACCAACTGAATATATCTATGTATACTTACCGTTTTAAAAACTATACAAGATATTAAAATGTCAGATGTTTATGTAAACGACGCAAAGCATATTAAAGTATATTGTTAAAGGTACAGAATTACACTAAGATGTCATCAAAGACCACTTTCTACAAGAATTTTTTAATTCCACCCGATACAAACAATATTTTTCGCAACTCTGAACGAATTAATTAATTAAAGAACTAATCAATATTCCAATTGGTATGTATATACCAGGTGTCCCATTTTAAATCATCCACTTACCACATAGGTTAGTAGGTGGACATAGGACAGTAGGTGACATCCGGACCTCATCAGGACCTTTAAAATGCCTTTTTTCGGATATCTCGTGAATTCGAGGTCATGGGAGCTACAAATATTTGGAAATTTTTTTTAAAAAAAGCATGGATAAGCATTTGTAAGGAGCTCGGATGAAACCCGGATGTCAGAAAAATTACTTCAAAACCCTGTTTTGGATGCATTTTTTTCCCGTAGAATCTGATTCTGCAATGGAAATTGGGGGTTTCCATTAAAAAAAAAATGGGTGACTTAGGACCGTATCAGGATGACGGATAAGGTGCTGGATCACATGATCAGATGGTTCCCTCCAAACCAAACAACTTTTCATGTAGAGAGTCATTCATGTAGAATTTTGTAGATGTAGATATTTGGACATATAAAATGGAACACCTGGTATATACATACGTATTTACGTCCAGATCCTTCCAAGACAGAATTATTAGTAAATACGCATATTTAAAATGTGTTCAGTGTCTATTTTTTATGTCATTTGTCATTTATGTCTTATTTATTTATGCAAGGTGTCTACAGAGATAGATAGGGTACATTCAATTACAATTAACACAAAGAGATACGCGTTTCAGTTGTTCGCTGTTGTGGCTCGAAATTTGAACTATTTTAGCATTTTTCACGTATTTCCATTGCCAATTAGATTCGAGAAATTAACATTGGAATTTTGGATTTTTAAATCAAACACTCTGAATGTTTTTGTATACTTAATTTTTATTGTACAAATCGTTCTGAGTAAAAAGGCATCAAAACGATTAGTTTTTATTAGAATTCTTTCCAAAATTTCAGTTTTTATTTTTCAATCTAGAGTCCTGTTGATGAAGTAAAAAAAATATCAAATCATTATATTTTTTGTAAGAAAAATATTAAAAACCGGTTTTCATAAAAACTGAAAATATATGAGCAGGTCATTTCACTCAAACTCATTTTTTCCAAATGGGAATACCACGGATGCAATATGTTTTTAAAATCTGAAAATTCCGCTTTTCAATGATACCTAACTGAATACGGTGATTAATCTTAGATAAATGATATTTTCGAGCACAAGCTTTGAGGTTTCGAGATTAAAAATAAAAACTGACATTTGGGAAAAAAATGTGTAATAAATATTAATTATTTTGATACTTTCGGACCCACAATGACTTAAATTAAAATTATAGAAAAATATACACGGTGCCCCATGTAAAAATCCCCAAAAAAGTATTTATTTCTTGGATCTAGATGGTTATGGAAAAACGTGAACGGCAAAACACCTCCAACTTTCAAGCTATTGAGTGTACCCCATCCTCGTAAACGCCCGGTGTACCTACATATTCCACGACACTTGATTACAAATACTGGGAACATATTCCCATATGAAAATATAGATAGAATATGAAAATGATGAAGTATGGAATACAAACTACTTAAGTAAACTGTTTTTTAATATCACCATCGTCTTTTGTTTTTTTGGTTAACAGTTTAAAAAAAAATCATGAAATATCCTGGAACTTTTGTGTTTACCATTTTTTTATCTCGAGAAATAAACTTTTGAAAGGAAGGCAAATTATAAGGAAAAATCATGTACATTATATATCCCTCTCGGTAAAGTACATCTCTAAAGCTGTTTACACTTTTAGTAGATACACTGTATTCCTAATCCACTGGATCATGGCGTGTCATTTTCCAAAAATTGTTGTCTCTATCAGTAATAAACTGTATATACATTAGAAGTTTTACCTTTCTTTTAATTAAAAACATCTTACATAAGGTTAAAGATGAGTACAAGGAATATATGACAATGAAAAATTAATAGCTCACATACTCTATTTCCATTCTAAATTGAAAATAGGTAGAAAAAAGCAAGGTTGTCAGATATATTTTCTAAAATTGCTAAGCTCACTATACAAGTATACTTCATACTTCAGTAAACTGTTAGTTCGTGACGTTCTTAGAAAGCTAGTTTGGAAACATTTTTTAAAAAATACATAGATATAAATTTATTAGTTAGCATTAAAATAAAGCGTTTAAAATTGCTGGAAAAAATAATTATAAATTAAAACAACTTTATGTATGTTACTATACTTAAGAAAATTTTGAAGAGCCGGCAACGATTCGCTGTCTGGTTGAAAATCGCTGGCCGGTGATCCATTAGACTACACACCGGCCAACGATCCAATAGACTATTGCGCTTCGCATCCAATACATTGCTTAAATATTTATTCGGTCCACTGTGCCATAAATTTTTTACGATGTCGTTAAAATGACTTACTTTAGGAATTAGGAACTTAAACTACTTGTTTAAGACGCCAGTGACGTGTATTTCAGCTAGGTTTATTAACACAGACAATTTTTTGAGATTGTCTAGATAAATGAGCATTATTTACAACAAATTATATTACAAATATTAAGAGTTTTGTATGCAGGCTAATTTTAATCTCCTATATTGATTTGAATGAAAAAAATTATTTCACAATTTTCGAATTTATAAAAGATATATGCACGCCCATGGAATCATAAAGTTGCACCGCTTTTTTTGTTCCCCAGGCGTATTTATCATTTTCAATTAAAATTAGAAGGACTATACATATGTTTAATTGCTCCTCCTAGGAAAATTATTCTTTGTTAAACAAATATGCATATTAATAAAGTAAAATGACGTACATATGTCAGCTAATGTCTTTTTTATTAAAAATTCTACTCTAATCTCTTCAATGTACAGGTTCTCAAATTACAAAATAATGTAATTTTAATACATTGATATATTTTATGTTCTATACAATAAAATGTATTGCCATAATAAATCACAAACTTTATAATAACCATTTGAACTAAATTTTCAGTGTTAGCTATATAAATGAAAAAAACTGTGCACAGCCCTTCCCACAGCAATTAGCTACACTCTACACTTCCACCCAGTTCTAATAAAAATGCGCAAAACATTGCGTTACCGACTCGTACTGTTATAGCGACAGTTATTTGCAAAAAAATGTTCTGATAACTAAAAAAAGACTATATGTCTTCCGTTATATTTATATGTTATACTTATTTTCTTGTTTGTGAAATCTAATTTCAAATATTTTAATTAAGATGGTAGATAGGTTAGACATATTCATTTATAGTAGTGCTAATGCAAAGCTATTTTTGGGGGAAGTGAAGTTGCACATGTGTTATGGTTACATAAACTATGTAATAGGTACTAGAGCATGGACAGCACCTAGATGTGGATATAGCACTTTTAAATTGCAAAACAAACAAAAGCGGATGCAGGAAAAGCATATTTTTTTGCTTTTGCTCTGAATGAAAATCATGATTTTTTTTTTCAATTTTTTGTCAATTATATATAACAAAAATTGTTTAAATGTAATAGGTACGTGGAAATCAATGAAATTATTGTCTATAGGTCGTAGTCAATTTAAAAAAAGATATTTTGTGTGCAAGACATTTTAGCAATAAAAAATTGGGTATGCCACTTTTGTAGTTTCTAAATTTCTAAATCCGGCACCTTCCTCACAGAGTAACAAAATAAAGTTCTTTATATTTCTAATTAAGAAAAAATAAAATAAAAGAGGTTAATAGTTATTTTACAGCTATTATACGCCAGCTTACTTATGGTGGGTTCATGTAGAAATTTTTAGTAATAAGAATAAGAATAGTAATAAGCATAAAAGTTAAACCTTCGTTTTATAATGACCCAGTTCATGCAGCAAATCCTTATTTTTAAAAGTATTACTAAAAATTATGTTTACTGCATGAACTGGGTCATTATAAAACGAAGGTTTAACTTTTATGCTTATTACTATTCTTATTCGTATTACTAAAAATTTCTGCATGAACCCACCATTAGTATGATTTACACATACGAGGACTATATGGTTTGTAAAGATATGGAATTATGAAATTCTTAAATAAACAATGCTTACTTGGCGCTATCTTTTATTTAATACCTTAATAGACCCCTAAATCAAGACTTAGAAAGTTTATCAAAAGTGTTTCAGCTACCTTCAGCTATCCTTGGCAAGATCCATTCTTAATTTGACGTTGTACACTTTTGTCACTGTAATAATATAGGGAGTAATAATTGAAATAATCATAATGGAATCAAATCATAATAAAAAATAGAAGGTCCACATCCAGGAATCTTTACAGTAATAGAGATGTAAATGTTATTTTTTTCCAAAACGGAAATTTTTCCTATGGTAGCCATTCACTTGACTCTCAATGTCCTCAAAGGGTATTTTGCCATGATACATATATTATGTCTGTTGAATTTAGGTGTAGATAATTTTGTCAGAAATAAAAATCTTTGATATCAAAACTTTTCAAAATAAAAGGAAAATTTATGCTTCCTACATGTTTATGTTTTATTTAAAAATACATATATTACCTACATATACATTTTGTCAGTTTACTTTATGAAAGCAGGTTAAGCAGGAGTATATTTATTATATAGTTATTTTTATATTTTAGGTGAAGATGAAGATCATTTTTTTAGATTTTACTTAGCAACAAAAATTATATGATTGGAATTATATAAATTGGAACTACAATTTATTCAATAAATTGGTTTAATAACACAGGTCTACAAAATAAAAAAAGTTCTGTCTTTGCAGTCAGACCCATCATTTCCTAACTATGCACTGAAACCAAATTTGGAAAAAAAATTTTCTACCGCATCAGTTTTTTTCTACACCCCCATATAACCCTCATAAACTCTAATAGAGGAAATTTTTCGAAAATATTTCTTTTACTTTTTTTTTGCCAAGTTTGGTTTCAGTGCATCAAAATACATAGGAAATGATGGATTTGATTGCAAAGACAGAACTTTTTTTATTTTGTAGACCTGTGTAATCAAACCCTATTTTAACAGCACAAGTACAAATTTGTAGACTATAGGAATAAAAAATAAACACAATGTATCTAAATAAAAATAAATCAAAGTAATTATTACTTTTAGGAGTAGTGATTTCTAGAGCCCGGCGCAATGGTCAGCAACACAGGATCGGTCTCATAATAAGCATTTAACAAGTAATGAAAGCAGCTAAACTGTTATATGCAAAACTTACCCTCTTTACTGGCGAGAACCTCACAAACTGGATAAGATCCCTCAAAAACATATCAACATCAGATATGTTACAATGGCTGTATCCTTAAGTGATGTTCGCTGTGGTGAAAAAATATTTTTTATATTGTGAAAATGACCTTTCGACATCTACCGAGTTAATATTCGCATACTTAAAAGATGTACCGTCACAAATTTGTTTCAATCTGGGGAAACCGGCATCATTCTGTAGGACGCTTGTGATATTTTTTATTGCGCTCATTTTTTACGTCATCTATAGTGTGTACCACTTCATTTATTCCGTTCACTATTTACAGTGAGTTCACTAAAGGCAACGCAGTTGTCTTTTTCGCATTTTCTCGCCGTCGCATTTTTTCTATGGCGTTATATGTAATAATAATTGTTTTAGTATTTGAAAATCGTTTTTAAATCCCTTTCAGCAGATATGTCTTGGAATTTTGCTTGACTTTCCTTAATCGTGGCAGCCTCGTTGATATTAAGCTCTAATATTACAGCATTTATTTGTTCAAAATATTTGGCATAATAAAAAGCTGCCTCCAATCACGTTCCGCAGCGTGTAAGAATCGGCTGTGATGGTTCGGGAATATTGGAACACCTTCTGTGGAATGCACGAAGACGTTTTGGAGATTTCAGAAACACTTTTTTAGCATCTACCTCTGGAAAATATTGTCTAATAGTTTCGGCCACAAGATGTAGCGCATGCACTTTACATGTAGGTAATATGTATTATATTACATCCGTGTTCTTGAGAAAGAGATTGGCCTACCACACGCATTGTCATGGCACCTTCAGTCACAAACATTAACACTTGACTTCTTGACAGTTCAAATTTTTGTAATGTAAATACCAAGAAGACTAGAACTAAGGAGACCGAACTGCGGCTTTTCGCTGTATAACGCGACGGGCTCGAATATGTCCGCCTCCAGAGGCGCTGTAAACAGTTGTGTACCCTGGTTGCTACGGTATATAAACAGATATCTATACGTATATCGTGATTATCGTGGTTCTGTACTAATCTGTGTGCGTTAGAGGTTAGAGTCCATGTGAATGTCCGTGGTGCGAATACATTTGACAGACGCTCGATATTTTTCGTTAATTTGTTGTTATTGAATATTATATTGAATCTGCACAAGTAATGTCGTTGCAATTACAAATCTTCGCAATGATCAATATGAAAAAGTACTCAAAACATTTCATGTTACGTGCTTCAACGTTAACAATACAACAAAGGAAAATATTTCGTTTCATACATACATCAGTAATTTGAAATAATGTCCGGTTATTCAGACCGCTTCTTATATCACACAATGCAACACAGCACTTTTGAACCATATTTATTTTTGTATGTATTTTTGTTAAAGCCAAACGGCATGTAATCACCCGCTTTGACAGCTTAATGATAAACGTCATATAAAACCATAGCATGGTTTTCTATGATAAACATTCACATGTGGACTGCTGACCGCTGCTCATCACGTGACATCGAGTACATTACTGTTTACAGCGCCTCTTGGAGGCGGACAGATTTGATCCCTAGATACCGAACGAGTTCGGTCTCCTTAGTTCTAGACTTCTTGGTAAATACATAAATCCATTGTAAATACTATAATATTTACAATGGATTGTTTTTTATATCTGTCGTTTCATCAGTACACAACCACAGCCGCGCATTTTTTTAATACACATTTTATTTTATTTACATCTTCCTGTGCAGTTGGTATATATGTATTTAAGTCATGTTCTGCCACTTGGTAACGGCATCTGGGGGGGCAGTATTTATTCCAGAAATCCTGAAAAGGTTTTTTTCTCAGCAATAAATCGAACATAAACTGTGTTTTTCGAGCAACACCAGTCTTTTTCTGTATATGTTGCGCAATATTAACGTGCTTTTTGCATCCAGATTTATCCCAACACATTAGGTCTCTTTCGCACACCTTACACATTATCACAGCACCATTATAATATAAATCCGGAAAATCCTCGATAAATTTATTAATGCCGTACGACGTGAGGTCGTTCTTTACCCTTCGACACGTCAGACATAATATTTAATGTTAAATGTACTTCCTTCAGTATAGCGTAAAAATATAGTACGTAACGTACTAAACGAACAAAAACTGCAAAAACGTAACTGCACGAACTAAATTGCAAGTAGGCGATGTGCGATCTGTAGTAGACGTTCGGAACGCATGGGTAACCACTGCTGACCGCCGGTTCTGTCTAACCGATCAGTGGCTAGACAGATTAGATTAGCTAGACTCAGGGTCGGTTGGTGTATAGGTGCTGCAGAGCTGCAGAACTGCCAAAAAAAATTAGATATTTATATATATTTGCGACCTAATTACTAAAACTTATTAATATAATAATTTGGTGTATCCACAACGCACGGCGCACCCCACGCTGTCGTGCTTCCGTAAAATCGCCTTTTGTCGCTGTGCCGGCCGGCCACCTGTGCTAAGTAGACCATATAAATTCTCTGAGTCTCTAGTCGAGGGCGTCGCGGTACATTTATATTATTGTACTGGGCGTATATTCAAGTCCGTTCTGTGCACCTCTTTGCCTGCCCGCGCGCTCTCCCTCACTTGCCACGACGCTCCACACCTGCTAACATAAATCCTCAAATTTAAACGGTCAGTGAGCTGCATTTTTTTCCAGCTAATCGCTGCATGTTTACATATTTCTCATAAACTTGGCGGGCGACCCGGCGTAGATCGTGTTTCGCGTAAATTGAAAGCAATGCTATTATGTGATTTCTAATTTGTATATTGATTTATTTTTATTATACTAATTATTGGTATTTATAAACTGTGATAGTAACATAAGACATATGTAAGTGATAATGGATTTAGTGTAGGTATAGTTTGATTTATGTGAAGAAATTTTTTAAATAGGTACTCATATGAAAAAATTTATTGAAAAAATAAAGGTAGGCCATTCGGGCAATGGCCTATTATTATTGAGACTTCAGGTGTAAGTCGCAGAAAAGCATATAAGCGCCAATTTAATAGACATTTATTCGAGGAATAATTGTATTGGATATGTGGGTGCAACAAAAAAATGCTTTATTTTGTTTTCCTTGTTTACTTTTTGGCGGTGATAAAGCATGGACGGAGGTAGGCGTGATTGATATAGTACACTTGACTGATAAAATAAAAATTAGAGAAAATTATATGAAAAAATTATTTATATCAAAAATTGATGGTTTCAACGACAAGGTTAGAGACAAGTTTGCTTCTATGAAGGATCGTAGGATTGAATTAGCTTTCAAAAAATAGGTGAGTAAACATTTGCAAAACACCCCTTTCATTTCATCACGAGCCGCCACTGGCTAGACTCTAATGATTACTAGGGTCCAGAAATGTATACTGCAATGCAGGGCTTGGCATTATAAAACTCTGATGATGAAAGTATAAACCCTAGTTTTTAAGCACCTTGTATACTATATATGCATGTATTTCCTTCCCATGCTACATACGGCACTGATTCCTTCCCTAACACTCTCCAGAGCCCGACACTCGAACCCCTCTTAAGTCGCCAAATCCGTGCATCATTACCTCGCTTAAGTCGCGAAATTTTGCCGCGATTTAATTTAGTCGCGATCATAACCTCAACTTTTTTGTTTTAACTGCAAAAAAGAAATATTTAGAAATATACCACAGCACTTGTTATAACGAAAAATGAGCCAACCGAGCGAAAAATCAATATACATATACCCAGTCGTGTGTGACAAAGTTCAATTTCCACTTGAATGAATATTTTAAAGATTAAATATTTTTTTTAAAAGACACCTAACCTATTTTAAATCAATAAATGTATTACACAATCATTTTTTTCAATAAAAATTGTACATATTCATGCGAGAATCCAAACGTAGTTCTAAAACTTTTACAGGCGGCGACTTAAGCGGGACGGTTTCGCGACCTAATAGGGGGGAAACGTGGTGAAATAACAAAGGATGTGAATTAAGCGAAGGTGAAATAAGAGGGGTTCGAGTGTAGTATGCTATCCCCAATCCCGACATGGCGGGAACACGGATACTCTTATGGAGTTTTACACGCGGGCTCGTAAACATTCAGAAACCTAGTGATTACCGTATCTTTGTAATAGTACATTATAAGAATTGTTTACCCCTTGCCTTCGATAAAAATTTGTAATACAAATAATTCTTACCCATTTAATAAAAAATGCACATCAAAGAAGTAACATTTATTTGCAATAAAACATAGGTAACGTGAACGTTTGTAGACTCCTTCCATTTAATTGCAGCTTTTTTTACAAAACAAAAAATATACAAAACTATCGGATAAAATAAATGGCTAAAAGTTTACAGTACTATTATGATTTACTGATAGTGGAATAATATTCAGTTTTTATTTTTCATTTTTTTTTGCGCAGTATCACTCGTTTTGTCGCTTACTTCTTCTTTTGTAGTAGTCCTCCTCTGCCGAGTCAGTATCACATTTATCAACTTTCTCT
Source organism: Aromia moschata (assembly GCA_029963805.1). Taxonomy (NCBI): domain Eukaryota; kingdom Metazoa; phylum Arthropoda; class Insecta; order Coleoptera; family Cerambycidae; genus Aromia; species Aromia moschata. Next base: position 1,947,389 of record JAPWTK010000057.1, on the reverse strand, counting down.
AGTTTTTCTTCCCTGCTGTTTGTGAAATCAGTATTACTGTGAGAAATTTTTGTATCCTTACCTTCTAAAGCTAACCTAACTGCATCTAAAAGCTCAATTTTTTCTGAAGATGTAAATTTTTTTGTCACCTATAAATTTAAGAAAAAATATATATAGTAAATAAAAATCGTTTCACAATAAACTTTAAACAAAAACAGTATATTTTTCTTAAAGATGCATCACAAATTAAAACAGGTAAAAATTATTAACCTAATTTATTTAGTTTTCTCCATAATGACTGATGGTTTAGCCAAAAATTGCTTTCTTAATTTTATGCAAAAAACCTTCCTCTTCATCTTTGCCAGAATGTTTCGATTGGGTTTTAGCCTCAGAACCTGCAAGAGGCATCTCGTCATCATGACTTCCTGTCAAAGAAAAAAATCTTTTAGACTCTGATAGCACATATAGACCGGGCGAAAATGACAGATTTGGTATCATGACTTCATCCCGTCTGTCCTTTTAAGTGCATTAAATAGAGGTTATTATCGATTAGAAGCGTTACATATTTTGCGGTGAGAGATGATACGTAGTGCGCAGTATCGTTATCAAATCGCTTTAAAAAACAATGTTTTTAACTAACTTTAAACCGTCTGCCATTTGTTCCATATGAAAATACATGCAAAAATAATCCAGCGCTAGCTTATCGGCAGACAGTTTCCAGTGAAAATCTCTTTCAAGAACATAAATTGAAATCGTTCGAAACATTTAGCATTTTATAACGTGAGTAAGCCGTCTGCCGATTACATGAGGATGTTTCGTTAATCGAAAAAGTCGCGAAAATTGCGAGGCAGACAAATCGGCGAATGAAAACCATTCGATCTATCAAATCGAAATCGATCCAAATTTAATAATTGCAACATTATATAATACAGTCTGCCATTTTGTTATTATGGCGTAAAGATCGAAATTAGTTTATTTATTGAAGGACAGACGAGTCCACTTATTATTTATATTTTTTTTGCAAATTTTCAAACAGCGGATTTTTTTATGTATATTTTAATAAGAGTAAACAGTCTGCCATTTTATTCCTGTAATTGTTATGTCATAAAAAGTACATTTGCATGGAAGCAGATAAATCCAGTTGTTAGCAGCAGTCCAGTAGATAGAACACACTCCTCGCTGACAAAAGTTTACAAACTGGGCATAAGCTGACGTCACACTCAGGCGCCCGGCTGCGCAATATCATACCTTCTATTTGTATACCGTGCGAAACATGTACACCTGCTATGCTGTAACGGACGACCAGAGACTCTCAAAATATAAAGTGTTCTTTTCCAGAATTTTGAACAGTATGTTCTCATTTTGGAGTTTGTAATATTTAAAGGGAAATGTACAGGAGCATTATAAGTGTTAAAAGTAAAGTAATAGCAAAAATAAAAGGAAACGATTAAAAAATTGAAAGTTATAAATAGAGGATTATTTAAAAAAATATCGCTGTACGAATAAAATATACAATAAAGTTACAATTTTTAATATTTACCAACTTGTAATTAATAAATTGAAACATTAAAAAATAAAATTTTACAGACAGAATTAAGATTGTAATATTTTAATTCAAGTTTTCTAAATTATAAACTTTAAATATAAAGGTATTGCTATAATGGTGAAAATGTAATGGATTCTTTATTTCTTAGGAAATTGTTGTTAATAAAAACTGAATTTTTCTGCCATAACAATTATTATGACATAACAATCTCAGAAATAAAACGGCAGACTGTTTACTCCTATTAAAATATACATAAAAAAATCCTTTATTTAAAAATTTGCAAAAAAATATAAATAACAAGTGGAATCATCTGTTTTTCTGTAAATAAACTTATTATGATCTTCAATTCATAATAACAAAATGGCAGACGGAATTATGTTATGAAAACATTCAATAAAATTTTATCAAATTTGTTTATATAAAGTAATTATTCATATCACCTTAAACCGTCTGCCTGTTTTTATTTTTTTTTGTTTTAACTGATGATATGTAGTTTATAAAAATACAAATTTAAGTTGGTTAAAGTAATGTTACAATTATTAAATTTGGATCTATTTCGATTTGATAGATCGAATATTTTCATTCGCCGATTTGTTTGCCTCGATTTTTAAAATTGTCTTCTCGAGTTTTTCGATTAACGAAACATCCTCATGTAATCGGCAGACGGTTTATTCCTGTTATAAGATGCACAATTTTTCAAACGATTTCAATTTACGTTCTTGAACAAGATTTTCACTGGAAACTGCCTGCCGATAAGCTAGCTCTGGATTATTTTTGCATGTATTTTCATATGGAACAAACGGCAGACGGTTTAAAATTAGTTAAAAACATTGTTTTTTAAAGCGATTTGATAACGATACTGCGCATTATGTATCACCTCTCACCACAAAATATGTAACACTTCTAATCGATAATAACCTCTATTTAATGCACTTAAACGGGCAGACGAGATGAAGTCATGATACGAAATCTGTTATTGTCGCCCTCGTCTAATACTTCGAGATGAACCCAAAGGAAACATTCATTTTTAATAAAAGGATAAAAACTGATATGGCAGGTAACTAAGCATTTTTGCTGATATTATTAACATCAGTTGGAACAAACTTTGAATTATTAATTTTATAATGTAAAATAAAGTAATATCAAAAAATGTGTTATATTTAGTTATTCTTATGAATTTTATTGACATAACATTATGTTACTAGTACTAGTTAAAAAATAATTCCCATTCATGCATAATTTTGACTTTTAATACCTCTTTTGTATAGAACAAAATGTATATGCATATATTTTTCTTGTTTCATATAAAAATATATGCACAAAAATTTTTCAGAAGAATAATGATTAAAGGTTGTAGTATAATGAATATCCTGTATGATGTAATATGACCATGAATATAACCACTGCATTCTACATCAATAGAAACAAAGCCCCACCAAATTTAGTTCGGATTAGGTAATTAATATCTGAACTGTAGAGAAAACAAGAAATAAAAAAAAATAAACAAAACATCCTGTAACTTTTTATGGCAACATTTTTCATCCAAGCCAGTTTGGTTAAACCGACCCCGTTTGAGTCCTTGAATATGCCAGTGAAGTATGAAACATTCGTTGGGTATACATTAGTATTTAAAAACATATTTCACATACCATCTTTCTTAAACGTAATCCCCATAATTTGTCCAGGGTATCCTTCTCTAATTCAGCATAAGCCAAAGCCAGTGCCTTTTGCTTTGCGTCTAATCTCTTTGGTACAGCAATTTTAAAGGTCACATAATGATCACCATGGCCATATCCACTAACTTTCTTCATACCCTTTCCACTTAAACGGATTTTTGTATGTGAAGATGTGCCTGGCATTACCTGCAGGCCAAAAAAAAATTGTAGGCGTCTTCCAATATCAATTCCAAATGCCCAAATGAAAATAATGTGCCCAAATTCTTAAGATTGTGTGGTCATACTCTTGCCAGAGTATTTTTCTTAAGATTTTATGCTCACCTGTATAGTGTGATCCTCATACAACCCTTGTATTCGAATAGTACCCCCTAATAGGGCTTGTGCTATGGAAATCTCTGCCTCAGTATGTACATCTGCTCCATCGCGTTTAAAATAGTCAGATTTTTCCACCCTAAATGTAACAAAAACCTCCTTATTTCCTACTGTCATCCGGACAGTTTGTCCGTCTTCGATTCCTAAAAGAAATGCATAAAAAAATTTACCTGGGAACATACGAAAATTTAAAATTTTGGTTCATGCGAAACCATTAAGCAAGAATTTTTTACTAGTGATAAAACTGAGGGTTGTGATTAACATCCTTGCGAAAAATTTTCCAAACAGTACTTAACACCCTACATTGCAAACTTATCATTAGAGTTCGTGCGAGTGCGAGTGTAACAGGACCGTAGTCAGTTAACGAATGAAAATATTAATATGTTTACATAAATTATGTAGCAACATAGTACTATTTTTTACCAAATAGTACGGTTAAGTCAAGGATAAAACACCTATATAAATTAAGATAACACGTAACAATGGCAACACTTACCCGACAAACGTCAGTGTTGAGATAAGGTTCCCATGGCAGGTTGGCGGTGGTTAAAACATATTATTATGTGCTTTTCTAAGTGTTCTGGAGTGAAACGGCGACGTTTATCGCTTAATATTAACTTGTGTATGGAAAAGGACCGTTCAACGTCTACTGTTGACAATGGACAGTATGAGAAATTGTTGAGGCATGAACTGTATAATAATATATTTTCTGGTAACTCCTGATATGTACCAACTAAAACTTTACATGTTTTCCAAAATGAAATATCCTGGTTTTTTTTTTAATACGCTTTGCATTTTTTCTTTTATTATATTACTGACTGGGCGTATATTATTGGCGTCGTATATATTTTTTTGTACATCACTCATTATTTCAAATTGTTCCTGTAGGGAGAGTCCATGTGACTCCAATATCCTTATTGCACGAACTAGGAAACCGTAGTGTCTATTAATATAATGTATATCATCGCGAATATTTTGGTTCTTCAGTAAGTCTTGCAGTGTATGTATGGCGCTGCTGCCACTATGATTTAATCTATAAATAACATCTTTTATGCCATCGAAATATGTATCGTAATAGGCTACGGCTTCTAACCAAGTACCCCATCTAGTTATACCTAACTGGTCCGGGAGGCAGAGGTGTGTCTGGTAAAACCTCCCTAAAAACGTCCCTTCTTGTAGGCGCCTTATTAAAAACTTTTTTGACAGTTGATATAAAAGTGTTTACTAAAGGGAACCTGTCCCTTACTTTCTCAGCTACCCGATTAAGTACATGAGCGGCACATGTGAAATGAATCATTTTTTGTACATTTTTTATATAAAATGTCTCCTGCTTTTAACATGTACGCGGCTGCATCAGTTAGCATCACAAGAACTTTATCTGTAACATCTTGATCGGGATATAATTAAAACAGCCATTAACAAAATTTACGATCGTTTCGTGATTAGTTTTATCCAGAACCTTAGCAGCTAATAGGTGGCTGTCACTAGTAGTCACTTTTTAACCCACCAATTAAAAATTAGCTACTGAACGCCCGCAAACATCGGTAACTTCGTCAATAATAAAATACATGAAATTGTCCGCAATGTCTTTGCATATTGATGTCAGTACATTGTTGTAAACCCGATCGACATATGCAAGTCTTAACGTACTTTCATGAGGGAATTTTTCGGTCCATATATTTTTCTAAAAACGTACGTAACTTGGGGTTCCCTAGTTTTTTTAATGGAATATTGCTTGCAACAAAGGGTTCTGTAAGTTCATAGAAAAATACGGAGTTGTCGGCGCTGGATGAGGCATGGCTTTTCAGATGTCTTGTTACTTTAGTTTTATCTGAAAAATTTATAATGCGTTCACACACAGTACAAAAAAAGGTAATTTCCTTGAATACATATGTCCCTAAAACCCCCGGGATCACTGTCAAACCACGTTTGAAATATTTCCCGTCTATTTGTTTTCACCTTTGGCATGGTACCTCACTTTATTCACTTCTCCCCTCAACTAATAATTATTAATATTTATAAAGTTATTTAAACACAAGGCGAATACAACACACGACAAATACATAAAAACAAAACGTATCAACGCGATGCAATACCGGCGACTGTGTTACAGCGTGCCATAAATAACTAAAATTGCTAGCGCAGTTTTCGTAATGCAAGTCAGCTGTGAGCTGTGAAGGCCAACGAGTCAAGGGCAGGACATGCACAGTGTCAGCCCTGTGACATTCGCGCTTGGTAATAAGTAATAATATTTAATAATGTTATGATGCAACATAGTTTCTGTGAACATATTAACATTTTCATTCGTAAACTGACTACGGTCCTGTTACACTCCGCGCTCGCATGAACTCTACTTATCATCATAACATAGTATAAAACAAAGTCGCTTCCCGCTGTCTGTCCCTATGTATGCTTAGATCTTTAAAACTACGCAACGGATTTTGATGCGGTTTTTTTTAATAGATAGAGTGATTCAAGAGGAAGGTTTATATGTATAATACATGCATAATATAGTAGAGAAACACTGATAATTTAGAGGTTTCTAATGTGATGTCATAAATAAATACATTTTTTGCGCTTACATTGCAAATGCTGGCTGAACCGGACGAGATAGATCAAAATAATGTACTACAATATTGTACACCTTAAAAAGGTCACCTACAAAAAAAGTCCGCGATGGTATATGTCTATCTCTTGGGGATAACCCACAATAATCATTTACTTTTTTACGAGAAATATTGGCTTATTTACGAAGCGATTTTAAGCAATACAGCATTAATCCTTATCCAATTAGGTACCTTAAATACATTGTGTATTTAATATAGATCAAAATGGTCCTTTACAGCATGTAATTTAAATGAATATTTTCGAAGATATTACAGATTTAAAATGCAGGGACATAGCGGTTGCGGCGGTACCGGCCGGGGGGGGCCGGCGGCGCGTGCCTATAAATAGCGCGTCGAAACCTGCGTTTTTTTTTAATGGATAGAGTGATTCAAGAGGAAGGTTTATATGTATAATACATGCATAATATAGTAGAGAAACAATGATAATTTTAGAGGTTTCTAATGTGATGTCGTAAACCGTGCGAAGCCGGGCGGGTCGCTAGTCATAAATAAAATACGCACATATCATCACTCCCGTTACCAAAGAGCTTGCTGCAGAGTAGAAATTAAGTTTAGCCAATAAATAATTACATTAAAATCAATTAACGTGTGTCACTGTAATCAGTGGTAGTGTATGTAGCAACCACTAAATACAATTACGTCATACGTACGTACTTAAATACAACATACCGAGCCATCCAAAAAAAACGTCAACAAAAAAAAGACTATTCTATCTTAAGTTTATAACCTCATTTTATTGGCCTTGTGACAGCTATTACTCAACTCAAGGTGTTACATTATGTGACAGCCATTATTTATTTTACAATTGTGACACTCACTTGTCAAAATTTTGACATAACTGAAAAGTTTCGACATGACCGCTATTTCTATCTCTCTGTCCATAGCCAGATTTGATGACGTTTTTTTGGATGTCTCTTTATTATACATGATATAATAAATCTGTTTGTAATCTAAAATTCAGAACATTGTCACTTACGCACTTTGGTAATGAGAGTGGCGATATATGCGTGACTGATATATGCGTAAATAAAAGAAATGCAAACCTGCAGGAACAGGAATTGTAACCTTCCTCCGTTGCACAGTAGAACCTTTTCCTTCACATTCAGTACATTTATGTTTAATGTACATCCTGGTGCCCTGGCAATATCGACAAGTAGACCGCATCACAAATGGTCCAGTTGTTATGCTCTCCATACCAGTACCATTACAAAATTGGCATTTAGTCGCTGCGGTACCCGGTTCACATCTTGATCCCCTACATTTAGGACAATTGTCTACCACATTTATATTTACATCTTTGTTAGTACCCCTTGCTGCCTGACTAAAAGATACTCTTAACACAATCTGAAAAAAAAAATGAATCACTTTACAACTCTGACAGTTGGGTGTTCAGAAAAAATACGATATAGAGGGAACAGTCACAGAAAGATTAAAAATAAAATAAATACTATAAATGTTCAAAATACACTGTAAACCAGTGAGCATTGATACCACAATGTTACTGTACATTAAACTGTACATCAATGATGATTAAGGGGATGATAGCACACGAGGCAAAGTCTCGTGTTGGTGAAACCAGTAAAGTTTGGACTGAGACGGAACGATAGCAAAAAAATACGGTGCGAGCTGGCCGGTACAATCGGGAGAGAAAGTATTCGTAAACACTGCGACTAGATAATATACCTAAATAGTTTCGTTTAGCTGCCCATTTTTTCGCGATGGTTCGCTCTATTTGAAAGCGGCCTTTTATATTTGAATGGGAAATTCTTGGGAAAGAGTTCTTCTCTAATTGAACAATACAAACTATACACTGAAATTATTTAGCTTTATGTTGTACAGTGATTTGTTGTACAAATTTTGGTTTTAAGGATTATTAGGACTCTTTTAAAGAATTAGAGACATACGATTCTTTTTTGAGTAAATTTGAACAGTAGACACGATTTATTAATTTCCATGTAAAAATACAAAAGTGGTTCGTTACTATAAAAATTCACAAGACTTCAATTTTCTTATTGGTACACTTACCCTATGTATAATCATTAATCATACAACTTATGTCTTATCGAAATTATATATGCTAACATACTCAAATGGGACGTTATTACTGGTTAAAAATTCTAAAAATCAATTAATCAAATACATAAAATAAAGGTTTCCCATAATGCTTCATACCTTATGGTAACTGCTATGACCGGTTACTGCTTACCGTGTTTTTCGTCGTTAACTTCTTTTCATAATTTCATCTCATATTTGTTCTGATACACAATTTGCATCGTGTTTTATAAAAAAATTGAATTGGAAAGCTACAAGAAAAAGTACAAATTTTGTTACAATTTGTTCTTTATTATTTCTGATATAAAATCAGTTGAAAACAAGATATTAAGTTTGGCTTGATTTTATTCTCCCATAAATTGTCGTCTTTAAGGATTCTCTCAATGTGTAAAGGGCCTGTAGGTGACCACACGATAAAATAACAAGATTCCTTTTGACATATGTATGTATATTAGGCCAGGCCCGTTGTCAAAAATACCTCGTTTTCTTGCCAAAATTAGTAACAGCACGAAAATATACATAAAAAATCGGAAAAATTCCATAAAATTGAATAAATTGTATATTCAAATTTTCGTTCAAAGTTGGCCAAAACCCCTTTTTTTTTCGTTTAAAAAAAAATATGCGTCCTACAAAAAAAAATCAAATAAAAGTTGTAGGACTTAGTAAAACAAACAATATAAGCTTAATCCGACTAATAAATAAATCAATAAATAAATTTTTTATTGCAAAAAAACAGCTAAAAATCGCGATTTTTTCAATTGCTTATATCTTTCAAAAAGTTATAATATTTTTTCATGAAACTGGGAGAATGTATAGTCCTCAATAAGTAGAATACGCTGATATTTTGAACATTGCAAAATTCCTGATAATTTTTGTAAAAACCGCAATTTTCGCAAAAAATGCTTTTTTTTAAACCAATAATTCATACACAAATGTACTTAGAGAGTCCAGTTAGTTAAAACTTGTACTTTCGTGTACAAATAAAGTACGAATCGTAATATGATTGTGAATATGCTAAAATAACCGCGCAAAAGTCGAATTTTTTTTTTACCGAAAAAAAATTAATTTCTTCAAAAAGTTTAAATTATATCGAAATGGCGTTATTGCCATTCGATATCTGCTATTTTTCTACATTAAAAAAAAAACTACCCTACGACCTTCTGGAGCCAAGATACTTTTTTTTCGAAAAATCATTTCTTAATATTAAGGGCTGAAATTTGCACAGATCGTAGTTAGATACTTGTACTTTCATATAAATATTATTTTATAATATAATGTCATTTATAAGGAATGTCATTTCATTTTCTGATCTGTAGACTACATGACATTGGCCCCTATACAAAATGCTGCCTCCGCTCAAAGTTCGTTCATACACGTGGTGGTCGGAGAGACATCGACTCGCTAACTTGCGGTTAACTAACGAACATCGAGCGGAGGCAGCATTTTTAATAATTCAAACTTTTTTGAAAAACTTAAATTTTTTCGGTAAAAAAATGGCGACTTTTGTGCGGTTATTTTAGCATATTAACAGTAATATTACGATTCGCGCTTTATTTGTACACGAAAGTACAAGTCATGAAGAAACTTTTAAGCCCTAACTGAACTCTCTAAGTGCATTTGTGTATGAATTATTAGTTTTAAAAAAAAAAACATTTTTTTGCGAAAAAATGTGATTTTTGCAAAAAATCTGAAATTCTGTAATGTTCAAAATATCAGCTTATTCTACTTATTGAGGACTATACATTCCCGTAGTTTCATGAAAAAATATTATTTATTTTCAAAGATATAAGCAACTGAAAAAAATCGCGATTTTTAGCTGTTTTTTTGCAATAAAAACTTTATTCGGATTAGGCTTTAATTGTTTGTTTTAATAAGTTCTACAACTTTTATTTGGAACTTTTTTTTTGTAGGTCGCAGTTTTTTTTTTTAAACGAAAAAAGTGTTTTTGGCCAACTTTGGACGCCATTTTGAATATGACGCGGCGAAATTCAGCTGTGGAAAAGTGGTTTATTCAATTCTACGGAATTTTTCCGATTCTTCATGTATATTTTCGTGCTGTAACTAATTTTGGCAAGTAAAAATATAATGGGCTTTTATATCCTAAGTAGAACTCTCTACGACATCAACAATGTGAATAAATACTTGCCGCAGGTACTGTACAGGCTCAGACAAACCTATGGTTCGCAGCGCCTCCGCTAGAGACCAGCATATTCCGAGTCCAAAATTGCATCAAATTTGAAAATTAATTATACATAAACGACAGCAGATGAACAGTTCAAATTTTAACACCGTATAGAGAAAAAATATTTTCTAAGTGCATGTGTAATTTTTTTTTATATCTCCGGTTTCCTTAAACGTGTTCAAACATGAATGCAGACAGCCCTAGATTATATAATATTATACCACCAGTAAACCACCTAGATTATATAATATTATACCACCACGAGGACAAAATTATCTTTTGCCCTCGGGTCATGTGCTAGCGTTTTCCAGGCGGAAATATATGCTATCCTAGCATGCGGGATGGAAATCCTAAAGACGGCTCCAAAAAGGAGAACGATTCAAATATGCACGGACAGTCAAGCGGCCTTGATGGCTATTGAATCCAGCAAGGTCAAATCGCGACTCGTCCTTGACTGTAAAAAGATTCTAAATGATCTGGCCAGTTGTAACAGAGTGATACTCACATGGGTACCGGGACACTCAGGTGTCCCGGGAAATGAAGAGGCCGACAGACTGGCCAGACTAGGATCAATAGGGTACCCCATAGGACCTGAACCTATATTAGGGGTCCCCTATTCAATGGGGGTTTCAACCATGAAAGAGCTCCTAAACAAGGAGTTCGAAAAATCGTGGCAAGAAGCCCCGGGTATGAGGCAGGCGAAGGCCCATATTACTGGGCCTTCGTTCAGATTAACTCAAAGTCTCCTGGGTATGAACCGAAGAGACATTAGAACGGTGACAGGACTCCTTACAGGCCACTGTCACCTTAAAAGGCACCTCCACATGATAAGGGTCATAGATGATCCTGAATGTGGATGGTGCATGGAGGATGAGGAGACTGCATCTCACATCCTCACAGACTGCCCTGCAATTGCAAGGGTCAGAGAACGGCACTTTGGGAGCTGTGTTCTGAACCCAGAGGATGTTAAGAGGATTCACCCCAGGAAAATATGCGCCTTTGCTAGAGAGGTCGGCATACCTGGGTGAACACTCATGGAATGTGGGTGCACAATGGGCCCGTCAGGCGGCCTAAGTGCATGGGTCTTCCCGCCCACTTTTCGTATTCATTCACCACCAGTAAAATTTTGAAACGATTCCGATGAATAATAACGAAGATATGAATTTTCAAAAATATGGTTGGGTGCTATAGTCCCCTTAAGAGAGGGGTACGAAGAAGGTCCCGGGTTTTCGGTTTTTTCACTTATACAGTTGGAACTCGATTATATGAACTAATTGAAATCAAGGGTTGTTCGGATAATCAGAAATTCGGATAATCAAGAATGATTTACACAATCAAAAAACCAAGAAAAAGGGGAAAAAGGAAAAATGGTATGCAAATATTGAGGTGATACACAAAAAGGACTTTATTTAAGAGTTATTATATACTTGAACTAATACAGCTATGTATCTAGTTACAGTACCTGCACGACATACTAAACTGGTTTGAAAAATCTCTTCAAATCCCCTCTTTCTGGCCTTTATTACCTCTTTCAAGCGAAAAAAAGTGAAGCATTCTAAGCGTTCGGATCAGATAATTGAGGATCGAATAATCGAGTTTCTACTGTATCTTAAAAATTATTACTCGTAGCTAAAAAAAGTGTTTATGTACAGGGTGATTGTTTAAGAATGGACAGCCCCCTCCCCCCCATCTCTAATTCCATTCTAAGCGTTCGGATCAGATAATTGAGGATCGAATAATCGAGTTTCTACTGTATCTTAAAAATTATTACTCGTAGCTAAAAAAAGTGTTTATGTACAGGGTGATTGTTTAAGAATGGACAGCCCCCTCCCCCATCCTCTAATTCCTTTATTATTTATGATTAAAATTTGCGCAAAAATAGATAAATCGTATTTTTTAAATATTGTATTAGTTATAAAGAATGAACAGGCAAGTGGCCTCATTTTTTAAATGGAACACCCATGGGGTTATCTCTAATAGTTTCTTAGATATATGCATTTGTGGAACACTGATTACAGTGATTAAGAAGGTTGCACTTAATTTTTTAAAAACATAATCGCGGACACAAAATAGCGGACAAATTTCTTAAATATGAATTTGATCTCACAAAAATTTATATAGTAGAGTTTTGGGGGTTGCTGATTATGAATTATTTATTTATTTTTTTGAAAGCAAAATGGCAGATAAATTTTAAAAAAATGCATTCAATCACGAAAATTTGTATACTAGTTTTCGATGTTGCTGATTTTGAATCTTGTAGTATTGAACGTTATGACATTTACAAGATATAAATAGATTATTGTATTATTGCATTCACTTTGAGTAGTGATTTTCGCAAGAGTGGCGTCATTTTATACAAATACAAAATTGGTCAACTATTTCATTTTTCAAAATTTTGACCTTGGATTTGGCTTTCTTGACCCCCAAAAACAGAGCTATGAGTCGCCCAGTTGAAAGCTACTAACCAATATTGATCAGTAGAGCGAGGCATTTTGCCCCAGCGATCAGTACTACCATATGGAAGGATGGGTTGGATGCCTTTGGCAACAGGCGAGATGAGTCGGCCCCTAAGTCTGGTTTTACATGTTGTCAAATATAAAAATGTCCTGTATGGGAAAGGTGAAAAAACGCCCATATGCTGACAAATAAATAAAACGCATTGTAGGTGATGCAAAAACTCGAGTGTTTTAAAGAAAAATTCATATTTTACCACATTAGGACCAATTTGTGATGGTGCATCTACACGTTCGTTAAATCGGTTCAAAGAGTATTTTAATTATGTATTATGCCTGCGTAACATCAATAGATGTCGAACGATCTTTCTTACAATATAAGGACATTTTTTTCACCATGGCGAACATCTTTCCTCGAGACAACAGTGGGAACGTATTTGATGTTATTGTTTTACAAATCATATGCTGCGAGTTTCACTTCTACTCGTTATGTTTAGCAATTCCAGTGCAGCCAACCAAAGTACCTTATAACACTAATTGATCAGTAATTATTAATACATACAATATCTATAATACAGTATATTAACTTACTTCTTGAGCTTCTCCAAAACCATAATTAGACTCAGCAAAATCGTCAAATGGCGAACCCTTCCCAAAGCCTGCATCACCAAAAATTTTTCTAAATAATTCTTCTGGATCTATGGTTGATTGGTACTGCCAACTTTGACTAAAGCCTTGAGGTCCTGAAGCATGACCTCCTCCTCCGCCTCCCATACCTCCCATCTGTTCTGCAGTTGAGCCCCAGGTATCATATTGCTTACGCTTAGTTTCATCGCCTAATATCTACAAAGATAACATAAATACCTCATTGAGAGGTCAAGCAAATTTTATATTTAAAAGTAATTTTAGTTAAAATTATTAACTTAATATTGTTGTGGGTCTGCTACCAAATGTACACATACAGTCATGCTCCAACAATGTAGACACCCCATATTACAGAATTGGAGTTTGTTCCATATTTATAAAAAAACTGTTACATAATCCGACATCTGATTCTGAGTTACCTCTGTATTAGATTCATAAGACCATATAATTTTTCATTTCTTCATTCATTCTTTGACTGTTGACTTTACATTTTTTGTATTGCCCAATTTAACCTTTTTTATTTGTAAGTCAGGATCTACAGTGGTTTGTGATGACTGATGAGGCCTATGGACATGCAAGCTCACTTCTTTATTAAAAATGACTAAAAGAATGACAACTGTGAGGGAAGCTTGCGTTTTAACATGAATGGCAATACAGGATCAGACGACAAAAATCTATTACCGAGTCTTAACTCGTAGGCCATAATATTAACTCGTAGGTTTTTAAACTTTTTGTCATCTGGTCCTGTAGAGCCACTTTTGTTAAAACTTTCCTCACATTTGTCACCTTTTACGGCCACTTTTTGTCCTCAGACAAGTCATAAGGTGGCCTTGTCTGCACAAACAATAAGAAGACGTCTCAAGGAAGTCGTCTTGCATGCCCATAGGCCACGGCACAAACCACTGTTGACCTTGGTTCATAAAGAAAGATTAAATTGGGCAAAAAACAGAGGACAATTGAAGAATGGGCTAAAGTTATATGGTCCGAAAAATCCAATGCAGAGACGTAACTTAGAATCAGCATTAACTTTTTCATAATACATAATGTGATATCATGTAACAGTTTTCTGTAGAATAAACTGCAATTCTGTAAATATGTGGTGCATCTAATACATTGTGTTTGACTGTATTTATTTACCTACAACTGTCAAATATGAGTAAATCCTTTTCTGTAACAGTAGTATAGACATCCAAAAAAAACGTCATCAACTCTGGCTATGAACGAGAGAGATGGAAATAGCGGTCATGTCTAAGCTTTTCGATTATGTCAAACTTTTGACAACTGACTGTCACAATTTGTAAAATAAACAATGTCTATCATATGATGTGACAGTCTTGACAAGTAAATAAGGTTATAAATTCGATTAAGAATAGAAATAGTCTTTTTTTTCTCGGCCAACTTTGATGACGTTTTTTTTTTGGATGTTATATAATGTCTCGTAAAATGTAAATGTACCTAGTTTCCTCTATAATTGTATTACTCTTCAAAGTGAAAACATTAAAACAGAAAATTAAGTAAACAATGGTTACCTTATTACAATGTAAAAGTAAAATATTTTATTACTTTGGAATTAAGAATATATTTTAACTGATCTATCTCAAACCACCTAAATCTGATCTATCTCAAACCACCTAAATCTGATCAAATGTGTTTTGAGTAGGAAACTCAAATGTTTGTTGTTTTGAGTTGAAAAATTCACTTATACAGAAAAATGTACTTTGCAGTTATGCAGAATTTCAGGTTAACGAAACTGACAGTTTTTTTACTGTATCTGCAACTCAATATTAACGTTGCAAGCTTTTTATTGATATAACCTTAAAGCGATGTATAAAAAATTACTATTCTGAATGGTATATTGCACAGTAATATAGGCTTACATCCACTGTAAATTTACAGTGACAAAATCGGAGATGTAGTGTTATACCTATATGAAGTTATATGAAATGTGAATACAAGAAAAAAATCATTTTTGTAAACGTGACTCTTGGGTATGATTTGTTTGAAAAACATGCTCGATGATACCTACGTCTCATGTATGTAACGAATGTGATTCAAAAAGTATTGTAAAATATATCTGTCTTGTGTTGGTCTCACACAATTTTGAGACCAACACAATGCATTTGAGTTTTCATTCTTAAAAATAATTAAGTTGTCAAAATGGAAAATATAGTCGTTTCCCATCATATTTAGGGGTAGATTCCGTATTGTCCAATATAGTACTTAATAATGCATAAATAGCTGTTATTTTATACTTACTTTTGGCTTTCTATAATCTAAAATAAATGACTTCTATATTTTGCAGAACTTCACGAAAAATATCAGATAATAACAATACATATAAACCTGACAATATAAGCTGCTTACGATTTGACACGAACTGAGGAAAAATTTAACTGAGGTGAGTTACCTAACCTCACCTCAGTTGCTGGCTGTTGTGATGTCAAATAGAGCGGCAAATATACAGTAAGCGACAACCTAATGCGTACATAGCCGAATGAAGGGCAATTGATAATTTAACTTCTTTGTTCAGTAGATGTAAACATGAGGTGAGAACCAATCGCAATCCAATCGCTAGCGCAGGCGTATGAAAGGCATCCGGTTTGTCGGTAAGGCTGTTTGAGTTAAAATTTGAAATACCATTTTATATTTTATTCTGGTCTAGTGCCTGATTAGAAAAGTGCGTGTCATCAATCAATATTGTCATTTGCCAATGATTTTACATATGTGTGTAAGCTAAAACACATATGCCAGCACATCTCCTTCGAACAACTAGTTGCATACTAATATAAAATATAAATTAACTAAACGACAACAATCGACTAGCGTCTAGCCGGTACCGGGTCACGGGTAATCCTGGCCAATGAAAAATACCTGGATCTCGCGGTGAAGGTGGCAAACTTCAAGTCAGTAAGTCGCAAAACTTTGTTATGAAAGGTTTAAAGCAATCACCTTACTAACTTAGCTTGATTCTTTTTTGATATTAAAATTTAGTTTTTAAGGAAATACAGACAAAAATTGTCTTATTATTTAATGAAAATTGATTACAGGATTTACAGTTTTATTTTATTTCTCTGCAGTAAAATTGTCTAGAAGCATGCGCGTTTTCTTTTTCGGTTTGATTGGTCGGATCGACCTGGTGCTGGCTAGACGCTAGTAGTAAATTCGCCTAACTATGACATAAAAATGTGTCATTTAATATGTATTTAATATCCACCTATGTACGCATTAGGCTGCCGCTTACTGTATAAATGGTTCTCAGTTATAAGAGATTAAAATTAATATAATTAAGTTGGTAATTATACATTCTGTACAAAATATTTTATTTTACGTTTTATTTATATTTTTCTGTTATTAATGAACTGTTGGAAAACGAAGACTCTAGCCGCACTGATAGTGAGTGCTCCGATAAATACTTTTCATCTTCACAGTCATCCAGCACATCTTCAGATAGTTCAGAAGATATGTTTATTTATACCAAAAGGCGAGGATTAATCCGAATTACAAATTTAATAGAAACATTGAGTAAACATGACGATGCTTATTTAAGTTTAACAAAACAGTGTTCATATCATGAAATCACAAAAATAAAAACTACCTACATAATCCAGTTTACTTTTTCCTAGGTACTTACTTCAGGAAGTGGTAATGACTGCAGTAAAAATAAATAAACAAATAAAATATGTATGTTAAGATATTAGAGAAAGTAATTGGTTTTAAGCCACTATATATTTTATGTCCCCCCTATCTCCTGAAGTAGAACTTGGACAAAGTTAAATTAGACGCTGTCTTTATTGCAGTTTGCAGCAAGAATCTCTTACTAAAACTTGCCCAGTTTTATTTAAAATCCATGCAAATTTATTCCGCACAATTTGATAAGGCATACCTAATTAATTTAGAGTTTAGACATTCAACAAAATAAACGTGTCTGATTATAGGTATTCGTCCGACAGATATTTAACCTCAAAATCGCAACTGAGAGAACAAGTAGTGAGGAGGTTTTGTAGTCCCTCAGTAGCGGTAAGGGGGGAGGTAATTTACTGTTATTTTTCTCACTTGTTCAAATAGAAGGTACCACTAACTGAGAAAACGTTAACTGAGGTTAGGAACTGAGGACTTGTGACAACACAATATGAATGAAGTTAGCTTCAATAATTAAAAATTACTCGCTACACTTAACAGTTATAGAATACAAATTTTGCGCTCACTGTAAACTGGGGCGTTAACAGCGCGATATAACTTTTCATCAATGTAAACCTACAGCGTTATAGGAGGAATTACAGAATTGCACCATAAATGTAATTATTAGTAGTTAACAAACTCAATTTGTTATGACAAAGAAATAGCTTGCCTCATATGCTTCCGACACCTCTTGAAACTTTTTTGAAGCCTCGGGATCATTTTTATTGACATCAGGATGATACTGCTTTGCTAATTTATAATAAGCTTTTTTTTACATCAGCACCTGAAGCATTACGCCCAATTCCAAGAACTTCATAATAATTTTTTCTAGCACATAAACTGGAACTCGTGTGGATTTTGTATATCTGCAAATCTAAAACTTTATGCTGTTTAACTAATTTCTTTAACAACCATTAAATAAAAATAAGTTAAAATGATGTAACCTAAAAACTACTAACCATTTCTTTGCAAGAAGTTTAGCCGAATTAATGTTGGTTTTTTACATTGTAGACACTGATGAAGATACCTTGATGAAGTTTTTATAATTTGTGAGTTCAGATATACATGTATTTGCTTCGTACTTAATACACCTAACAGACTTCTTACAGTAGCCATTTTTTGACTGACAGGAAGGACTTAGGACAACCGGCGTTGCACGTGTTTAGGTTATCGATGCACAGAATAATAAATAAAGAGAATAGAATTCTATGGAGAATATTATTATTCTGTGATGAAAGTGTGTTCGTTAAGTGTAATTGGACACATTACGCCTCAAACTCTTTCTTTACAAATATGAAATGATACAAATCAATAAATAATTTATTTTTCGACTAGGGTAAAAATACCAATTATTAATAAATTCACGCTCAAATTGTATTCGTTTACATTCCATTTCTAATTCAGCCAATAATATTCATTAATAAACAACAAAATTATTGTAACTTATATGACTCTCTATGACTAGGTAAATATTTACCCTTATTTCTCGTTAACTTCTGCATTTATGCTTTCTGCTGCAGGTGAATTCACCCTTTATTGATATAGTTGGTATAGTTAACTCCAGTTCGGTAATAAATAAATAATTATTTGAACTAAACATATGTCCGATGTCGTACACTTTTTGAGATATAGAGTCCTAAATAGTAGTAACAATTAACAATAAAGTATCTAAAATAGTATTAACAATTAGTATGTGTAAGAGAAAATAATTACATTTGTCAATATATTTATTCAGCAGCATCCCATGATATTTTTAAAATCAAGTGGGATGGTAGTATGGTATTTAACATTTATCTCGAAAATCGTAGATCAAAAAGAAAATAATTCAGGCTGTCAAAAAATTGCAGTTTAGCAGATGTATTCAAATTTCTCAAAATAGAAGCCTTAACCCCCCCCCCCCCCCCCCCCCCCCCCAAAAGAGTACCCGACAATAAAATTTCGGGAACAATTGCTATGTTCATTGTTAACTGTGACGCTCCCTACACACCAAATGTGATTGTTTTTCACCTAGAAATACTAATTGCTACCACGAGAGCATATATGCCAAATATAAACTTAATATAACTTTGAATTCTTGATTTATTAATAAAAATATATGTTCCCGGCAACATTTTAGGACTCAACATAGGTCTATCATGAATTGCAGAAAATTGTTCATAACTTCGTCACTGTGATTTGAAAAACTCCATTTCGTGGTTAAAAACGAATTAATATTGTTATTATATTGGTATTAAACTTTTTAATCTGTTACTACCACCGATTTATAATAAAACGCCGATTTATATATACACTCGAACCCCTCTTAAGTCGCCAAATCCGTGCATTATTACCTCGCTTAAGTCGCGAAATTTTGCCTCTCTTAAGTCGCGATCATAACCTCAACTTTTTTGTGTTTTAACTGCAAAAAAGAAATATTTAGGGATATACGACAGCACTTGTTATAACGAAAAATGAGCCAACTGAACGAAAAATCAATGTAAGTGTACCCAGTCGTGCGTGACAAAGTTCAATTTTCCACTTGAATGAATATTTTAAAGATTAAATATTTTTTAAAAGACACCTAACCTATTTAAAATCAATAAATGTATTACACGATCATTTTTTTCAATAAAAAATTTACATATTCATGCGAGAATCCAATTTCCAAACGTAGTTCTAAAACTTTTACAGGCGGCGACTTAACCGGGACTATCACAAACAAGTGAATAATCGGATCGGATTAATTTGATATTCGGATTATATGGATACAGATTAAAATAATATTCGTATTAATAATCCGAATTCGTATTAATTTTTATAATCGTCTTGACCAGTTTTTGTAGAGAGAAAATTTTAGTCGATTGATGACTAATGACTAATGACTAATTTAGTCATTAGTCATGAACAAAAGCGACTAATGACTAATTTATTCATTAATAATAACAATGATTAATGACTAAATTAATCATTAGTCACGGAAATCACTCATGAATAAATTAGTCATTATTCATTAGTCACGACTAACCGTCAATCAGAAGCCATTAATCAAGAGTAATTATCAATCATTAGTTGTTATCAGCCATGACTAATAACAAAAAAAAGAATTGGAAATGAAATAAAGTGGAAAGAACGAAGTTGTAAAAAACTACGAATTGAAAAATACGAAGAGATATAAAAAAACCAAAATAGTTTATGAAATTAAAAGATAAGTATTAAAAAAAAGATGAGAAAAGAAGTTAACTGAAACATATTGATAAGTAATGCAAGCAATTACACGGACGTCCCACTACGTGGTGTACAGATCAATACATCACTTGACAATAGCGAAAATATCATATTTTTTTCGTTATTCGTTATTCAAAGCCTATCCCAATGGCAAATTTCCTCAGGAACAAAATCGACAAGTATACCTCAAATCGATTAGATGCATATTTTCGGAGATACAAACATACCTCTCCTATTAACATTTTCGAAGCTACGGCGATTTGAAACACAAAACATCTAAATAGAAGAAGGGCAATCTCCATAGATAAGGAGGGAAACACGCATCGGGGCCACCATATGTACCGGTGGCCAGTTTTTCATAATGCGCATGCGCGACGCTAAATCGAAATGCGTAGCCGTGCATTGGCATCGCCAACTTCATTTTTACAATTCAATTTTTCATATAGCAAACTCGTTGTTGCTGCATAAAAAATTGATTTGTAACCATACCCCACTTTATGATTTTATCATTCAAGGTGGAATAAATAAAAATAATTTGCTTGAAATTCTTTATTTCTACAATTATAAACATCTAAAACAATACAGTATCAAAACATATTGACATTGTATTGACATATAGAAATTATTTGAAAACAAGAAAAGTCAAAGGAGATTAAATTAAGAAAATTTTCACATCGAGATTAGGTTGTATTTAACTTGGACATACCTGCTGGACATCGTGAACATACTTCCTACTGATGAAGTAGAACGCTTGTTGTTGCATGGCTCTATACAATGAAGAACACTCTAAAAACATAATATTTCATTAGGTACAATTTTAAGGTTCAAACGCTAAGAAACTTCTATTTTTTTAATATGTACACATGATCATTTACAAGACTATTTCATATTAAGAGGAAACTAGAAGGAACTTTGCTAAACCTAACAATTAATTAAATTACACGTATCTTTTCATTCTTTTCATGCACATCTTATTATGTTCTTGTAATACTAATTATATTTAATAGGTTAGATAAGTAATTTAGCACAATATTTACTTACCAATAAGTAGAACAATTTATATTATATCCTTAAATGCCAATTAGAAAAGAAATAATAGTTTTATAACGAAATAATGCACAAAAAAATTTGATGCGAATCAAAATTTTCCATTAGGGACGTTTCCTAAAACAACAACAATCAAGTTTTAAATTAAAATCCCGCGTTTCTATTGGGTATGGCTCGCCTAGGCAAACAGACCTATGGGATTGCTGCCACCGATACAACGCGGCCATTTCGTTATTTATAATTTTTCCCCAGATTTGGGGAATTTTAGAAAATATGCTAACTTCAAAATTAATTATTTAATTTCGGAAAATTATTATTATTAATATTATTATTATCCAAAATGTCTAGTTTGACTTGCTTTACTTTCTTTAATGCATATAAGAGGATATATCTAACATAGCGAAATATCGCATCAGCTCGTTGCTGAAACTATTACGACTTAAGGTGCATCTGGCAACATCGTACTTGTAGCGTGTTGCGAGGTCGTGAATGCTAGTTTCACCCCCGTGATTTGAAAATTCCAACCCCCGTTTTGGCACCCTGACGACTTCTGACAAATTCGTCCGAACAAACAAATACGTGTTTTCCAATGGGAGTGTTTACTTTGGCAGCGACGGGCTCGTCAGAATACGCACGTCGTCAGAACGATTCCAACTTTCAAACGAGTTTGATTTTTTCGTACGTTCTGACGACCAATTGTGAGTGTTTTGGTGTTTTCACCATGGATATAGAAAAATTGACGTCTCATGATTGGGAATAGGTGTTGGTCGCATTCTGAAATATTTGAAAAACTTTTGCGGGCTGTCCAACAAATCTGGAATTAGCATTTGGTACTCTCCCTTATCATCTCTTGTGGCAAATAAGGGGTTATCATGCTCTGATTTACGACCACCTATCAACAATAATTTAATCAATGGACTTTCTAGAAAATAAAACTCAATATCGTCCATCTTGCTGGGAGGCAGAAACGTACTGACAATGTGCTGACAATCAGAAAACGCTCGTAGTGTAACCACGTTGTTCTGACGATGATTTCGGACGTACTCGTCAGATCAAAATTTCGTCAGAACTTGCATCCATAGTAACCGTAGCCTTAGGTTCTTCCACTAAAAATCCACTTCCAACTTCCAACCTCTGCCATTTCAATGTGTCGATCTGTCAAAAAGTCAATTAGTTTGTAAGGCTGGATTAGTTATTGTAAACAATTTTTTACAAAAGATTTTTATATAATGAAAACTTTCACGGGTCTGGTAATTAACTATCAGATATAGTATGTAATGAACACAGCAATGAATGAGTGATACCCAGTAAATTTAGGGTGGGCAGATTTGTTGTAAATATTTTATTCCGTCTGTTGTAAATAATAAACAGTTATCTAATAATTATGTCTCTCACAATCCAGCAAATAATTATGGATGCAAAACGTCTTGCAAATCGTTTAAAGGATAGAGACGTTGTAGCTGACGTATTATTAAATGAAACCCACGCAATCAATAAGAAAATTGATTCAATGAAGCAGGTAAGAAACTATAGGTTATTCCATGAATATTTGTTAGTTTTTTCATGGTGTCATTAGTTTCAGGAAGAAGTTGAGAGGTTAAATGAAGTAGCGCACAAAAGCCCCATTCTCAGCTTATAGCGAATATTCAAAAAAGAAAACCGACATTTAGGAAATCCAACAGGAGAATAGAGAACTTCGCTGCCCTAGAAGATTACCAAACCACTTTGGAACATATTATGAGTAAATATAGGGAACACACTACCGAGCAAATTTACAAATCTAGAATTAACTTTAAAGCTATTCAGGATGAAAAGTATAATGATATTATAAGAAAACAAGCAGAAAAAATTCAAGAAATGGCAGCAATTATGGATAAAGCTGCTCTTATTGATGAAGACAGAACTTTTAGTGAACAAGAAGTTGTTTCCATGTTACAAGTAGAAAATAAGGTGTGTAATTTGGAAAATATTTCGTATTTTACATAACTAAATAATAACCGTGTGTTGACAATAATCTGTTTTATAGGACATCAGGTTATTAAAACTGTGTATTTCATTTTAAATAATTGTTTTAGGGTTTAAGGGAGTTGCTTCAGATATCACGCAAAAATGGAAATCTAAAAACGGAAGATAAAACTGTTCAAACAGAAAGCAGTGACTGCACTACCACATGAAATTGTTAAAGTTTACCATTTGCTATATTTTAATTGTAACTGTTGTATTTAATTGTTTTTTAATATTAGTTGTTTTTAATAATCTTACTCTTAAAATCTAATTTTGTATTCTAGTAGCATACCTACATGCAGTAATGATTTGGATCTTAAAGTATGTCTATACCTACCTGTTTTATTTATTTATTTTGAGTTACTTTCTTTATTAAATGGTAAAATTTATTTTGTGTTTATATTTAAAAAACATACAATATCAGTTTTAATTCTAATACTAGTACAGCACAATTATTTTTTCCTAGTAAAATATATTTCTCTTTTGCAGACAGTTATTTCTAAAACCTGTAGCAACTCTACTTTCTATGTAGTTGTATGAAGTGTAAATACACTAACAATCAAAAGGTACTGAAATAATTAGCCTAATTTGAGTAGGAAATTATTTATATGTAAAAAACATTAAATAAAAATTACATTCTTGATGTTGTATACTCTACAGGGAATTGGAATGAATGGCTGCCGCTGGCAAATATATTTGGTAGAAGTCCAGCATTTGGTATAATATTCCAGGATAATGTTAATGTTATATTCTTATTTGCACTGAAAAAAAAAGACATGATAGATTTTTAATTAGATGAACAATGAAATAGGTACTTAAATTACGTAAACTAACAAACTTAAAAGTTAATATCTTTAGAGGTGAGAACATGTGTCTTTTAATGAAATAATTGATTCGTAAAAAATAACTTACCGCAGACCATTCCCATCATCCCAAAAGTAATATTTTGTGTTCATGTTTTTTAAAGTCTAAAACTGCATTTTCACCTCTCAATATGATCTTGTCCCAAAGCACAACCTGAAATAGAATTAACACAAACAATATAGGTATTAATTATCCTATAAATGTTATTATCTTCACCATTAAATTTTTAAAAGTGAAAATATGGACACATTTACAGTAAATAACAAGCCAATGTTTGGGCTAAAAGAGCCTTATTTAACTCTGCGGTGGTCGCGTCGGTGGTGTTTGCACCGCATATATCAAATGTTTATATTTATAATTGTGATCAAAATTTGTAATTAAGTTAACAACACTTCTGAAATAGTTTAGAGCATGCTATTAGGCTATTACGTTCGCCATGAATGCGGTGTGAACACAGCAGAGCGACCGACAATGTTGAAGTGAAAGGTGCGACCGACGCAGGGAAAAGGCGCGACCGACACAGTTTTAATATAAGTATGAATATTGCTTTATATGATAAATATATTACAATAATTGTTTAAGTATATATAATTTTATCTATAAATGAATTCCTCTAACAATGGAATAATAGGAATAAAACTAAAGGGTCATTATCTAGAACATGGACTTATTACTTAGAGACAAACAAAAAATACTCACATATAATCCGTTATGTTACAAACAAGATGACATACATTAAATGCTGT
Organism: Aromia moschata; assembly: GCA_029963805.1. NCBI lineage: Eukaryota > Metazoa > Arthropoda > Insecta > Coleoptera > Cerambycidae > Aromia > Aromia moschata. Next base: position 1,922,314 of record JAPWTK010000057.1, on the reverse strand, counting down.
GCAAATGTTCCTGTGTCACACAAAAATTGCGAAAGCATAAGAAATTGAATTGCGCATGTGTACATCATCTGCTTCACTGATTCCTTTACTTGTCTAGAACTGCCCCTAGACAAGGAAAGGAACTGTCACTGTTGCTAAGTCCCAGCTTCACTATCTAGCGCGAATATTCATGAAAAATTTCCCTTGCCCTTCTCGAACTCAATAATATTATAAGTATAATTTAAATTATACTTCACCCATTTATATGTAAAATTTGTACTATTTACGAAACATTTCCCTTGCCCTTCTGTGACGATTCACCGCTTTCATTTTGTCACAGAGGTTAGGAAGCACCCTGTAAAAGGGTTACCCAAGTTAGGCATTTGCACAAAGTTTAACAAATCGCAAACTATTAATAGTGTATATTACACGTCACCAAAATTTTTTTGTCAAAATACGATAAGTCCATGTTCTAGATATTTACCATTTCCTTTACTAACCTGGTTCAGTTCATTGTTAGACGTTTCGTATTCAGCAGTTAAGTACAAAAATAATTGTTTAACATTCCAGTTAAACAGATGAGTCAAATCGGTTTGGAGATCAAATGTTAGAAAACCTAGATCATTTTTTTCTCTGCTAGCACTATAATCGGGAACATTTTTTCTGTAAACAGAACAGGGACGTTTACTCACATAATAAATAAATTACTAGTGTTCTATATACTTACACTACAACTTTAACCGTATTTATATTAGCATCTGTAACATAATCTAGAAACACTGTAGATACAAAACAGGCAAAAGTTAAACAAGCTAATACGCTAAGTGCATATGCTAAAATTGAATTGGCTCTTTGCAACACGGAATGCATTTTAATGTTAACTAAGTAATTAATATAATGTTAGCTTTGAAAATAAAGATCAGGAACATTAACAGAACGCAGACACGTCAAGTTTTCAGCCTCAATCAATGTCAAATGTCAAACGTCAAATGATTTGTCAATTTGTTAACTGATCTCTCTTCGTCTTCCTCTTCGCTGCGGCAACATAAGGTATGGTTGCGTTCAGAAAGCACTACACTCGATTCCCTCTTTAGTCACCAAATCCGTGCATCATTTTCTCGCTTAAGTCGCGAAATTTATTCTCTCGTAAGTCACGTTTAAAAGCAATCATAAACTCAACTTTTTCGTGTTTTTAGTTACAAAAAAGACATTTTTAGAGATGTACCACAGCACTTGTTATAATGAAAAATGAGCCAGCTGAACGAAAAAAATCAACGTATGTAAGTATACCCAGTCGTATGTGACAATGTTCAATTTTTCGCTTGAGTGAATATTTTAAAGGTTAAATATTTTAAAAGACACCTAACCTATTTTAAAGTATTTTTCAATAAAAATTGTACATATTCATGCGAGAATCCAATTTCCAAACGTAGTTCTAAAACTTTTACAGGCGACGACTTAAGAGGGAGAGTTTTTTGACATAATAGGGAGAAACGTGGTGATATAAGAGGAAAAGTGAATTAAGCGAAGGTGACTTAAGAGGGACTCGAGAGTATGTGCCGGGTAAAGGACTTCGCGGCGTAGGTATCGAAAGGCCACGGGTACGTCACAAAAGCCACTACTCAATAAAATAATTATAATAAATAAATATAATATATATTAAAATAAAATAAATAGATTACCAATAAAATGATTACACAGCCACACACAAAAAAAGTTTCTGACCTGGAGGTCTCATTAAGTGTACTATACGTTTTTGAGGTCGCTGAATCCGAATCCGGGGTCAGTTTCATCCCAGCACGTCTAGGTTCGGCCATAACCTCAAAAAACACCCTCAAATTTGCTATATCCGTAAAAACCACAAACCCTATAATACAATAACCAACTGACCCCACAACCTAATAACTCCGTAACCCCATAGCCGCATAACCACATAACCCCATAATCACATAACCCCATAACCCTAAAACCCGGTAAAAAAAAGTTTCTGACGTGGGGGTCTCACTATGTGTACTATATGTTTTTGGGGTCGCTGAATCTGTATCCGGGGTCAGTTTTATCCCAGCACTTTAGAGTTCGGCCATAACCTCAAAAAACACTCTGGAATTCACCATATCCGTAAAACCACAAACCCTATGGCTCTTAATCCTCATGATACTATATTGCAATAACCCAATAACCCCACAGCCACATAACCACATAGCCACATAATTACATAACCATATAACTCGATGCTGTAAGCATATAACGCAATATTTCACAATGAAACTGATTTTACAGTTCTCAAGAAAATATACACCATAAAAAAAATCTATAAACAAATAAATCTATAAATAAATGAATGAATCTGGGAATGCCAGAACTCCGACAATATATGTAAATGTACATGCCGTTATCCAACGTAATGTACATGTACAACCGTTGGGTTATTGTATTATAGGATTATGAGGTTTCGGAGCCATAATGTTTGTGGTTTTGACGGATATAGCAAATTTGAGGGTGGTTTTTGAGGTTATGGCCGAACACAGATGTGCTTGAATGAAACTGACCCCGAATTCGAATTCAGCGACCTCAAAAACATATAGTACACATAATCACACCCCCACGTCAGAAACTTTTCTTATCGGGTTTTTAGGGTTATGGGGTTATGGGGTTATGTGGTTATGGAGTTATTAGGTTGTGGGGTCATTTGGTTATTGTATTATAGAATTATGAGGTTTCGGAGCCATAGGGTTTGTGGATTTAACGGATATAGTAAATTTGAGAGTGTTTTGGGGTTATGGCCGAACCCAGACGTGCTGGGATGAAACTGACCCCGGATTCGAATTTAGCGACCTCAAAAACATATGGTACACATAGTGAGACTCCCAGGTCAGAAACTTTTTTTTGTGTGGCTGTGTTATTGGTAGTAATAGATGTTAGAATAAAATTTATTTCAATATCTTCTGACTTTTACTGACTGAAGAGTGGAAAACATGTAAGATCTTACAAACTGCTAAGGAACGCAATTTGTATAATGTATTTATTTTGTCTATGCGTCCTGGATGTGTACTAAGTACTTATATTAATAATTTTAATTAGGTATGTTACATTGGGCGCATTCAGGGACGCTCAGCCGCTGATCGCTATCCGCTATGTGTTAGTAGTTAGCCTTTTCTGACAGTCAGCGGCTTAAAGCCTGGTTCTCAGAGCTTCGTCGTGTCGCTGGCGACACATCGTCGACCAATAAAAACGTTTTATTTAATTTCCCCTACATCCCACCAAGCTTATTTCACTGTTGCTGCGACTGCCGTCTGTAGTTGAAATATTTCAACTACACAATCTGTCGCGAGTCGCTCTTCTTACTTTGTTTATGTAAATGGTCTATTTTTCATGGTTTCGGCGTGACAAATAAGAACTTTGGCTGTACTCCAGTATATGGATTATCTCCAAATCGTTTGAAATTTGGTATACAGGGGTTTTCTGGTGTGCTGAGTACGAATCTGCGTATTAAAATATCTGCACGTGCCTGCAAGTGTCCGTAAGTGCCCACAAGTAAGGTTAAAATGCGTCAAAATCGCTAAATGAAAGTGTTGGATATCTCGCTTATCAGTGTGGATTTCAGTATTCGGCGCTATGTATTTTTTTTATTAAATAAAGCAAGTTGCTTCGGCTCTCTTATTCTCTGGGCAAATTTCGATCCTGTATTTTTCTGGTTCTTGGCGTACGACCATTCCGAGAAGCCATGATCCTTCGACAACTCGTCCACGTTCGACGTCCATTTTTACACTAATTAATCTTAACAATAACACCCTCACCTACAATTTGGCCTTTCCCGACAAAACTATTAGCAGTTCATTGAAAAAAATTAGTTTTCAAATAAACCATTTCAAATGCCACATAGGAGCTGATATACACCAATATTACAATTTAAAACTTCCACCCTCGATATCTCGAAAATCAAGCGAGATATTGACTTTTTTTACAAGAATAAAAGGTGTTTCTTTTGGCCTGTTTTATACGAATATGCGGCGCCACCACTGAACTAGAACCACACTAGGGTTTGGTGTCTAGTTCATTGGGCGCCACAGAAATCGTAATCGTGCACATTTTAACCTTACTTGTGGGCTCTTCGAGGCACTTACGAACACTTTCGGGCACTTGAGGGTATTTTCATACGCAGATTCGTGCTCAGCACAGCACACCAAAAACATCCGTATACCAAATTTCAAGCGATTTGAAGATAGTCCGTATACGGAAGAATATCCAGAACTTCCGCAAATACAAACTGTCTATTTAGATGTTTTGTGACAAACTACAATATTTCAAATTCAAACTGTGCTATTTCGTGTCGCGATTACTGCAAGTAATAAACATTTTTTAAGTAGTGGGGGAAATGTCGCGGCGACATGACGAAGCTCTGAGAACCAGGCTTTAGTAGTTAGTCTTTTCTGACAGTCAGCGGCTTAACACTCCCTGAATTGTTTGTATGAGTTTCGCAAAGATCTAGAAAACGTAATATGTTCTATGGCATAGATAACTTTCATGAATCATGGATTCATAATTCCCTGCCATATTCTGTGCTTAAAGACACTTAAAGGACAAAGGTTCGTTTTCTTTTCCATAACTTTTGTTTAAAAACAAGCAATATTTTCTTTTCTATAACTCGTTTAAAAGTAGGTTAAAACTCAGTTGCTCACACCACAGATAAAACGATAGAGAGAATCATGATAGAATTATTGTCCAGTCAGCATCTCAGCTATAATATTTTAGGCTTAGTAAATTGGTCAGCCGCTGAGATCAAAAAAAGTGTCAGCCACATATATCTAATACTCCTATATTGCTAGAAGGGTCTGGAGATTGGCGAAATCACCACGGTGCAGACATATATGCGTCTGTCTCTCTCTCGTAACTACTTCGAGTCTTACGCGCATGCCCGAGAATTGAACATCCAGTCACACACAGCCAATTACTCGTGACGCTTGCGCACAGCAGGTCAAGTAGTCATGTGCTGTCTCACTTACCCCGTGACACCTCTACCTATGGGAACCAGCAATATAGGAGTATTAGATATATGGTCAGCCACGTCCATTCAAGGAAGTAGCTAAGTTAGCTACTCAGCCGCTGAGCGTCCCTGAATGCCAATGCCCAAAGACTTCATACTATGGATACAATTATTATCCCTTATTGGCAATTTGTAGGATAAATAATATAATAAATAATATGACAAATAATGTAATAAAGGATAATTGTCGTATTCATAGTATGAAGTCTTTTGTTTCAGAAATCTCACCAAATATAACATTTGGCCAAACGATATAATTCTGGGAGTACCTATTACAAACATTTCAAAATAAACATCTGAATTATAAACATAAACAACATATTTTCCTTTTAAAATAATACCTACATTAACAGCTTTTCGCCAGAAAAAGGGTGCTCTGCAAAAATTTAAGTCGGTTTCAATTTAATTAAACTCTGTCATCTTTTTTCGAAATGTCAAAATTATACACGGTGTACCGTTTGAACATATATAGTTTGCTACACTTCCGGCTAAACTAGGAATGTTATTCAGATGCCTAAATAATAAAATATGTCAATATAATATACTTACGTTTAGTATATATGCTTCAAGTTTTTTCTATAAATAAAAAAACGGCACACATAATTTCATTGACTTACCTACATATGTAAAACAATATGAACATTATAAAACAAAAAAGTATCATTGCATATTATATTTTTTTAACAAAATCAGTTCTAACCACACTGTTTATATTCACTATTTTATTTATTAATCAAAACATGTCCTATAAAACTTTCTTATCTCAGACTCATCCTTTTTTGACACATACATAGAAATCTCGTCTAACAGTTTTTCACACACGAAAAAATATCTACAGTTGCAATTTTTGTCATTCCAAATATAATCATTATCGGTCTTTGTCAGCAGGATGCAGTGGTCATTTTTATTGTTAGGTTCAAAAGGACCCCATTTTTGATAAGTCATTGGTCGGGCTGTCGACATCCACATCCAGGTTGTTCCATCAAGAAGTCTAGTGCCTGAGCTCCAAAAATCTCCTGTGATATCTGCAAAACAATTAATTCATCAATATACCTGCGACAACAAGAACAGCTATCATCTTCAAGTATAAAGCCACTTACTAGGTAAGATTAAAAATAACTAATAAAACAAGTGTATGATGATGTTGGACCAACTATCCGTTTATGAAATTTAGGTACATAGCTGCTATTTTTTTTCTTTCAGTACCTATTCATTGGCAAATGTAAATTAATTTGAACTTATAATTATTTACAGACACCGCACTGAAAATACTTGTCTGTATTATTCTTGCTTGTTCTTGCTGTAATTGTATTATTCTCGATTTCTGTTATTCCTGTATATGATGAATCAGTGGCGGCTCGTGGGTGTGTTACATGGGTGGGCACAGGGTGTGGCAGTAGGATTACTTAATAGCTACCAATGGCGCCGCAGGCGAAATTTTTAAAATTTTCAAGGTCATGCGTTTTAATGACACTTCAGAATTTCAATGAAAAATTCTTTTATACAAAAATGTAGACTTTCACAAGAATAATTTTTGGGATTTGGTAGCTTTTTGAAATAATATTTAGTCACGAATATTGAGGGCTTAAATATATTAAAATAATGGGTGGCAACATGTAAAAAAATTTGATATAGGTATCTCACCGTTATTTGTAAAGAAAATCAGCTGTCCTTATTGTTCACAAAAATGTTAATCGTCTTTTCATTAAAGTGCCGGATTTGTTTCTCAAAATTTAATACAATTAATTATTTGGTTTAAAATATGTCTGTTTTTATCCACATTTTCATTGTGACGTCTTATATTTTCACGATAAGCACTATCAAGCTGTTGCCTTATGTCTACCTTTCCCAACACACTAAAATCTAAGATGTTATGTAAATGTTTTTCATTGTAGCTAGCATGTTTCTTAGCTCGTTCATTTAAATGTTTTAAATCACTCACCCCTTCTTGAGTTCATGCACCTCGGTTGCCACTCATCACTAAACAAATAAAACAAAATAGTTTGTTTGTTTTAGCACACATAACCACTTAAATCTGTCGTAGACACTACTGTTAAAATTTCATGAATAATTTCGCGATTTTCCTACGTCTGTTTTGGAAATAATCAAATCGGGTATCGGCCTTCCTAACCGTTTAATTTCCGTTCGGATCTCGTATGTAATATTTTTATTAGTCAATAAAAAGTCCACCGAATTCATTTTGAAACGTTTCACAATCAAAAACAGTAAAAACACACTTCTCAGCGAAGAAAATAAACAGTCACTAAAAAACGTCACTCAACAAGTGTGACCCGTTCAGCTGATTTTCGAACGATTTAACGACGTCTGTCTGCTGCAATTGTCTCCGAACATACCAGTCACTGAAAAAGCCCGATAAAAAACGAGGGCTGGGATACTGTGTACCCTCGGCCACGCGCGCGAAATGCGACTACGGTGTCTCGATGCGAATTCAGACTACGGTGGCTTGGTGCTCGATCGATAGTCTGTCATATATATGTGATAAAAATCATTATTTGTGGTATAAAAAGGAATAATAATTAGAATATGAATAGTTTGTCGTATACAATTAATTGATATTATTGTAAGAGTAATTTATAGTAAATTAACACAAAAGAAATATTTTCTATTGAAATTTGTGCTGGGCACGTGCCCCTGTGCCCTTTATCACCAGCCGCCACTATGAGGAATACTACCACAGCAATTAGCACCAAGATTAAAGCAATTACTATTTTCTAAAATAGGCAGTTTCTTTTTCTCTAACGGCAGCTCACTATCAACTGTAACAGTTTAGTCTATTCTCAATTAATCGATTTGCATCTACTTTATTTTCTTATTTTTATTTAGAATTTATTTTCGTATTTAAAAATGCGGTTCTTTATACATATTTTCTGCTTTATAATACTTTTCAATAATTTAATATAAATTTCTTCAATAAATAGTATGAACCAAATAAATACTCAACCAAATAAATCAATTTTTATTTAACAAAACCTGAATTCAAGAGTTTCTAAATTCTGCGGTGGACTGATCACATTCATCAACTTGTGTGTTATTTCTTTTTTTGTTTATGTTTTGTATCAGGTTGTGTTTACACTTAGAGAGAGATACAAAGAGGAAGAATATATATCTTGATGAAATTAATGGATACATCGATTCATTTAGAAACTGCCGCATGTCGCACCATTTTCTCGTAGACGGTTCCCACATACACGTGCCCATAAGTAGATATATTTGATATTTTAATAGGTATTAATAACAATAATGGTCCCTGTTATTAATTTGGAGTAAATCGGATAAAGTTATACGAAATTTGTGGAATCGGCTCTTGCGTGCTCTTGAAATTAACACTTTCAAATGTCTATTTGCATATAATTTAACAAGAATAATTTCTGGTACGTGGTAAGGGACTGAAAATGATGGAGGTTCAATTTGAAAGCAGACCAATGGCTAGCAAGTAAAACACACTGAATATGACGCAACTTACTGTTTTGAGTGAAAACATTTTCCAAGCCTTCGTTTTCCACTTCGGTTGCTATGGAAACCAGGTGCATATGCATTAACTTGCAGAATAAATTTGCTTGTAGAAAAGTGACCTAAAACAGAGTACTTCTCGTATGAATCTATTTTTATAACAAATGACATACTAATGATTTAAAATTCAACTCAACAATAAGAATTCTGGGTCAAAATATAGGGTCTGGGACAAAATTGCCAATCATCTATATACCGGGTGTCCCACATTCAATGTTACAGCGAATACTTCCGTTACAATAGAAACTACTAAAAAATCTTTTATATGAAAATTGATTAGGTCTATAAAATGTATTTGGTAAATGTGCTACATATGCTACAGGGTGGCAAGTCGGAGAGGACCAAACTTAGTTTTTTTTAATGGAACACCCTGTATATAGTTGGATATTTAACATCTTTGGTTACTTAAGAAAAAGCTTCATATGACGTATGTGGTACATAAATTTGACAGTTTTTGAGATATTGGCATTTTCAGTAAAAAATACGAAAATCGACGTTCACATAGTTAGGTATGTAAATCACAATCATACATTTCAGAAAAGTGTCATTTTGAGTACTGTAATTTAATTACGCAATTTAGTAGACTATTATTAATATATTTGAACGAAATGCCTTCTTCATTTTCTCTTCTAGACGAATGTGTAGATATGCTACTCATTTTGGTGGATGCTATAATAATCCAGGCAAAATAGCAGAAAAGTGCTCAGTTTTTTAAAAAGAGTCCTGAATAAGGTTTCTCAGCGCAATAATTAGGTAAAAAATAGTAGAAATTGATTGTGTATGTTTTGGAAAAAATCGGTATGTAGGAACCTTAATAAAAAAATCGATAAAAGTGCCGAAAACCGTTTTTTGCGGATTAAGGGACGAAAAATATTTTTTTTTCGTAAAACAAAAAATAGCACGTTGTAGCGCTTGAAAAAACGAAAAAAAATTAGTTTTTGGTGATCAAAATAGGTTCAGAAGTTTTTGCACAAAAAAATAAAATCCGATGAAAAATTACAAGGGTTCTAATGGTCGCAGAAACTTCTGCTTCGGCTTAAATTGTAGCTTTTGGTCGTGTATATCGGCAGTAAAAATTTCATGCAAAAATAATACAATACAAATAACTTTTTACATAAATCGAAAAAAACTAAAAAATGGTCTTTTCGAAAAACGGCTTGAACAAACCGAAAAATGGTCGTGGAGCATTTTTTCCTGGCCTTAAATTACTCGTCATTAAATTCCCTACAAATCCATTATCGTGACTTGTGGGAGAGGTTCATTCAATCGGTTGAAAAACGCGTTTGAAAATTAAGCGTCGCATTGCTTCGAGCGCTCGGGTAAGCGAGTGAAGGGGAAGTGGACGCGTGGTGGGGGAAGCCTCTCCCGCCTCAGACGCACTGACAGAAGTCTGCGGCGAAGAAGCAGAAGTTTTTTTTTTTTTTTTTTTTTCGCCGTCCTTGTACTTGGTAACGGTTGGTTTCTGCGACCATTAGAACCCTTGTAATTCGATTTCAAAGAATGGGCATTTTTTTCATCGGTTTTTATTTTTTTGTGCAAAAACTTCTGAACCGATTTTGATCACCAAAAACCCATTTTTTTCGTTTTTTTTCAAGCGCTACAACGTGCTATTTTTTGTTTTACGAAAAAAAAAATTTTTTCGTCCCTTAATCCGCAAAATAACTGTTTAATAAGTTTTCGGCACTTGTATCTATTTTTTTTTAAATAAATTTTTAAGGTTCCTACATACCGATTTTATCCAAAACATACACAATCAATTTCTACTATTTTCTACCTAATTATCGCGCCGAGAAACCTTATTCAGGACTCTTTTCAAAAAAATAAACTATATAGCCTGGACTATAAACATGGTCCTGATGCAGCCTGCCTACTGTTTCTTGATAAACTACACGAACTGTTTCCTGATAGACAAACTCCATCACACACGGCGTTTATTCGCAAAAGAATTAAAAGCTAAAATGAGAATAGATTCGTTTATAACAAATTTAAAACATTGCCACCATATAAAATCTGTTAGAAACGAAGAGAACAAAATAAATGTCTTCGCATAGATTAATTCGAATTAATCCTTCCATTCGATCTGTAGTTGAAGAAGTGGTAGTAAATAAATCCTCAATACAAACTAACTAGAATACTAACACATCACAAGTACTATGCCCTCAAAATTCATTTAGTTCAAGCTTTAAGATAGTCTAATAGTTAGACTTATCCCCATTAGATTACTTTCTTTAGGGATATTTGAAATCTACAATTTACTGTGCTCCACCGACAGACATTGAAGATTTACAAAATAGAATTCGTATAGCTTGCGATAGTACAACACCTCATATGACATTGGTAACATGTTTCAGAGAATTTAATCGTCGATTAGGAGCATGCCATACTTCAAACGGACATCAGTTCGAATATATTTTATAAAAACTAGTTGCGGTTTTATAATTTCTTTATAATACCTACCCACAATTTTTTAACATACCTACATGTCTACCATTCATTCGTAATTTTTACTAAAAACGGTAATATCTCGAAAACTGTCAAGATTATGTACAATATACGACATAGGAAACTTGTTCCTAATTAACTGTAGCCATTAAATACCTGAATATATACAGGGTGTTCTATTAAAAAAAAACCAATTTGGTCTGACTTTCGTAGCCACCCTGTAGCATATGTAGCACATTTACCAAATACATTTTATAGGACTGATCAATTTTCATATAAAATTGTATGTAAAAATACTAAGATACTTTTTAGTAGTTTCTATAGTAATCAAGATATTCGCTGTAACATTGAACGTGGTACCTGCCATTGAAATAGGTACCTGTGGGTACCTACTGTTTGTGCACATCGAATAAAAAATTCTATAAACTCAGTTCATATTGTCATTATGAAGATATTGCCATGTCGAATACCTTACTAAAGTTAAAGCCGCTAATGTGCAGAGTTGGGCAAATTTTAGTCGATTGATGACTAATGACTAATTTAGTCATTAGTCATGAACAAAAGCGACTAATGACTAATTTATTCATTAATCATAACAACAATGATTAATTACTAAATTAATAATTAGTCACGGAAATCACTCATGAATAAATTAGTCATTATTCATTAGTCATGACTAACCATCAATCAGAAGCCATTAATCATGAGTAATTATCAATCATTAGTTGTTATCAGCCATGGCTAATCACAAAAAAAAAAGAATTGGAAATGAAATAAAGTGGAAAGAACGAAGTTGTAAAAAACTACGAATTGGAAAATACGAAGAGATTAAAAAAAAAACAAAATAGTTTATTAAACTTAAAAAAATTATAAAATAAGTATTAAAAAAAGAAGTTAACTGAAACATATTGATAAGTAATGCAAGCAATTACACGGACGTCCCATTAGGTGGTGTACAGATCAATACATCAGTTGGCAATAGCGAAAATATCATATTTTTTTCGTTATTCGTTATTCAAAGCCTATCCCAATGGCAAATTTCCTCAGGAACAAAATCGACAAGTATACCTCAAATCGATTAGATGCATATTTTCGGAGATACAAGCATACCTCTCTATTCACATTTTCGAAGCTACGGCGATTTGAAAATTCCAACCCCCGTTTTTCATCCCTTGTGTATGACTTACAGTAATGCCGAGCTTCAAGGCACAACTAGATCCCGAACGGAACCCACCAACCCGTACCGAATTTCATAATTTTTGGACAACGTTAACTGGCAGTCATGGCAACGGCGCGGCGGAAGAACGGCTTTTTTTTTTAATTACAGAATCGTATTCTACGTCCCTTGAAACGTACAACATCAAATTTTGAGGATGGGGGGGGGGGGAGGGTGTCAATTTTTTTCTTGGTCGATTCCAAAGGTTTATTATTGAAAAGAATAAACACATAAGTGTATTTAGTATTTAGTCATGATTAATAATCGTTAGTATACTAATGATCGATAATGATTGAGGTTAGTCATGACTATAATGATTAAACTTCGATCATGACTAACCATCAATCATGGGTATGACTAACAATTAATAATGACTAAACCGTAGTCGTGACTAAATCCTATGATTAATTTAGTCATGACTAAAGTTTAATCATTTTACTTTAGTCATTAGTCATTTAGTCATATTCTGAGCAACTCTGCTAATGTGTTACATAGGTTATTTATTTTATAATATTATACAAACAATGCCGAATAAAGCAGTTATAGTTTTTTCAGTTTTCATGACTATGGTATTTGAACTTGCAACAATTACTGTTTTAAACAAATACTGTTTTACACAACAGAATTTTGTTATGGTGTGTCGTCTAGAAAACAGAAACTTGAAACTCTAACTTACCCTAAAGTATTGTCCTATGTAATACGTTTTTTCTCCAAACGTGAATAAAGGAATAGAAGATGATGACTTGTAAAATATGTCGTACCAGTCTAAAATAGTAAAATTGAATATAGATATGTAACAATAAAACGTTGTTATATGTATACTGATAATAAATTAGGTGTTTTATTTACCTGAATATCCTGATTTAATGGGGTTTTCAACCCCATTGGGTAACGTTAGGCTACCCCGAAAGTAGAAATAAATAAGAACAGAAAAAAGCGCATTTTAAAAATTAGAGATCACTGCGAAACAACACTGATTTTATTTGATAACAGGAAATTATATTTATGGCTGATATAGTGTCAACTACCGTTTCCTTAATTACCATTAATTAAGCCAAATTACAACATTTTGCAATGTGTTCCTAGTTTATTGTCGGTAAGAAAATGTGTTTTATTCTAGCGCCACTGTGTTATCTGATTATATGTGTTATTACTATTATTCTGTTTTTGTAGATTTTTAATTCTCCTTCCTCAATTCTAAATAGTGTAAATGTGGCTTAAAAATAGGTTTTGTCTAATATTTTTGTCATGTGTAATTTTTGATATACCGTTTTGAAATTAATCGTAATAACATTAAAAAATGTCCCTACTTAAGTACTTTAAGGGCCGGTCGTTTTACTTCCGGTTAAGGCCGGATTAACTATCACACGCTAAGACTGTGAAAATGTGAGTGTAATGTGTAGTATGTACCTACATATTTTCACAGTCTTATCGTCTGGTTAGTTAATCAGGCATTAACCGGGAGTAAAAGTACAGGCCCTAAATACATATATTTATCTAATCACAAAAATTGTTCTAATTATTAGCAGTTGAAGCCACTTTCCTTTTTCAATATCCTTTAACGAGTCTAAAACACTCATTCATACAAAACAATAATATTATGAATGACACAACTCTTAATTAAAATTCAATTAATGTATAAACAAGGGCGTAGCCAAATGGTCAAGTATAAACCAAAATAGTCGGGGGATTGCACTTGCCCTTGCCTTCAATGACCTTTTTTTTGCTTTTTTGTTTAACCTGCATTGGCTACGCCCTTGTATGTATATAAATAGTCACGTGTAACAAATACTTCAGGGATATAAAACTGAATAATTAGTATTAAAATTAATTAACAATTTATTTGTTTTCTGAAACATTTGAACGAAACTTACTGGCAACATTATATTTTCATTTAAGGAAATATTTTATAGGTCTACATTGTTTACGAATGAAATATTTAACATCTAGATAACTTTAACGCTAGCCAAATTGTACTGTGCTGGATTGGATGTCTTGCAACTAGATGTCAGCACAAGTACCGGGTAGTAATTTGTACCCTTTAAAGTTTGCTACGTACATAATATGTACATATCTATTATCTATGTACATACATATGTATGTATATATACATACATATACGTACCTACATTAAAACCGTTAGCTATTATCAATTTTGAAAGAATAACATTTATTTTGCATTATTTACATGTATCTGTCATTTATTTGGCTAGTAAAAAAATATCAGTTTTAATTCTAACGAAAGATGTATAAAAGTTGACCATGTAAATAAATGAGGATGAATGTAAGTGCAATTACCCGAGTATAATTTAATTTATAACTGATAACTATAATTGAACTTATAACTAATAATTTATAATTTTGAAAAATGTTCACTAGTATCAAGTAAGTACACATATGTAATTAGGTACACCAGGGGCGGTCAGTAAAAACTAAATTAAATGGAAATAAGGGAAATATGATGATTTAAAAGATATCATAAATCAAAGGTGATAAGAATATTAAAAATTAAGTTAATAAAAACCACCACACAGATTGGGGTTCATTCTTCATCTGAGAAATATAAAGTTGTCAAGTCGAAAACAATTTCGTTTCTAAAATTGTATACATAATTAATCAGGTATATATTAGTGTAGTAATTACAGTACACCAAGAATAGCTTTGCCCGCGAATTGCGCTCAACGAACTTGGTCCAAGGTAGAACGATCATATCCGAGAGATATGTGAGATACCCAAAAACACACAATAAAAAAAATTTCAGGTTTGTACTGCGGCCAGAGGCAAATATACTTTTGGTGCACTGTAGTTAGTACCCTAGTGGTTTAGTACTGAGTCTTCTATAAACATATTGCCAGAATGTATAATTTTGATTATAAATAGCTAATTATATTTTGAAAAGTACTTGAATTAGGGAGAATTAAATGCAAGAGGTAACATTTGTATAGAGAAAATTGAATAGATAAAAATTATGTTTGACATTTTTCTCCATGGGACAAATATTTTTTTTGAATAACTAATAACTGTATGGGTTTGTTTTAAAAGTAATTCTCAATTAATTAAAACATAGGTAAAAATACCCAAAATCTACTGTGTCACATTTGAACTTCTTTACATATTTTAAGTAGGTACAGTGTGTTCTAGTTATAATTTTCACCTCATAACTTAACCATTTCACATGAAAAACCATGTGGAAATGAATATGTACCTTCTGACACTTCATAGAATATTTATTTGATTTGATCTTGTATTTAATTCAGAAGTATGTTTTACTATCCATTTTGACTTAAAAAAAATATATACGCTGTAGATTTATTATTTCTAATCTGTAAGTTATTCGACAAAAAAATATCAGTTTAACCTACAAATTAGAATCCTATATATCACGAAAAATTTGAGTATGCCGTGACTGATATCAGTCTGTCTAACTGGTTGTCATGAAAATTTTACTAGAGTGTTTTAGGCTATGCTTAAATAAGTGATACCTAGTTGACATAGTCCGAATAAAAGTATTGTATGTATTGTGGTCTGACATGTGGGCGGTACTTGACATTACGTCACAATATGGCGCAGAATATCTTCCGTTTAGTACGCTTTAGTGTTTTTTTCGAAGTGTTTTTTTTATGTTAAAATATGGAAAGCATTTTTTGTAATTGGGTAGATGCAAATATAAGGAATACTAGTGGGTGTTACAAACAGGATTTCACTATAAAATGTAATAAGTATAGTGAAAATCGCGAGCTGGTGATATTAGTTGTACAGTTCTCTGATTATAATCGTCAAATTTAAAAGAAAATGGATATAAAACTATCGGAGAACTGACAAAAAATGAGAATTTTTAAATTGTATGAAAAGTTTTAAATTGTACTTGTACCGATAACAACATATAACTTAAAATATAACTTAAAGCAATATAAAATGAAAATAATATACAAAGTTCTTTGACACTGCTTCTGGAACCACAAAAAAATGTTTACCTCTATGTGTACTTGTACAGTTTAATATACATACATACATATGTACCTACTTACATATGTAAAGAGTACATTTCTAACATAATTTTTCATTGGACGTTAGTCGTATTTAAAATGTAAGGAACACACTTTCATTTTTGGGGTAACTTATTTCACTTTTAAAGCGATACTCCATGCTTTCAATTGATCAATACATGTATTTGTTTGACTTTGGCAATTAATGAATATACGCATTTAAATCCATGCTACACTGTCACAATTTATTACATAACAACGATCATTTGGTTTTTTGATGAATTTTTAGAACATGGAATAAATATATAATATAACATAAATATAATATATTATATGATCTGATATCATGTCAATGCAAACCTGCAGATGACAAGAGTATGTTATTGTTTATTACTTTGACCGCGAGAGGTCGTACCAGCCAATGTCAGATCCGAATAGGATCCCAATAACCTCCTGATCTGGGGCCCGAGTGTACAGCATTGATTAGGAAACGAGCAATTCCCAAAAGCAATAACTACATAAAATTAGACCTACAAAACGTTTTTTACTTGGATTGCGAGACAATAATCAGCTTCTTTATCTCAACGGAAATGATAAGATTGTAACTGATAAGTGACAAATCCGATCATACTTTTATTTATTTTATCGCAAACAATAATAGATTATTTTAAGTATTACTTCTCGATTTAGTCAAAGCAGTAAATTGGTAAATGGAACATTTAATATACTTACTGTATATATGGCGGATATTAAATTAGTGTATTTTGTTTCAGTGGTCTTCTTCTGTTTTGTGATTTTCATCGGTAAGGATAATTTTTTTCGTTTTAGTGACTAAAAAATACCTTTATGTTGCGCTGCAGCATATTGTAATATACACTGTGATTTTTGCTTTATTATACTTTGTTGGATAAAATTAAATAAGTAGTTTTATGCATGTATATGAGACCTACTTATAAACATTCGAAATGGAAATAAATTTACCTACTTTTAAAATTTGATACATATTTTCCATTATCTGAAAATTATGAAGAATTTTACTTCTGCGACATGAGACTTCTGAGAAGTTTAAAATTAACTATTGATATCAAAAATCTGCTGATAATTTTTGTAATACTAATTATATGATTGTAAGATGTATTAATCACAGATCTCCCTAGTAAGTTAAAATTAGAGGCATTTTCTAATAGTGGTAGTATGTCTTTGTTAAATGATCAAGTAATACGGTAAATTGAATTTAAATGATTCAAATGATTTAGAAGATATGGCATATGATCATCAACATTTAAATAAGGTAATTAATTATTACCCACATACGCATATATTATACAGAAAATTGCCTTTCTAGTATACATACTTCTATAGACATCAGAGTGATATTCCTGTACATAGCGACTTATAGAGTGTTCAAAATTTAACATCCAAATTTAATAATTTCTAAATCTTACAAGAAATTAAAATTAATTAAATCAGAGAAATGTTCATTTTGCGGCTCCTTGTTTATTATTTTATTTCTCTTCCGCATAACTTGTTACCAGGAAATTCGAGAAGCCGATTAGTCTGAGCAAAGTTTTGTCAGTGGATATTAAATAATCTTAGTGATAACAACCTAGATAAAATTTTCTTATCCGACAAAGCCTCGTTTTTACTCAACGGTTATGTGAATTCGCAGAGAATAGGATGAATGTGAAGTTCCAAGAAACCAGACAATATTTTTTGCAGAAGTCCCCTCTTCATGCGCAAAAAGTTGACGTTTGATGTGCTATCAGTCGAATAAAGATAACTGGCCCAATTTTCTTTAATATAACTCTGACAGCCGAACCGTAAGGAAGAAGTTATTACACCTTTTATATGTATATAAGTCGGATAATGACGAAATACCTATAATTTACTTACAGTTAGTTGGTTCTAGAGCACACACTACGCGTGAAACAAAAGTAATGTTACAGAATATTTTCCATCATCGCTTGGTGAGCCTGAATTTTGAACACGAATTGCCTCCAACAACCTGTGACATAACACCATTCCAATTTCTATTTGTGCTCGTACTTAAAGAACACATTTTTTCAACTTCCTATTAATAACATCGATCGATTTCATGAAAGAATTTTGGAAAAAATAAATGGTTTTTGCACTAGTCCTCGTCTTTTTAAAAAATGTTTTCGGTTTTATTCGAAAAAGGTGTCACAAGTGTTTAAAACAATATGGGGTCCTTTCCAACGAATTTCATAATGCACTATATATGTTCAAATGTTTTTTCAATTTAAATGCCCATCTGAGTCACATGCCTATGCATTAGTTCGTCTTTCAATTAAAGATGCGTTGACATGGGTCGTGAATTACAAAAGTGAGACCCTCGTGGTTCAGGGTCTAATAATTCCCCGGAGATTAAAATAATAAAATAATTTCACGACTAAAGTTATTCTACTTTCATGCAAAAGATACATACGGATTCATTGTTTGCTTCCAGTAGCAAAAATGTAGTGATTGGTAGTAGAAGCATGATATTATGTGTAGAGTGGTAGCAGACAGCATTTAAAAAACACTTTTGTATGCCAAATAAAAAAAAAAACAAAAAAAAAACAGGAGATTAAAGATAACAAGGAAGTGAATTCTTCAAAGAAATTATACTAATCATCGGCCTAAAAATAAAAAAAAATCATCTAATATGAGGGAATCCACCAACCATGCTGAAAATAACAAAACAACTGTACTCTTGCTCTGTTTACAAACGACTAAACGAAACAAAAATCATCAGGTTTGATTTTGTCATGAACGAAATATTTTGGTACCTGAAAAGAATTTACGATTCGTATTTCGTGGTTTACGAAAGTATGACTCACGTTCGTGATTAACATAAAGCAAAAAAAAAAGATGAAGTTGCTGGGATCTGAACTCAAGCTGTCAGAATCAAAGGAAAGAAAACTTAACGATTACACCAAATTGCTTACAGCTCAAGCTGCCAAAAATTGGACATATTATTACATACGGTTTTTTCCACAGCCAACTTGAGGTCAAATTTATTTGAACGCTCGTTACTTATTTATTTAGCAACGATTTATCAGTGCTGTAATTTTCAGGTCAGTCCACTTCGTCAGATTATCCGGAGTTACAGGATGATTGGTCTTATTGTTTCGAATTTACATGGTTCGGTCCTGACTACGACAACGTGACTAGGTACAACGGCACTTGTGCAGATTATCTCGATGACACGAGGGCTGACGGGATACCCTGTGCTGCGCCAATTGTCATATCGTGTAAGTTTGTCACCGAGTCCAAATCGAACTAGATGGTATACGTATACTGTGTGATATATCGGTTATTGACTGTAGATTCTCAAGAATTAAAATACTTCTACAACAAAAATAAAACTGAGGTTTCAGATATTTCTTGAGGCATTCAGTGTAGAGTAATATTTCAGATAGATAGTACAATTAAATCTCAAAAGAAAACCATGACATGTGTTCATAAAGATAAATTAGCATGTATTTTTTTGTGTTAAAAATTGCCCATTATATAATTTTAGATATTTAATCTTAAAAAAAAACCCTCACGATTTGTTAATTTCGTTAATTAAGACAATTGCTGTTAATTAATAGTAATTGTTTGTTGTAAATACATTTAGGTTTCATTTACTATCTACGTGTAGAACATTTTTTATTTTGAAATATAATGTCTACAGGGTGAGTTAGATTTACTTTACTACTGTAACTCAAAAAATTAACCCACTGAGGAAAAAAATGTATATGACCTTATTTTTATGAAATCACTTGAGGAAGCATCTTCTTCAGTATTTCAGATTACTTAAGAAACACCCTATACAACATTTGTTTTTAAATATACAGTAGGAGTTACGATACTACGTATATAGGCCTATATTAAATGCTGCATTTTTGTGTCAAAATTAGGTGAATTACTTATGTACAACCCAGGTTCTGGGTTATACGTACATAGTAATCAGGTCTCCCTCCAAGACGGGATAGGGTTGTACGTATAACCCATCTATTCTGAATTGAAAATGATAAATACGCCTGGGGAACAAAAAAAAGCGGTGCAACTTTATGATTCCATGGGCGTACTCGAATAATAACTTTTAGGGATAGGTAATAATAAGTAATTAACGCCGCTTTTAGGCATTCATGTGTATTTAAAATAATACGCTGACTTTGACAATGTAAGTCTTTATTTTTAAATTCATCGTATTCGACCGTTTCGACATTTTCGCTGGTTATATTTGAAGCTACGTTATTTTCATCCGTTTCGAAAGGCCTCCAGAAAGCCATGTTTATGAAAGAGGTATTGACTAAAAATATCGGTTTTTTAATGATTGAATTATGATGCAAATAAAATAAAAGTTTGTATAATTTAAACCTTTTAAAAATCCACTTCGCTGTTATTGTACGCGCACAGAATATAAAGCATCAAAACACTCATAAAAACAGCTTTTTTTTTTTTTGTATACATTCGGTCAAAGATAGCGTGGTTATAACCCGTGTTTTACCGTAAACGTAAATTAACTGGGTCGACTCTATGTGGTGTCTGGTGATATATTTCCCCTTACAGCGACAATGACCAATGAAGTGTAGATTCCGCCCACTTCTAAAGTGACATTCGCAAGTCAAATCAACGTGGACTACGTTACGGTCTATACGGGTGTTAGATCAGTATAGAAACGCGTATTTAGTTCCATACAAAATGTTAGTAAACTGATATAACATTATCATACCTCGTATAAGTATGTACCTATTTTCAATTTAGAATGGAAATTCTAAATTGAAGTAAATTCTCCTAATTTTTAACATAAAAACGCAGTATTTAATATCCGCCTATGATCGTAGTACCGTAACTTTTATTCTATATACCATCACCATACCATAGTGGCGTCTGTGAGTCGGACGAATATTGATCTCGATTTACCCGGATCGAAAGTACCTCATCCCCCCATTTTCGAGGATGCTGAACACGATGCCGGTGTCAGAATGTCTCTTTGGGCTTGCGCAACCCCCCAAAACGGCCAAAAACCACCCCCTACATTATCTCCTTGTAAAAACAAATCTTTTCCCCCGTTTTCGAGGATGCTGGGCACGGTGGTGGTGTTGAAGATGACTTCCGACCCTCACCAACCCCTCCATCAGTCAAAACTCACCCCCGAAAGGGATGGTTTTTTATTTTTTTTATATCTGCGACAAAACGTCTGTCCCCCCCATTTTCGAGGATGCTGAACACGGTGGTGGTGTTCAATATACTTTGCGACCCCCACCCACCCCTCCACCAGCCAAAACTCACCCCAGAAAGGGGTGATTAATTTATTGATTTTATGATTGAAGGGATTTGAAAAAAAATATCCACCACCATCGTGTTCAGCATCCTCGAAAACTGGGGGAGTAAATCGAGATCATTTTTTCAGGGTTTTTTCCTACTCACAGACGCCACTACCATTAAATCTTAAAGGGTCCTCCTCCCATAAGTATGGTGAAATGCCCCCTTTTTTTTTTATTTTCTTCGCATGATGAGTGTTTCTTAGGGCTAATTATGAAAGGTAGACCGAATTTTAGGTCCAAAAAATTTTCCTCTCAGCTAGGTATGGAAAAAAATTGTTTTTTACGTTTTATTTTTTTTCTCGGTTTTTAACTGTCGAAAAAATCTGAAAAAATTCATGAGTACAGAAAATATGATTAGTTTTATGTTTTTTTCAAGCTCATTCAAAGTCATTATGACTTCTAAAAAAATTTTTCAAACTTTAAAAATCCCATATCTTTTAACCAAAAAAAAGCTTCAGCCTCAGATTTTTAATATGTTATATTTTTAACTGTTTTTTAATACCTCAAATTTTGCAGATTTTTTTGAGTGGTTTTTCTTGCACTAAAAGAACTCAAATGACTTCAAACAATTAAAAAATATAAAAACTACTAGTTTCGATAAGTGGAATTTTTTTTCTTACTATTTTTAGTGAACATATTTTTTAATTGTTTGAAGTCATTTGAGTCCTTTTAGTGCAAGAAAAAAATTAGGACACTATAAAATGATGATTTTAAGCCGTTTTAAGTCGTTTCACGGACAAAAAAATTGATTTTTCGCACTTTTGGGCATGACCCACCACTCAAAAAAATCTTAAAAAATTTGAGGTAGTAAAAAACAGTTAAAAATATAACATATTAAAAATCTGAGCCTGAAGCTTTTTTTTGGTTAAAAGATATGGGATTTTTTAAGGTTTGAATAATTTTTTTACAGGTCATAATGACCTTGAATGAGCTTGAAAAAGTTTTTACATAAAACTAATCATATTTTCTGTACTCATGAATTTTTTCTGATTTTTTCGATAGTTAAAAACCGAGAAAAAAAAAAAAACGTAAAAAACAGGGTTTTTTCCATTCCTAGCTCAGAGAAAAATTTAAAAATGATGTAGTTATAAAAATATAAAAATTGTATATTTTTTTCTTAACGAACTATGATCCCGTAGAGGACACATTTTTCGATCATTATTCATATGAAAGACTTGTTTCTTTTTAAAAGAGCTATGGGAAAAAGGGTTATTGCAAAAATGAGATCACCACAGTATAAGAAAATCTTATGCCTATATTTCAATTTTGAATTTAAGTTTATATAAAAACATTAAAACCTTGGTATCTTGGTGGCTTGGATTCTGTCTTTTTTCTTTCTACTTTAGGCTGTAATGTAAAATAAATATGTTCTATGTTTTTATCTGGTCGTGTATTAGGCAAGTAAACGAAATAATTGTTTCAGATGATGGAACGCCTCCTGATATTGACTGGCTGTGGCAGCATAACAGAAGTAGTATCTTATGCAAAAGAAGTAGAAATCAAGTTTGTGTCAGATATACGTATTATTTTAACGGTGCAGGTAAAGAAAATATTTAAATTGTTTAAAATCTGCCTTGAATGCTTTTCAAGTCATTTAACAGATATAGCCATTAACACTGCAAATTATACAAGTCCACTGCATTTTAAGTTTACATATTATGACCTAATTTAAATGAGGGGTAGGCTGTCCTAAATTAGACGAGGTAGGGGGATGTAGATATTTAACATATCTGCGGGGAATTTAGCGACCTTCTTCTCTGTTAGTTTATTTTTGTTTGGTTGGATTAGGTCCAAGGAATAAATATCAACTATTCGATTTTTGCCAGCGTTTCGGAGCTTTATTTCTCCTTCATCAGGGCTCAATCAATGTTGTTATTGTTGTCATGTAAGGTGGTACATTACAAACATTGGCGGTACTGTCTATATACATATATAGTAAATGTATAAAGATAAAAACAAAACACTATTCAGACTACAGACAGACACAATTAAACACTATGTCAGGACAATACACTTTAAAATTTCTATAGTAATATGTATTGTCCTGATAATAGTGTTTTGTTTTTATATTTATACATTTACTATATATGTATATAGACAGTACCGCCAATGTTTGTAATGTACCACCTTACATGACAACAATAACAACATTGATTGAGCCCTGATGGAAGGAGAAATAAAGCTTCGAAACGTTGGTAACAATCGAATAGTTGTTAATTATTCCTGGACCTAATCCAACCAAAACAAAAAAAACTAGTAGATATTTAACTAAATGGATATGGAACAGTGAGAGTAAAACACATTTTTTGCATTTTTGAGGACCAAAAATTAATTCTTAATTAAATTGGACCTGCGATTATTATACGGGGTAAAAATTGATGAAGTAAGAGTCATCAGACGTGACAACAAATATTTTTACACTTGTATATGCTCTTTAATAATACCACACATTAAAATTTAACTTCAATGATTTTATAAGTCTGTTTTTTGGTAACATCTTTTTAACAAAACCCTGTATATTAATCCCTATGCCAAATTCAAATTCCTTGGAAAATTCCGCATAACTTTTTTAATTGACATCATTTGAATTTTCTTTCAAACCCAAAAATAACTATCGAAAAAATAAAATATCGACAGTGAGATGTAGAAAAGGGACACTTTATACATAAATTAATACTAGCATTGTAATTTTACGAATTTGTGTTCAATTGTATGCATTGTGCATTAAAATAAATTACATAGCAAATTTTAAAAATGGGAGGAGGGGGTTGCTGACTTCACAGAGGTAAATCAAGTAGAACATTTTATATAACATAAAGACAAATTGTTTTTTAGAAACTCCCTTTACTAGTATATTGTTCTATTGTGCGCGTGGATATTGTATATTGATTACAATGGAGTTACAATGGTTGCACAGCAACATCTCTAACCAACACACAACTAATTTAATTGATAAATCTTTAATGTCGTATTATCCATGGGGAACGCAAACTTCCAGACTGATGACGGAGGCAAAGGGTTGTTTCGAAGTAGATAAGTTCATATGCACCCTAGAATATAATGCAGTATAACTCGAGATCGTCGTAACTTCGTTAATAATCGTTCGGCCGAATTATGCATGAACACACATATTTATTTTATATCGTTAATGTAGTTTGATGGCTGAATACATAGTTGAGGTAATCATTAATGTGGTTTGATGGGTGACACTGATTGACACATTTATGGCATAATCCAGACGAAGCACGATGGAGCCAAAAAAGGCTTGACTTCAATTAAAACATTTGAAACTCAGTAGACTTAACCGGTGGCGGTTGGTGTAATTTGAAATATTCGTAAGAGAAAAGCATGGCACTCACATATTTTAAGGGGTGATTATTGGTCCTAAATAGAAGACTATCAGTGGCGGCTTGTCAGGGGAGGCAGAGGATGTAGTGCCTCCCCTGTGAAAATTACAAATAAGTTTTCTTTTTTTTTTTTTATAAACCTACTAGGTATACTTTAACATACTATACTCAACATCCACATATCCGAACTTTTCCGTTCCGCAAACTTCCACATTTCCGAACTCTCGTCACTTCGGGATAACCGAACTGCTGGCGCATGTGCAAAGGGTTTTTCTGGCTCATTCTAATACTCTTCTTTGTTTTTCGACGATTTTATGCAAATGTAATACATACATACATGTGTGCATGTTAATAAAAGAACGTTTTTTTAAACAAAAAAAAAGTCAGGTGCAAAGGAGAGAGTGATGCAGGTAATTATTTTATAATTCAAAGTAAAGGTTTGTTGTATTGAATATTTTGTTGACGTAACCTATAATAATTTAAAACTGAAATGAAAAAATGATGAGAAAATATGTATTTTTAAGAAAACCGTGATACAAAACAAACATTATTGTACTGTTTATTTGCAGAGAAAAGAGCCTGCTAAGAGGCTAACCTTTGCAAAAGCTGGATCTGATAAATCACGCAAAAAAATGGTGTTAAAAATGTTGATCTATGTAAGATGTACAATATTTCTAAATCGTCAGTGGCAGGAATTCTTGGGAAAAAAGAAATTTACATGTCGGAAGTTGAAAAAAGACGAAAATTGAGTGGACGGATTGACACAAAAAGTGCACCGGTACTTATGATACGCCATTTGAAATAAGTGTTTTCCACTGGTTTGTACAGAGAAGAACTCTTGTAGAACCTGTCTCAGGTGTGCTGCTGAGAGAGGGCGATTTCCTCTTTGCTGAATTCTGTGACAATCGAAATGTTTGATAATAATCGCATTATTGTGTTTAATTTTTTTCTCATTTCAAATTTCGGGGTTTTTTGTCGTCAAACAATCAGCGACAAGTTCGGTTGTGTGGAAGTACAAGTTCGGAAATATCGTGAGTGCGGAAATGAGAGGATATGTGGATGTTGAGTGTACCTACAATTTAATTACATTTCATTTTTAAATTCATATATCGGGTAAAAAATAATTTCTAAAAATAAAAATATTAATAAACATATGTCAAAGGAGTTCCTGCACTATTATTTGCAACATATTAGCCCTCATAAATGACCCAGCGCCTAGTCTATCGCCGTGGTGGCAAGCATCCGACGCCAATGTTTTCACATATTTATTTATACGGGATAGGGGGCTTCGCGCTTCGCGATCCTGCGTTGCTAACAAATTTAACCCTTAACCCCAGTGGCATTAAAGGTCATTAAAAAAACTGCATAGCGGAGGCAAACACGCCCACCTCCCACCTCTCACACGTGACAGCGCAGAAAGCGAATTCTTTGATTTCATGAACCTAACAACCTAACCTACAAAATTTAATATCCTTTATTGTTCTGTGTTTTGGAGATTTTCGTTGGAAAGTGCCGTTATTCTTACCGGTTTTTTTTGAGTATTTTTAGTGGTATAGGAGGGTAATAATTATTGAAAGTGTACCATATTATTTACATAAGTCATTATTTGAACGTTTTATTTAATTAACTATACTAAATTATAATGGAGGTAACTGGCGAGTGTAGCAGTTTGTTTCATAAAAATTACAATACTAGTTGTCATGACACTCAAATAAATATTCGAACCTGCAATGATACTGTTGAGTATCATATAAAGTACGAATTTAGTCGCCTGTTTTATGAGGATAAATTATTTGTTAAAGATTTAAGAGTACCACTGCCAGATCGTAAAACTGGCAAAAGAAGTAAAACTTTAATTAACCAGGGTAAACCGGCTCGTAGTTTTGTTAATATGTGCTATGATAAATGCAAATGGCTAAGTGGTTCTTTAACTTTAAATAAATTATTGTGTTGGCCGTGTGTATTACAGTAGAACCCCGATTATCCGTGCGCGGGTTATCCGGGCTGCGGATTATCCGCGCCATGATTTCCCCATTATTGAAATTGCATTTTTGATGTTTTATCGAAATAGCGTTACCGTAAATTACTCGACGGAAACGATCGACGAATTTTAACACAGACCAAAGTGACAGACTTGTATTCAAATGCATACTTACCTAAAATATAGGTACATATCCGTTTTATGTAAATGCAAGTTAACCTACCTATCTAGAGTTTTTATTTTTCTTATTTAGTGTAAAATTTTACTTATGTAGAATTCTGTTTTTTATGCAATTTTATGAGATTTTTTCTGTTATCTTTTTATTATGTATACATACATACATACGTAATAAATAAATGTTCGGATTATCTGTGCTTTTCAATTTTCCGTGCCTCCTCCGGTCCAGTGGAGCACGGATAATCGGGGTTGTACTGTATTTTTAAATCGTGGAGAAGATGATTGGACAAAGTCTGGATTTAACAAAATCTTAAAACTTTATCTCATTCAGTTAACACATTCAAAAATTCAGGAACATATTAGTTGTGTTTGTAAATTACATCTTTTAGGCAAACAAAATATTATGAATGTGATCAATTCAGCCCTTCAAATCCAAATTGACGCAGTTCTGGTAAAAATCCGTATTTTACGAAGCATGGATCGTAGCGTAAATTTATTTCAAACTAAACTGATCAACGCCGCGTCGGTATTATGCGTTTATATCCCCTATTAACCTGTACGCGTATATTCGGGCATTTTTCTGGATGGGCCGACTAGAAAGAGCTCGAAGAACTAGAAAGCTCGAGAGGATTTCGCAACGCTGTGGCTGGAGGAGGCCGTGCTAGGAGACTAGACATATTTTGGAGGTCTGACAATGTCGACAACTACCAAATATCCTTAAAGTAAAGTATTCTCTAACAGTAAACACTGTATTATGAAACGAGAAAGATCTCTCGTTCTTCTTCATTTGCACACCAAAAGCCACTGATCTGAATTTGTATATTAGTAGAACTCAATTTTGAAGTAGAACTCAAACTTTGACAACGAATGACGAAGAATCAGCTTGTCGGTTGTATTTTGATTAGATCATTCGTCGTCAAATATATTATATGAAAAGACCAATATCTACATCTTATCGGGCTTTTGACGTGAGAATGACGAAGAACGAGGAATTTTCCTCGCTTCTTATCAGCTTAGTGGTTCAGAGTGTACCTTGGAAAGGAGGTTTAGTAGTTGCCAACACTGTCGGACTTTTAAAATATGTCTTGTCTCTAAAATATGTTTATTGTCAGGAAACATATTTTTTGGGGTTAAAACCTCCAAGAATATGCAGTAAATGTTGTTTACAATTATTACTGTCATGCCTGCTAATCTATTTTCAATTTCAGTCAACAACGCCACCTATATGTGTGCAAGAGTCCAGTCGCTAAATAGTAATTCTGCAATAACAAGTGGCTGCTACAAACAATCATCCGGTGCATATGAAACTGAAGTATGCGTCTGCAAATCTACACCGGGCATATACAAACCATGCAACGATGCCTCAACGTGCAAATTGTCCTCAATTTTATTTTTCCTTTGCTTCATTTATTTCATTTACAACAACTTTACTTAATTTTATTTCCTGTTACCACCATAAGATATTATCCGTTCACCAATAAAAGCGCACAAAACTATTGTGGATTCTTGTTGCGTATATATGCGTATACCGTGTCCCACCACGGTGGGCGTACATATATTGCAATAACATAATGAAATTCTTAAAATTTGCCTTCATTTTCCCTACTTCATAAATTATTTTTAATTAATTTTGATATGTTTTTCTGTAAATTCGTGGAAAATACCTTATTTTACTAAATTTCGAACGTCCATTCCTGACTTCGTATACTGCTCGCATAACATTTTTTAATTTTGATTAACTTCATCGCAGTGTAAATAATTCAGAATTTTGATATCCACATTTTTTACGATGTCGATATAAGCTCACTGAGGTGGAACACCGTGTATATAACTTTTACTTGTAGCTTATCTGAAAATTAAACCCATTTCTGTAAAACAAACATTTTTTGGTGAAGAAATGTACCCTTTCTTTATTTCCATAAAATGTTCAATGTTTTGTACGAAAATAAAAATATTTGGACTAAAAAATAGTTTAAATACGTTAGTGGCGACTTTTTTTATATTATTTATCAATACATACATTTCTGTATTTAATATATGCTACTACCTAGCAATTTTTTCTTCAATATATTTTGTTTGAGTTGCGTATTGAATAATTAATAATCACTGTTCTGCATTTTGATATTTTTTTGTCACTCCTTGATATTTTTTTGGGTTTTTTATGCCTACTGTAATGTTCTGAATTCAAATATGATCTCAGTTTTTACATTTCACCCATAAGTTTTTAGAGAAGGGAATAATATAAAATATGAGAAACTCAAACCATAAGCAATCTAGTGATGTTTCAAAGATTAAAAAAAACAAAACCACTTTTTTTTACATAATATAATTCATTTTGTATCGAAGAAATGATGTTTCAAGTGTATCGGTTTCATGTTTGAGGGCCCACCAACATGTTTGGGGTTCATTTTCTACTATGCCGATTCTCCATTTGAGCAAATTGCTGGTGAAATCTTTCACTGTGTTCATCTGAATCTCCACCTAAATTGTCAGGGAAGAATTCTAAATTGGAGTGAAGAAAATGCAGCTTAAGTGACATGTTGCAACTTAACGTCTTGTAAGATTGGATAAGTACTTCAACTAGATCTTTGTAGTTTTCCGATATCTTATTACCTAGGAAGTTGCTACATATATTAGGGTAGGCAAATTCGGCACCATACAGATAGGTGTTACAGTTTTTAAAAGAGTCCTGAATTAAAGACCTCAGCAGCGATAGACTAGGTAGATAGATCCTAGAAATTGATTCTGTATGTTTTGGACCAATTAGAAATGTATAACCTAGTAAGAGTCGGGTGGGATATTGCCTACAACCGTTCGTTGAATTTGAGTGGAGTGGAACTCAGTATTTTTCGCCACTATTGGCGTGCACATTGACTTAGGCGTATGAAAAGAAAAAAAGAGTTTTTGGTGATCAAAATCGGTTTAGTACATTATTTCACAAAAAAATAAATAGAAATCGATGAAAAATTGTCCATTTTTTTTAAAATTTGTATTCCTAATTCTAACCGGTCTGCAGAAACTGCCGTTGCAGTTCTATAAAATAAATATAGCTTTTGGTCGAGTCCATCTGCAGTTATAAATTCGATGGAAAAAAAAGGCCTATTGCATAAGTCGTTAAAAAAGCCCCTTTTCTTAGAAAAAATAGTCTATCGTAAAGCTCGAAGCGTGAAGCGCGACGCTTGTTTTCAACGCCTTTTTATTCGTCATTGAACCTTCCCACAAGTCACGATTATTGTCAATGACTTGTGGGAGAGGTTTCTTTCAATAGGCTGGAAAATACTTTATTTTAAAATTCGAAGCGTCGCGTTGCTTGAGCTTCGGTATACGGCTAAGCAAATGTTCGCGTCCACTTCTCCTTCACTAGGTTACTCTAGCACTATGAAACAAATCAGGATTTGAATATCCCCAGTTTTTAAGCGATATGAAGCTCACTGTGACAAATGGTGTAGATAATTTTTAATTTGTAGCTTATGTTAAAATTAAACACATTTTTTACAACCAACATTTTTTGGTGAAGAAAAGTCTTTTTTAGTTTTTTCATACAAAAGTTCTTATTATTTCCATGTTTTTGATGTTTTGTATGAAAATAAGCAAAATATTTGGACTAAAAAATAGTTTCAATATCAAGAATGGCGACTTTCCTCGATCATTATGTTTTTTGCCATATTATTTATCAATACACACATATGTTTTTTTTTCATGTTCATACGCTAGCAACTGCTATTCTTTCAATATCTTTACCAAAAAAAACTAATTTGCCACCTTCATCCGTAAAAAGAACGATTATACTGGGCATTGTAAATGGATTTTGAGCGATTGTGTAGAAATTTTATTGAGCGATTAATAATCACTATTGTGCATTTTTATATTTTGCCACTCGCTGATATTTTTTTTTCAAAAATTTTCTGTCTAGCCTGGACTACAGTTACGCCTGAATTCTTTGCAAGTGTAGGTTTAAAATTTCCAGTCTTTAAAAAAGTTCTCGTATTTGTGGCCCAACGAACATTCCTTCTTTAAGCTTTGCTTCATTTATACACTCGAATTTCCATCTCAGGTAAAGAAAAACATTTCTTTCTGTATTTAAGGCATTAACAACATTTTTTATAAGCCTTAGTTTTATCTGCAGAGGAGGTAAATACATTTTCTGCTGCTCACTAGCGGTTAGTTGCTACTACTAATGGTTCATTGAAGGAAGTTTTTCAGACCGGGCACAATGTTTTCACGTAACAGCCATTGTTTAACTCCGTAGTGTTGGTTTCTGGCTCTACTATCAAATTCTCATAAAAACAACAATATTTGGTGTAGCCACTCTGCAGTCATGTAAGTAGTGCAAGAGATCAGCACATATATTCCATTTATCATCTTCGTATTTTATAGTTAGTTATACTTTTTTTGGTTTGTTGGATTAGGTCAAGGAATAAATAACAAACTATTCGATTTTTGCCAACGTTTCGGAGCTTTATTTTTCCTTCATCAGGACTTAATCAATATTGTTATTGTTGTCATGTAAGGTGGTAAATTACGAATATTGGCGGTACTATCTATATACATATGTATATAGTAAATGCACAAAGATAAAAACAAAACACTATTTTCAGGACAACACACTTTAAAAATTACTATAGTAATGTTAATTGTTATTTATTCCTGTAACTAATCCATTCAACCAAAAAAAACTAACAGAGAAGAAGGTCGCCAAATTCCCCTACAGATTCGTATTTTATGTTTTGAAGTAATATAAACATCACGAAATTCTTAAAATTTGCCTTCATTTTCCATATTTCATGTATGATTTTCAATTAATTTTGAAGTGTTTTCTATAAATTCGTGGAAAATACTGTATTTTAGTAAATTTCGATGTCCATTCCTGACTTCGTATACTGCTCGCAATTTTTTTAAAATTTTGATTAGGTAACTTTATCACAATGAAAAAAATCAGGATTTGAATATCCCCAGTTTTTACGATATAAGCTCACTGTGACGAGACATCGTGTATATAATTTTTATTTGTAGCTTATCTTAAAATTAAACACATTTTTGTAAAAACCAACATTTTTTGGGTGAAGAAAAGTACTCTTTCCTTGTTTTCATAAAATGTTTGTATGTATTTATTTTTGATGTTTTGTATGAAAATAAAAATATTTGGACTAAAAAATAGTTTCAATACATGAGTGGCGACTTTCCTAAAACATATGTGTTTTTTCCATATTATTTATCAATACACACATATGTATGTATTTAACATGTACTCATACCTAGCAATTATTCTCTTCAATATCTTTATCACATAAAACACTAATTTGCCACCATCACCATAAAAGAGAACTAAAATTAGACTGGAGCATTGAAAATGGAATTTGAGGTAATAGAAATTGTGTATTGAGCGATTAATAATCAGCTATTGTGCATTTTGATATTTTGTCACTCGCGGATATTTTTTTTGGGTTTTTTGTGTCTACTGCAATGTGCTGAATTCAAATATGAGATCGGTTTTTACCAGTCTTTAAAAAGTTCCTATATTTGCGGCCCAACGAACAATGCTTCTTTAAGCTTTGCCTCAATTTATACAAGCGCATTTCCGTCTCAGATAAAGAAAATAATTTCCTGTATTTAAGGCTTTAACAACATTTTTTATAAGCCTTAGTTTTATTTGCAGAGGAGGTAAATACATTTTCTGCTCTTCTACTAATGGTTTATTAAGGACGTTTTTCAGACCGGGCACAATGTTTTCACGTAACAGCCATTGTTTAACTCCGTAGTGTTGGTTTCTGGCTCTACTATCAAATTCATAATCATAAAAAACAACAATATTTGGTGTAGCCACTCTGCAGTCATGTAAGTAGTGCAAGAGATCAGCACATATATTCCATTTATGATCTTCGTATTTTATGCTTTGAAGTAATATAAACATATTCTCGTACGTTTTTTCATCGTATTTACAGCATAACCTACAGCTGGTTGTTCGTTTCCATTAAATAATAAAACTCCATTAAACAATAAAATCGTTAAACAAAACATCCTTATACCTGATTTGTAATCATATAGGTCCAAAGTGTGTTTTTTTTTAAAGTAAAAACCATTACTATTCCTTGACGTACTGAGTGACACATTCTTAGTATATAACTTACAAGGGAGATGGGGAAGACAGGTACATAAATTGACAGTTTGGAAAAGTAATAAATATGTAAACGCTGCGAGCTCAATGAATTGTTTGAGTAGTATTCTCAATTATATACATGTATTCTATAAAACAAAGGATTATTTGATTCCTTTATATGAATGGTAAGTCAAGACGAAGTTTTCAAACCAAAAAAATTCACTTAATTTATTTTGCTGTACTTTTCTATTTATGTTCAATAATCATAAAGTAAACATGTCCCATATCTACTGAGGAATAATCACATACTTATCTTAAGAAAATATTTTTCTTTTTTTTTTGCCAAATTCGGTTTAGCTAAATAAACTAGGTTTTTTTTGGGCTAAATATCGAGATAGCACACTTGGCCTACTTAAGTGAAATCTATGCAGTTTCTTCTTTTTTTCGTTTATATTAAATGAAGGCATTTATTATTATTTACAAAAATAAAATTAATATGAATAACTTCTTGTGAAAGACTTTAATACTTTCCGTATACTAAACACGCTATCTTGATTCAAAACCAATGAATTTAAAGCGAAGTGCTTCTGTCAGGCTCATTATTATAAATAAAGTCAAAGAGCTTAATTCCTTGGGCGCTCTAATACTTTTTAATTGAGCGCTTTCACGTCTTATTAATTTGGCTGAAAATTTAACAGTTTTTATTGCCCTCCTTTTATGAGGAGACCGCTGCGATATTATTAACTTCTGCGTGGTACTTTTTTTAAAGCAACTCTTTTAATCAGTTTGACATTTCAGTTGAATTTGATATAGAACTTCTTAAGTAATTTATCATTCTCATTAATCGTCTGAATGTTTGGTTTTAATTTATGAGCCTTAGCTTTTTAAGTTACACACAAACAGCAAACAATGTGAGCATAGAATATAATTCATAGGCATTTTAACAAGTTTCACTAGTTTAAAATTGAAGCTTTTCTCAGTAGTAAAATTATATTCCAAGCAATATTTTGTTGATGTCAGTTTTTGTAGCATCAGTTTTAAAATTAAAACTGCTGCCCCTTTTTTTATAATGTGTTTAATAAGTTATTGCTAGTTTTGAAACTACCTCATGAAGAAACTCACAATTATTTGGAAATATATTTATCTTTAATGGTTCTTGAGATATTACCACTTTTTGGGAAAACGAGGATACCGTTTTCAACTATAACACAAATTGCAAAGATTAAAACTTGTAGATTATTACTAGATATCGCAATTACTGAAAATTTTGTTCATCAACTGGTTGACACGCCCCCAACCTATGACATAATTCATTTCTAAGTTTGTTTAAAATATAATGTGCTGGGTTCTGAAATATGTGCCACAACGCAGGGTGGGCACTATACAACTCTATGATAATTAAAGTATACCTAAACTATATTTCTTAAGCGCCTGTAAATTATATGCTCGTGTATTTCTTGCCCGTGCATAAGTACGCCACTGACCGTGCCTGGTATCGTGCATTGGGACTCGTAGTATACGGTAGTACACCGGTGCCGTGCGGTTGCTCTGGAACTTAAACGCAGATTAATCCTGCGTTGTGGCACACTTTTTGGACCCTAATAACATGTTATTCTAATTTCTGCATTATAAGGGAAACAATAAAAATATCATTATTATTCAAGAAGAGAACCTAGTTCGTTGAAGTTGCATAATACGACTTTTAATATGGTAAAATATCTTAACTGTAATGGTATCTACAAAACGCTAAATCATCTATCAAGTGAAATCCAATTCATCCAATTTCTGACATATACCGCATTAATTCTTAAATTACATACATTCGTTGTCTCGATAACCATCGGGACATATTACCATTGTGTTCTTTTGTGTTTAAATCACCTCATTACTCTACAAGCCATGTAGGCAGATATTATACATCATTGCATATTACATTCGATTAAAGATTGAGATAAATATGTTGCAGGTGTAAGAGTAATAGCAGTCTGGTTATTTGATAAAGTACACGGATTTTTTTTAACTGGAATTGCATTTTGAAAATAGATGGAAACTATGCCAAGGATGAAGAATTTAAGTTAAACAGTATTTTAACTTAAGATGTAATTGAACTAGAAGAGGTCACATTTCTATTGTACGCAACACGCGTATAATAAAGTTGACTGTTATCTTTTTTCAACTTAACTACTGTGAGACGATTTTAAACAGCTAATATTACTTTAAATAGCTGTGAAACAATTTTAAAATATTTAATAGGAATATTATGTTGATGTAACAACAGCGAAACAAGACAGAACGGTTCGCTGATACTGTGTACAGTCAATGTTCCGGCGAGTCGAAACAGAGTCGGACTCAGGTCAGCTATTATTGCAAAGCGATAGTTCACAGAAAATACATAATAATACAATAGTGAATATTCTAATAAACGTACTAGGGAGCTGACTATTACACGATGGAGTGGTATTTAGGTATGGTAATGACAGTGGTCACGAAAAAATAAAACTTAAAAAGTACTTTCCCACAAAAACTCTTTCTATTAAAATATTTAATAGAAAAAGTAATATTACTTTTTAACTAGCGAATGATCTTTTAGAGGACATACTTTTGCAACTTTTTTTCGTCTCTTGTTAAACAGTTGCAGTTTCGTTACAGCTGATTTTGTGTTACCTGATGAATTATACCTTTAATCTGATGAAATATTATAGTCTTACTTGTCTCAAAACAGGTATTATGGGAACATGTTCCAAATGGAACAGGTATACCCTTAAAATAGGAAGACATCATACCTTATAGTAAAATTCTAGATACCGACGCTACGTCGAGGTATTCATTTGAGTATTCACTATTGTATTATAATGTATTTTCTGTGACTTATCGTTTTGTAATAATAGTGACCGTCCGTTCTCTTGCGATTTGTCGGAATTCTGACGAAACCACTACGTTCATGTTAGTAGCATCTGCGCATGTTAAAACGAGCATCCAAAAACAGTGCGTCAGCGTTCGGAGACTAGACGTTTGTTGTCGTTTGGTTAGTTTAGTAATATGCGGATAGCTGTTTGAGATGGATGTACTGCCATATGTATTTTAGCTTACGTACGCAAAATCATTGACAAATGACAATATTGAATAAATTATTAATTATTAAAAATTAGTAAGTTGATATGCAGATTCGGTCGTAAAAAAGAGCGTTATAACAAGTCCGTACTTACAAATAACAAAATTAACAGTTGAAGCAAGGAAAAGAAATGCAATTATAGTAAAAATTCAAATAGGCCCCCTTCTTCAGCTAAACAGCCAACCACCAAAATACTATTTAATTATTTGAACTTCGTCTATCTGATAAATATCAACTTTTATTTTTAAGATTGTATGTAGTGTGTCTACAATAGCCTCGTAATAACGCACAGTTTTGTAAAGAGTAAGTAGACCAGAATAAAATATAAAATGCTATTTCAAATTTCAATCCAAACAGCTCTACCAACAGGATGCCTGCCGTACGCCTGCGCTCGCGATTGGATCGCGATTGGTTCCCACCTAATGTTTAGGCGGTGGTCGCATCTATTTAAGTATTACGCTTACAGAGTATGTGCTTAATAAAACAACAGTCGTGGGTAACTAACTGTAATTTATTTTCAATGCTATCATACATCTTGAGCCGAAAGCAAAAACAGATCAGCAAAAAGATTAATCGACGAAACAAATTCCACGATAAGGCGTGATACACAAGGCGGTGCATGACGGTTGGTCCAACATTCGGCCTTCCTGACTAGATGGTGTCCTCGCCTATCGATGTATTACTCCTTTGTCACGTTCATTTCATATCTTCATCCATAGTGTAGTCATTCATAATTTTTATGACTGCTCAAGGGGTCCAAGACCACCGTCGGAAGCCCAATATTTGCTGAAATGACAAATCGACATGCGAGAGGCACCGTTCAAAGTGAGGGACTACAGAGCGGACAGAGTTTACAATAGGCTACGATGTACTTTTTTTTTTGCATATGTGACCTCTGTTACCACATTTTTATTTTGCATATGTGACCTTTGTTACCACATTTTTATTTTGCATATGTGACCTCTGTTACCACATTTTTATTTTGCATATGTGACGTCTGTTCATTTTTATTTTGCCTAAATACTTTAACGTAAAATCTTTGAAATCTTGCGTTCTTATTTTGAACACCTGCCGCTAGAATTATGTTTACATATTTTCAACATTTGAGGGATAGTGCTGCAACAATTTAAACATCATCGGTTAAATCTCTAACCGTAACATTTTTTCACTAAACGGGTAAGTGCATCTACGTGATTTATTTTAATATCCGATCGGCATTTGCTTCTAGAAAATGTAATACCGGTACACTATGTTCCTTTTTGGTAGAATATTCTCTTTCACAAAAGTACTACATAATATATTATTTACCTTAGAAGGTACTAATACTACCAACATTCTTTCAAGCTCATTTGAGAATTGAAACATTTTTTTTCTTTAGGACTCTTTGTTTACTGAACTAACCATCTACTTTTATTCTGGACATCTTCTTCTGTAATAAAAAGTCTGCGGCTCTAATTGACCAATTTGAGATAAAAATCTTTAAATTGAATTTTTGTCTTAACACTTACAATATTCATTCTTTCTTCACCACTGCTTCATATATGTGTAGTCCTTCTAATTTTAATTGAAAATGAAAATACGCCTGGGGAACAAAAAAAGCGGTGCAACTTTATGATTCCGGTTAGAACGGTTGGTCTAACATAAGATAGAAGTTAACTTATCAATTCCCCTTCTTTCTTCAATGTATGCATTAGGGTGATTCGTACTGTAGATCCAGAGTTATGCTCGGGGACTCCTAAACGTATACTACTACATAATATCCATTCAGAACATGTTTTTGATATGTGTCCGCGTTGTACTCGGATCTACAAATTTAAATACAGATTATTAAATTTAAAAATGTTGGATGAAACGGAACGCGGCACATAAGTATATCTATATAAGCATCATAAGTATAATACACGAAAGTAATTGGTAGCCTTCCGCATATGTGCTATAGTTTACTACTGCAATCAAATCAAATTGGGGCAACCCCTATCACATGCTGCTCGAGTTGCCTATGTGTTGCGGCGCCGGATGCCAATTTTACAGGTTATGAACCCGAGCGGTACGTTATTATCGTCAAGAAGGTTTAATGACACAAAAAGAGTAATATAATAAGACAAAAAGTTCCATATTGGGTATCAACCATGTTGATTAGCAAATGTATATATTTCCTATTGTTATATAATATCCATCAATTTTTTTTTTTACAAAAACTTTCAACATACGTATCTAGGTTGTAGAACCAAAATTAATCTGAAAAGATTAATTGAAAAAAAGTTAAATAAACACATGAGTAGAGGTACATATGTATATCAGAAATATACTTATCGACTTGCTATAAAAAGGTTCTTTCATTCAATAAAAAATTACATGGTATCCGCCTAATGGTAATTGGAATAAACTTATTTAAAATAATGTCTGTGGGTCCCATAAGGAAGTGTTAACATTTTTGTCATTGTAATCAGATTGTAACTTGTATTAGTAATGCAGTACATGCCTTTGACAAAAAAAAACATTACGTTCTGCAATAATTATCAATAATTTATTAAGATACACATTCTTATTATAATTATAATATAACGCCTCGTATATGTGATATTACTTGTATAATTATATAATTGCTAGTTCAGTTCATTGATTAAAATTCATATATGTATGTATTGTTTTGATATGTAAGTGGCCGTGTTTCTTTCAGGAAGTTTTCACACCCTTATGTAATGTTTATTTTAGGCGCAACGTTATTAGAAATTAAGTTAGTTAAAGAATTATCTTATCTTTGATAGTATAAAACCTTTTTAAAAGTTTTAAAAGGTGGTAACAGTATTTACAGTATTTAAGCAAATTATTTCAGAACATTATACCCACAAGTACATTAAAAAAATTTTTCCGGGTCCTGAACGTACATAAAATATATATTTTTTATTTGTAACATTGGGGGTTTCAATTTTAATCAAACAATTTAAAAAAAAAATTAAAATAATTAAATTTACACTTTTTATTATTTAAATATATCTTACCCTTTTTTTTAAAATCGGTCTAATTCCCAATAAATTCTTTTTCCTTAATTTAATAATAAACTAAAACCCCCAATTTTAAATTAATAAATAAAGGTAATTTACACATCCCTTTCTAAATTTAAATTTATTTATTATATTTTTTTTTACATAAATAGTAAGTATATCTGTGGGGAATTTAGCGACCTTCTTCTCTATTTTTTTTTTTTTTTTATTAATTAAATAAATAAAACTATTATTTTTAATTTACTTTATTTTTTATATATAAATTTAAAAATAATATAAATATAATTTTAAAAATAATATATAAAAAAATTTAACTTTTATTAATTTTTTTATTATTAATTATTTAATATATATTTAATAAAAATATTATAAAATTTTTTATATATTTTTTAAAATTACTTATAATATTTTTTTTGGGGGTGGGGAGGGGGGTTTATTAATGGTTGAGCAATGAAATATTATTTAAATTATTTTCTTTTATAATTTTAATAATTAATAATTTATCTTCCATTATATTTATCTATTTTTATATTTTTTTATTATAATTTTTAATTTTTTATTTAATATTTATTTTAAAATTTGTTTTTATTATTTTTATAAAATTTTAAAATATAAATTAAAAAATAATTAATATAATATATTTTATTTAAATTTACATTTTGGAAATTAGGTAATTAAAATATACTTTTTTTTAATACATCTTTTTTTCTTTTTATTTTTTTTTTTTAAAATTCGGAATTTTTTTTCAAACAATTTAAATACTTAGCGTTCTTAAAAATTAAAAACACAATATTTCTTCCTAAGAATACTATAAGAATTTAAAAAATTCAAATTCACTCTTTTTTACTTTAACTCATTAAAACAAAAAATTTACCAAATTTTTTTTAAAATAATAAATCTATTTTTTTTTCACTTCACGTGTTTTTGCAGGTAAACTAAAATAAAAATACTATACAAATCTTTAATTTTTCTTAAATACTTTTTAAAAAAAAATAGAGACATTAATTTATAGTTTCTGTTTAAGGCCTAATAAAAAAAAAAACAAAAAAACCACACCCCGTTTTTTTTTTTACCCCATCTATAATTCAAAAATAACCAATTATTTTAAAATAATTTTTAATTAAAATAATT
This sequence comes from Aromia moschata, assembly GCA_029963805.1. Classification (NCBI taxonomy): domain Eukaryota; kingdom Metazoa; phylum Arthropoda; class Insecta; order Coleoptera; family Cerambycidae; genus Aromia; species Aromia moschata. The sequence continues at coordinate 1,881,948 of JAPWTK010000057.1, read as the reverse complement.
TTAAAAAATAATATTTTACCAAAATAAAATGAAAAAAAACATAATTTACTTTCTTTTCCTTTGCTGAATTCTGTGACAATCGAAATGTTTGATAACAATCGCATTATTGTGTACATTTTATTTCTCATTTCAAATTTCGCGGTTTTTTGTCGTCAACCAATCAGCGACAAGTTCGGTTGTGTGGAAGTACAAATTCGGAAATATCGTGAGAAAAAGTTCGGAAATATCGTGAGTTCAGAAATTTGGAGTTCGGATATGTGGATGTTGAGTGTAAATATTTTAACCAGTGAGTAATAAATGTCCTGATTTATTAAAGATAAATAATTATTATTTAGATTATACAAAAATATTTTTGTATAGGCTTAAATTGTTTTCTCAAAAACTACGGACTTTAGTAAAAATGTTCTAAGAATAAAAATGTCAGAATCAATCGAAATCATTTAATTTATTTTTTTTAAATTTTTTCAATGATATTTTTTGGAAATTTCGATATAATTTTTTGGAAAAAAAAATCAAATAAACTAGATCCTGAAAAATATATCAAATATCAATAATTTTTTTCTCAAAAACTATAATTTTTGGAAACATTTCTCAAAAACAAAAAATATCTTTTTTTGAATAACACTCGTTTTTTTCGGGATTTTTAAAAACGATTTTTGATTGTTCAAAAAATTATGAAATCGAAATTGCCAAAAATATCATTTAATAAATCTGAAAAAATTGAGAGTATTATTTAATTGATTCTTGACATTTTTATTCTTAGAATATTTTTATTTTGGCCGCCATTTTGTTTTACCAAAAATTTTTTGGAAAATAAAATAAAGCCATTTATTTTAAGTTTAGGTCTCGAGGCAGCGATTTTTTTCTGGTTTACCTGTTTCATAAAAAATTCAGGTCTAAATGTTTTTTTATTGTCGAATAAATCGTAATTGTGTCCAAGAGTTTGGTTTAACATTTTTAAAACAAAAAAAAAGACCATATTCTGAAAAAGCATGAAACTTTACGTCGTAATTGACCTGATCGAAATTTGTCCAGCACCGATAACATTGAAAATAAGCTGGCTGAAAATTCTTTAAAAAATCAGGACATTTAGGACTTTATGTGTTAAAAACGAAAATATCACACTTTTAAGCCTGTACCGCGATTAATTATTTAAAAAGAATTTACATAGGGTAGTAAAAAAAATGTGTGGAGTAGTGATTTCTCACAGTGATTTTTAATCATGTTGAAACATGTAAATATTAAAGTATCTTCGTTTATAATCCAAAATTATGTCTTTTAAGTTCCCCGTGTTAGCATAGGTACATTAAAGCTGTCTCTTCCGCGCAAATAAAGATATCGAGCTATCAGGAGATACGAATGTCGTACAGCACTACTCCGAGGGCTAAGGGAGTGAGAAAAGCTCCGCTAAATAAACCGACGCATGGCCCACAGAAATTTGCGCCTTTTATTTTGCAAAATACACCCGAGAGGCCGAACTTTTAATGGACGGCGAACGACTATGAATAACAAAATAAGATAATATAATTTTCTCTTTTCATTGCTTTGATATATCCCTAACAGAAGTTTTGGGATATTTCGGTTCGTCTTTTGATATAGTTAATGTCAGGTTCTTTAAAAGGGAACGCCGCAGCGGTGGCTTCTGCATAACTTCATTCTGTGGTTCGGAGTGGTGGTTGGTACGGGAATATCGCTGGAAAGGTCAAATTATGCGGTGTGTCAAATAAAAGTAGATGGGTTAATATTAAAATATCATTTTATCATTATAGAGTCATCAGTTGAACGTCTTCAAACATTTTGAGATTTATTTTCGTAAACATGAAACAAACTATGATAAAAAGAAACAAAAAAATTACTTTTTTTTTGTATACTGCAGCGTGGAGACCTTATGGAATACATTCAGTAGTTTCTCTAAATCTTTCACAAAACTCTTGTGAACATTATTTTTTGGTGGGGCCTCACTTATTTTACATGCTTGTGACGTCGTCATACGCAGTTTTTTCAATAGAATGGTATATTTTTTTATCATTTTTGGATAAATTCAAACTTATATTGGTAGTTATCGGTTGCGTCCATAAAATATAATTTGACAAAGGATTTTTGGGAATGTTGGACAAATAACGAACCACTAATTTTCTGCCGCCTTTCGTCCAATTTACTCAGACTGAGTAAATTCGTTATTTGTCCAACATCTCAAAAAATTCTTTTTCGATTAAAATTTCCATTATTAACCACTTAACACCGAAATACTGTTTTGTACTTATTGCACGTTTCACCAACTATGTTGGCAACATCAAGAGACGATTCAAACTAAATTAAATCTAATTATCTATCCTATTTATACTAACGTTCCTGTTGCAGTTCGCTGTCCCGTGAGTAATGAGGTTCGGTGAGCCTTAACTTTTGTTCTTATTTGTTAACCAGAACAGTGGACTGTTAAGTATCAGCATATTATTTTAATTAGAGTTACTATCACATTGAGCAATTTCTATACACTCGATGGCATCTAAATGTCTACTGTCTGTCCGATCTTTGATTAGTTTTCAGCTAGTATCATATGATCGTTGTCAAAGCATGTTAGGACTATATTTTTCTATTCTTCCATAATTAATGTGAGGTATATGTTTTTTGAATATAATGGAGATTGATATTTTTGTTTACTTTTGTTCACAATCTTTACAATTTATTTCATAAATTCTTGACTTTTCGTTGCTATTTGTTTCATCCTTTGGTGTGCCTAAAAGTTTTTGTAATGTATTTTATGAGATATTTAGCAAAGACATGTCTATATTTTACCTAATCCACGGATGCATTTTTGTTCGTAAGCTAAAACAACAAATCTTAAATTTTGAGCGTTTATCCTAAAAGTTGTGGAATTTTCTCAAATGTATATTTTCTTCCCAATTTTTCAAAATTTTTTTCTGGACAACCATAACTCAAAGTTATAAACTTAATTAATTGTGCTTAGTAATTTTTTCCATTATCAAACCTCTCTTTACTAAAAGTGAATACAATAAACGGTGTATTAAATGGAAACTTGTTAATTTATGTAGTTTTCCACATAAATGATGAATGGTGTTAATCATTAGGAGTACTGAGTAGCGGTATATTTTCTGTATACATTTTTTTTCCACTATTTCTAATAACTAATACATACAAAAATGATAGTTGTTCATTGTTCTCAACGTCATATGCAAAATTTGTAGTTGGGAAACGGTCATTTAATTTTGACACAAAATTATTTAAATTAGCTTTCTTTATATTAAAAAATGCGAATGCATAATCAACATACCTAAACCTAACCCTGGGGAAATACCAAATTTTTCTTTGCTTTTAAATTAAAATTTGCTCACAAAAAATATTAAAAATGAATGGTGATAAGGAATGTTGTAAAAACCTTTGGAAAGTTGAAAAAATTATTTGTTAAATTGAAAACTACATACTAGTTTTTGTTCATACAATAACTAGTAAGCCGGATCTTTGACAAATGTTACTATGTTATTAAACCCATTTAATTCGGGTAATTCCTTAAGGTAGTTTAAGGTTTGCGGAATTGAAACACTTGGAGACAATGAACATACATTGAAAAAGATCAAAACTTCGGCTTCTTGCAACTGGATATTTTTTATGTTGTTAATAAATTTTTAATGAAAAACTAAGTTGTGCACCGACGAATTACAAGCAAATACAAGTTACAACCCATTATTTGTCAAACTTCATATAATTGATAAAGTCTCTTATTAGATGTAATGTTGTGGTGGTTGGTCGACATAATAATTATCTCGCTGCATTTTAATATAAAAAAAATGGTAATGGGCGGTTATTGTTTAAAGCGACCTCGTCGATCCCATGTCACACCTAAGAAAATTGTTTTTATTGCTTACATAAATAGGGCAGTAAATACACGAGAAAGCGAGTCTGTGAAGTGCTTTCTATAATTTGATTTTAACAAATCTAATTTAAATGTATTATAAAATTAACATTTCGACATTCCTGTGCGGTGTTCCAGCGCAGATTTTGGGCTACGTCAAACATTGGCATACGTCAATTGATGGTGTCAAAATATTTTCTAAAATCGAGACTAACTTTGAGTGAAAAATAATGCTGTCTGCATTTTTTTTGATACAGTGATATATAGGGTGATTGATTGAAACCATTCATTAAAAGTATTAGAGCCCCTAGAATTACTGGTTTTAAAAAATTTGGACTTTGAGTGATAGGCCTATGACGAATTTAATATAGCAACAATTATACACTGACTAGCTGACCCGGCAAACGTTGTTCTGCCATATTGAAAATTTGGGTTTATAGGTATTTTTGATGCCAAATCAAAAAAAAAAAAACAAAAAAAATTGTCAAAAAAATAGAACAAATTTTTCTGGATAGGGACACCCTAATCATCTAGCGGTATGAAATATACTTTACGACCTTTCTCATACCTACCAAATATACATAAAACATTTTTCTGGATAGAGACACCCTAATCACCTAGCGGTATGAAATATACTTTACGACCTATTCTCATACCTACCAAATATACATAAAAAATTTCATAAAAATCGGTTGAGCTATTTCGGAGGAGTGCGACCAGAAACACCGTGACACGAGATTTTTATATATAAGATTGACAATAATCCCTATGAGACCTAAGACTTTTAATGAATGGTTTCGGTCAATCAATCTCTATATATACATATATCTAGCGCAGCGGCTGCTGTATGGTAATCAAACGGAAGGCTGGGATAGCAAAAGCTTCATAATACGCAGCAAAAGAGTACCGCAAACATTCAATTACACTGAAATAAAAAAGTTTTCACAAAAAAACTCTAAATAGGTATGTAATTACAAAATGCGTATTAACTTTTTGACTGCCATAAATATTACCTTTCGATCGTCAACTGTTTTCAAGAGATGACGTAAATAGTAAAATAAATAGTATCTAATAAAATAGTAAAATTTGTCTCAATAATTTTCAATTCAAATTTTTGCGCAGTTGATTCAAATAATACTAGATTTACCAAAATCAACACCAAAAATAGCATGACGTCGTCTATCGAAATCATTTGATTTTATCTAAAAGTGATATGACAGTCAAAATATGCATTTTTAAATTATAATTTAGCCTGTTTCGAGATTTTTTGCGAAAACTTGCTTGTTTCTATGTCATTGAATTTGTGCAATATGTGCATTGAATGTGTACTGTTTCATGAATTGTATCCCAACAAATATCCAATAAACCACTCAACATCAAGCCGATTGGTAAAGACATGTCAAGTAACTGGTAGCGGCAAGGATTCCGCTAAATCAGGTGGAACAAGAACTGCAACTGGAGGAGATAAACTGTCTCTCAGTGTGCGATAATCCAGTCCAATCTTCCAGGGTCTTCGCAACTACTTTTGATGTTTTTCGCCAGTCAGTTAAAAAATTATTTAAGCGATAAAAGTTACGTCCATACAAAGTACAACTTGTTCAAGAGTTAAATGAGGATGACCTCGATAGAAGGGCTGAATGCCTGGCGGAAAGGTGCAATAACAATAATAACTTAGCAAGAAATATCATTTTTTCTATATTCTATGTTGTTAATCGACATAGTAGCACATTACTGGTCAAGTTAGAACCCTCACCGGGTCCGACGACTTTTTTGCATGACATAGCTTGATTAGCAGCACTATCACCAACTGGAGAAGATTCGCAAAAACTTTGTAGCATCAGATACGTTTCTATAGTTATCTTGTTCGCTGTGGTGAAAATATATGCTTATATTCTGAGAATGATCATTCAACATCTACTGATGTAATATAGGCGTAATACTTAACGAATCTGTAGATGCACTATCACAAATTTGTCTTATGTGATAAAACTAATACAACAGATATAAATAACTTTTAACGGGCTCATGTATAGCGTCACCTACAGCTTGTAGCAGTGAATTTACTTCGTCCACTATTTATAGTGACTCCGCTAACGACAACGCATTGTTCTGTAATTTTTGTATTGTGTCATATAAACCTTTATAGTTACTATGAGTACACTGTTAAATTTTTTTGTGAAATTACAATATTTTTACAAAACAATGGTTTAGTAAAATTACAAACCAATGTATACCAATGCAAAATTATTATACAATTCAAGTCACTTTTCAAGACATGTAAAGAAAATCACAAAAATGAGTTGTAATTTTACAAATTTTATGTATAAATCATACACGTCTTGTAATTTAACAAAACATTTTGTTAGTTGCTAATGAAAAACGTTTTGGATTTACAAGTATTATTTGCGATTCAATTTATTAGAACTTTAAGCTAAATCACAAACAAATGTTGTGATTAATATTACAATGAATTTATTAAAAGTTTACAAAATTTTAAATTTTACAATACACATGATCTTTGAAAAATTTGTATTATCAACGTTACACATGCTCATTCTACAAACGATTTCCAACAAAATTGTTTTGTAAAATTACAATGTTCGTCATATAAAATTACTAACCTTATTTTATTATCTGTTTAGTTATATTAGTACTTTTGTTTTGTAATTTTCCAAAAAAAAAAAACAGTAAAAAATGTTTTTATTACAAAAAGTTACAACTCCTGATTTAATAAATACAAAACTGCTTTGCCAAAATACTTCCTACGCATTTTTTGTAAAATTACCAGAGCAATTTTTAACAGTGTAGTTTTTAAAGCTTTTCAACGGATACATTTTGAAATTTTGTCTAACTGTCCTTAATAGCAGTCGACGGATAAATTGTAAATAATTTTTTAAAAGCGTTGTCAACCTCTTAAATTTTTTGAGTCAATCTTGGAAAATGTAAGCTAATTGATCACGAGATACGGAGTGTGGAAATACTTGCACTTTTTTTTTAATAACAATAACATTACGTCCATGATGTTTTTGATCAAGTCTGTATTTTTCGAAAAATATTCTAACTTCATTTTTAAGGTCTTGGATAGATTAAAAAAAACACGGGGAAAAAATTTTCTCGACGGATTTGGAAACTACAGAGTGTAAACTACAATTCGTCCATTTACTTTGTTTCATTTAAATGCCATTAAATTGGTGTAAAACGCCTCTGAACACCGCGCGAATTTGCTGGTCGCTGCCGTCGCTTCCCCTCGCTCCACCGCCACCAATACCTTGCTCGGCTGTCAGCGCGCCGCCGAACATTTTTTGGACCGGTGTTCAGAGGCGTTTTACACCAATTTAGTGGCATTTAAATGAAACAAAGTAAATGGACGAATTGCAGTTTACACTCTGTAGTTTCCGAATCCGTCGAGAAAATGTTATTTAATCTATCGCTCGACGTGTTATGGAATATTCAAAAATACGATGTAAAAAACTTTATTCGCCTATTGTGCAAAAACTATTCATAGGACTTAATCCAGTTTTCGCACACTCATTCTTCGTGACATTACCCACATTTTCCCACAAGATTGACTCTTCTAATGCAAAAATACTCGAATTACGAATTTATTAAGAAAAGGTAATTTTTTTGCGTTTTTCCGAGTTTTCTCAGCGAAAAATGTACCGATTAACTTGATTTTTTTTTCATTTTAAAGGTTTTTGAATTCTCTACAACTTTCCTATTGGATGCGATGTGGTTGCTCCAATAGCTTTTCTTCTATAAGCAAAAAACTGAAAAAACTCCATTTTTTTTCACTAATTTATTAAAAAAAAGTGCAACTATTTCCTAGTCCAATTCATATACGTTTTCATCTAAGAACTGAACTTAAAAGTATCCCGTAGTCGGATTTCAGGTATCAATCGTGTCATAAACTCACAACTTTTCGAGCTCTATTGACTGGCGTATTAGGGACAAACCTATGATAACTCTAAAGTGTAAATAGTTACTAAAAATAAAGTGTAAATAGTTACTACGATTGGACAATTTATTGAAAAATAAATTTTACAATTTATTGTGCAATAAATTGGTATGTGTAAAACAGTCTTAATTGTTTCTGCTACAAAATGTAAAGCATAAAGTACTTTGTACACGCGCTATAACATGGAGAATATAATGTTTTTTACAGTCCGTTTTCTCGTCAATACATAACCATGGCCATGTATTTATTGCTCTTTTAGTCCACTTTACCAAGTCACTGCGTACAGTTGGTAGATAGTTACGTAATGTTGTGCGACCTGGCAACAACATCTCTGGAACGTATTTGGTCCAGAACTCATGGCATTGATTTTTATTGAATACATTCAGGGGTACATCACAGGCACTTAGCAATAAAAGTAAGTCATACATAAACTGATTTACCTTATTTATGAATTACCAGCAAATCATTTTCACGTTATTCCGTTGAATTCTGAATAAGTTTGTACATTAATAACTTATAATTTCTGTTTTAAGTCAAATTTCAATTGAACATTTATAGCTTCGTCAGTAATTTAAAATTAAATCAAAGTTAGAATACTTCAAATGCAATAACTAGTCATATAGATTTATAGGAACGCTGTTTAAGTATTTATATTGTTGCGGAGTATTACCCTATCTGCTGATAGAGTACCTACCTTTGAATTCGAAAAACATGTTTAATAAGTATATTTACCTTCGATATTGACAGGCGCAAACCACTTTATCGGCGTTTTACAATCATACCTACATAATATTCCATTAAAATATGTTTGTGACATTTTAATTTTCTTTCCATTTCCCCTATATTTGATTTACAATTTCCTTCAAATACTTACTTGGATAAAAACGTTTGCTATTGACGTTTAAGTAATTAGTTCTATTTGCAGAGCAAATTAAACGGAGACATCCGGGATAATGTCGCAGTTTGGTTTGATTTGTGCATAATGTTTTGTGCATGTAGCCTTTCGTGGTAAGTGGTCGACAATATTTACTTGACGTTTTTTTTGCTAAATATGTATCCGATTTTCCATTGCCTACTAGTGATACGTTGTGTAAAACATATTTATAGAAGACATGTCCATGTGTCCTGGGAAATATTAAAGAAGACATACGAAAAAAATTTCTTGGCTGACAGTGGATGAAACAACGGTAATAAGGTAGTTAATGTTCTGATACCAATTTTAGGTGTTTCAGATATTTCGCTCCGATATTGATAGCTAGTAAATAGGTTTTGTAAACAACGACAAAAAATGTAAAGGTGAGAAATAGTAGTAATAGGTGCATTGTCTTCTGTAGATGTAAAAAAATAATGTAGTGGTGTTAGTGATACAAACAACAAACAACTGTTAGTGATACAAACAACTGTGCGAAATTCGTGAAAATAATGCGCGTGGTGTGTCGTCCTCTGTTAACGTGAACTACTTTGAATTTGCACCTTTAACTTCAGTAGATGTGAAACGATTACTTTCCTTCTACAACCGTATGTACAGATCAAATCGCTCACGTTTAACGGAAGGAATGCAGAAAGCCTACTGGTCATGGCAACATACGCTCAAACAATGAGGACAGTCGGTATTTCTGAATGACACAAGCAACAAGTATGTACATACATTATTAACACATTTTTATTCCTGTCTTTTTGATATCTCATTGTCGTCTTCCATCAATAACATGACGGATTGCGAGTCCGGCCCTGCATTACAGCACATGTTCCGAACCCTAATGATAAGTAACGCAGTTATTATGAAGAATCATTAAGGGAACCATAAATCAGATGATAAATATTTCGAGTATACGTTGAATGTAAAACATGTATATAAAAACAAGATGGACACCTGAAATCTGTTTTAAGAACAACTCTTTGTTTATTAGGCAAGCTACCCTCATTATTGTCATCGCCTGTAACTACCGTATACCTATATCTCTTCGCTGTGGATGTGGAAATGATGATGAAACTTGCAAATGTATACCTATATTATATTTTTTACTACGAAAATTGTAAAACGGTGATTAATTTAATTAATGATAATGATCCACTGAGCATACATACATATTTATGTATTATGACCTAGCGAAAAAAGCCTATTAAATTGAAAAGTCGATGGCACTTGATGACATTAATAATTTGCTTATATCGTAGTAGAAATTAAATTACTATTTCGATTTAAATTTCGAATGTGTATTTTGGAATGTTAGAATAAATTCCATCGTTCAGGTAATATCTGAACTATTTGTTCCAAACTCCTGTGAAACTATTCTACAATTATATGTCATACATCGGTCAGATGTTCAACATGCTATTTTATTCTGATACCATATATGTCCTAATACCAATTTCAGTATGATTAATGCAATCAAATCGATTGCTACAATTACCTTTCCTTTTTGACTTGCTCTTTTTTTATTAAAAATTATGATTACTTCCCAAGTGATTCCAAAAATCAGAGTTACAGTGTAGCAAATTTGTCTCTGCCCCTGGCCGCGGAATGCGCAGTAGACAGTACCTGAAGTTGTGTCCGGAGCTCAATTCTATTTTATCTATCTATCTATCCAACCTGAAGCACAATTATTTCTTTGTGGCAGTGGCGTGGCTTGTGGGATTTGAAGTTCTCGTATTTTTTGGGACTTACATAAATTTAAAGTAAGGACAATAAAATACAAAAAAACTAAAATGAAATTTACGAAATAAATAATGTTATAAATTTAATAATGTTATGAGTTTTCTGAATGCAGCCCTGTTTAAATAGTGAGGGCTCGTGTTTCCTTCCACACTTCCCAACGACAGAATTGGGCTTCACTGATTATCATATATAGGATGTCTCAAAATTAATCGGACACAGAGCACGACTAGGTTCAGATTACAACAAAAAAGTGTGATATAGCCAAACAGAAAAAGTCTATTTGTGGATAATAAAAAAGTTACAGGGAGTTAAAGTTAAAATTTTGAATTTAAAATCTTTAAAAACCTAGAAAGTTTTCAAAGAATTACTTTGAAAATTTGGATTTGGAGGTTTTTCGTTGCTGTAGACGCTAGAGGGCGCTACAAAATGTATTCTTAGTCGATAAAAAATGGGCATAACGTTTTTCTCAGTGTGTGTACGAGTTTTAATAGAAACATATTATGCTATTATTTATTTTGCATAAATAATGTATACTCATTTTATGTCGATAAAGTTAACGGTTTCTTTATTTATGTACTGTTTTTCCATTGGATGCAATTTAAGATAAAAGATAATAATTTTCAAGATAAAAGTTTGTACTTATCTCTAGCAAGAAGTTTAAATATATATGATGGTTTTATTAGAATACACATTTAATTTTTTTTTATCACGATGCCTAATAAATATGTTTACGTTTACAATTTACAATACAGAGTTAATTTAAAAAGATATAAAATAACTAGCTGCCCCGGCAACCGTTGTTCTGCCATATTAAAAATTTGGTTTTATAGATATTTTTTCGATGCCAAATCAAAAAAAATAAAACAAAATTTTTGTCAAAAAAATAAAAAAAAATCTGGATAGGGACACCCTAATCACCTAGCGGTATGAAATATACTTTACGACCTATAAATACCTCATACCTACCACATATATATAAAAAATTTCATAAAAATCGGTCTAGCCGTTTCAGAGGAGTGCGACCACAAACACCGTGACACGAGATTTTTTATATATAATATTGTTATTGTCGTGGAAAGTACAGCTAAAGATTATTACTAATAACATAAATTAATTACATTCAGCTGGCTACACTAAATTCTCAGCATGGCTCCCATTTACATTAATACACATTCTTATTCGTTTGATAAACGATTGTCCAATATTAAATAGTGTTTCTTCAATTCCTATTAAATTGATAGCATTTAAAATTGTTTGCCACAGCTCATCCCGCGTGTTTATAGGGTCATTGTAAAAATTTGATTTCAAAATACCCCAATTACAGAAATTCCATTAATTTAAATCTGGGCTCAGTGAGGGCCATGGAAACATGCTGTCACGACCTATCCACCGTTGGGCAAATTGTACGTTAAGATAGTTTCGCACCTGCACAGAAAAATGGGCAGGAGCACCGTTTTGCATAATTAACATATTTATCTCACATTTAATGGTAAATCATCAAGAAGTAATAGAAAATCATGTTGTAAGAAATGTAGGTACAAACGGCCATTCAGATTAACTTGCAATTCAACAGGGCCCAACAAATGATTTCCAATAATAGCACACCAAACGTTTATTTTAAATTCATGGTGAAAATTACGTTCCTTTAATATTATGCGAGTTTTCACTATCCCAAACTTGTTTATTTATGAAGTTGAAAACGCCCCGACGAGTAAACATGGCTTCGTATGTAAACAGCACATTGCCTAAAAAGTTTGGATCATTATTAAGCCGTAAGTAACTATACAAACTTTTATCTTGAAAATTAAATTCCATCAAAAGGAAAAAAACAGTAAATACATTTACATTTTGTAGCGCCCTCTAGCGTCTATAGCAAAGTTAAGTACGGATTCGTTTTTCTCGTCCCAAAAAATCCCAGAATCCAAATTTTCAAAGCAATTCTTTGAACATTTTTTTTCAAGAATTTTGAATTCAAAATTTAAACTTTAACGCCCTATAACTTTTTTCCCACAAGTTAAGATAAGCACTATTGTGATGTAAGGAATCTAGTCCTTCTCTGTCTCCCATTAATTTCGGGACAACCTGTAGAAGATACATACGCGTTTGGTCTATAATAGTTGTGCCGTGTGTGGTGCTTACATTAAATAATTGGGTTATGTTGATTTCTCTTATTTTGAAATAATAAACAACTTATTCACTTTTATATAGCAAAATATGGGAAAATCAGTTGAGAACCAATGTACACATTATTAGGACGCGCATTACTTTTATTCACTGACATTTTTGAGTTAAAATCATTACAGCCTAACGGTATTTACCAGTACTTCGTTTACTTCTGTATTTATTCTATTTCATTATGAAGTTTTAAAATTGTTTGCTTTCCCTGTTCCTACTCGCCATTCACCTGAAATTATGGAAATTGCTAAATTAATATCTGAGAGTTTTTAATGCGTCGGAACTTGGTACTCAACGTATTATACTTCTCATTAAATTAAAACTCTAAGGTCCGCAATAATCTTAATTCCTAGGACTCGAGCTTGATACTGAACTCGACGAGACCTCTTCTTATTACATTTGCATTATTTCATTAAGAATTTCTTACAAATTGTTTTGGTTAAATTTCCATTCAGCTTTGAAATGCAAATGGATTTCTTTGTTATAAACGGTACGTTATGCAGAGTGATGATGAAAAAAATTCTAGAAAAGCTGTGTGGCCAAAATTATTAATAAAAAAAGCCTGAGTAATCCGAGGCTTAAACTTAATTAATTGGGTATATTTGTTATGCGACATATACAGTGCGTCCATAAAGTGACGCATAAATTCATTATTAGCTAAATGAACAAATTATTGAAAATCCGAGACAGGTCATATATAATATTTAGGGTTCCCCCGGTAATACCCACATTTTTTTGAATTTTTTTTTGTTCATGCCGTTCCAAAATATCAAGTCTTGACAACAATATTAAAAAATTTATTAGAATATTATTTTTAGAAAAGTCACAATATATCTCCGTATTACGATCGGGCAATATTTTTGATTTGCTGTTTTTTAGTTTCCTATTTACTCGATCGTCTATTTATAAATTTATTTCAACCCCAAGAAACTAGTAGTAAGATCAGGTTGGCACTCCTTTCTTCCTATCCACCATGGACTTGTAAAACTCGCCACAAAACCATTGTTGAAACCAAATTCCGTCTAACTATTTAAAAGGAATAGCCGGTCAGCAGAATTAATAATGTAAAAATTCAATACAACTCCTGTCAAATTTTATCAAAAACAACAATTCTCACATCCCAATCCTTTTTGATTTATGTATTTCCTGAGACGTAGCGGTTTCCATTAATGCCCGTTAAAAAAACCGTCAAAATAAAATATTAGATGAAACCGTTATTTTTTCCAGTACTCAGAATTAGTTCTCTCAGTTGCCATTGTTTGATATTTACCTTTTTAAAATAACTAAACTTTCCAATATCACCCTAACTTCGACTCCGAAAATTATTTGAAATTTTATTATTTTGTCTACCTTTATCCCTCTCTCCTTTTCCTTCTTGTTTGGTTTATGGAATAATCTACACCCTCTTTCCCCTCCCACACCAATAAAATTTCTCCTATCCCTTTATTTAAATTTTCAATCTTAACCTACTTTGTAACCTTTATGCAAAATAATCACAAACACGACCCCCTTTCCAAATATTAAAATTTTTAAATACCTTAACTTTCTCAGCGCCAGTCGATTGAAAAAACCATTTAACTTGACACGTATATTAAAGATTACGCAACAAAAGCTGCTCGGGTTTTCAAATATTTACTGTTGAGTATATTGTCCAACCTCTTTAATCCAAACATTTCCTTACTAGTTCCTTTTCGGGTTATCTTATCGTTCGGATCAATAAATATACAATAGGGTAATTTGTGGTGAATTGATAATTTTTAATTTTCAGAAGAAAATTTCATTTTAAATGATATTTTTTGTTAAGAATGCTACAACGATACAACGTTAGAATTTAGCGTAAATTTGGATTTGTTTGATTAATGAAAATTGTGTGTGTTACCAAAATTAATGTGATTAGTATATTTGAGAATGAGATTTTTTGTTTCCATTTGTGTTAAAATTTTATTTGTGTTTTATGGTTTGGTTATATTCAGGCTACACTTAAAATAGTTGTTATTTTCTTTACTTTTCATGTTACTATAAGACTTAATAAATTTTGGGTTTTCGTGACTATAGATAAAGAGTGCATGGAATTAAATTGATATATTCTTAATATTTAGTATTTAGTGGATTTCTGTGAATTTTAAACGTGGATCTGAAGGAAAATTATATTGAGAGGTTCACAATATTCAATATTAGGAATAGAATATTCAGTATTTGAACACCAGTTCCGATTTAAGAGTGGCGAATAGCCTATTTCAGCGTTCGGATTACCGAGGTAGCGGTCAGACACTTCACGATTTAGAAGTTCGGACTAGCGCGTGTTCGGATTAACGTGACTGAAGAGGTTTTACTGTAGTACTTTCATAAAATAATGAATAAAATTGACAAACGGCGTCACGGATTTTCTACGAAAAAAATCACCACACCAAAATATATAAACGAATTGACATTTTTTTGGTACGGATCTTGATTTTTTTCAGCTACTTATCAAAAGGTTATGACCTCGATCGATATCTGTATTTATCGATTTTTGTTTAATAATAACTCCTAGTTTTAAAGAGCACGTACAGTAAGGTAAATATCGGTGTATGTCATATAAGTCAATTTTTAAGGAAATCAATTTTAGGAATAGTTAAAAAACTAAACTTACTAGAAATGAAAGAAAATTAGAAAACAGAAATAACTAGTTTCAGTCCTCAAACTTTGCACCGTTGATAGCCTGACAGCGTGCAAGACGCTCTAAAAAATATTGTTGAACATTATCTATGACTGCTGGAGGTACATATGTATGTGTAGTATTTCTTGACGAAATTTACTTTTATTTATTTATTTTTTAAGTCTTCATTATTCTTTAATGTTCATGGACCAAGTAACATAAACTTTACTCTTCAAGTATTCCCACCTCCCCAAAAATAATACATTTTTTTATTAAATAATATAAACAACTTCTAGACAATAGAATTTGTTTATAGATAGAAACATAGTGATTTTCGCAGATCACAATTTTCATCAACCGTTTTCAAAAAAACCGAGTGGTCAAGATAAATCAATCACTGAGTCCATAATGGGTAATTCTCTAAAATTAGGGAACTTATTACTACTTCTTATTACTACTTCATAACATAGCATTACTATGTTATGAAGTATGCATTACTTTACTATGTTATGTCCCTATGTATGCTTAGATCTTTAAAACTACGCAACGGATTTTGATGCGGTTTTTATTTAATAGATAGAGTGACTCAAGAGGAAGGTTTATATGTATAATACATGCATAATATAGTAGAGAAACACTGATAATTTTAGAGGTTTCTAATGTGATGTCGTAAATAAACACATTTTTTGCGCTTACATTGCAAACGCTGGCTGAACCCTACGAGATAGATCAAAATAATGTACTACAGTATTGTACACCTTAAAAAGGTCTACAAAAGAGTCCGCGTGCACCCGTGCGAAGCCGGGGCGGGTTGCTAGTTAGTTAGTGATAATTACCATCCCCCTTTTCTTCATTATTTTTAGAGCTTTATGTACATATATAACACCTTAAAGATCAGTCAGACGAATGTAGTAATTCCGTCAAGGGAAAGCTGTAAAGAAACAAAAGAAAAGTAGGCTCTTTTTTTACCCGAAGACTGTCAACATATTCTTTTTAAAGTTGGTAGAAACAAGTTCCTTTATTTTATTGGAGCGTGGCAAAGAAGTAGCAGTTATTACCTTTTAAGGGTTTTATTTATCCCTGAAAACAGGAAAAGGTCGAATTCCTGTTCACGCCATATGCGTCTGATTGTGAGTAGTTATACAGGATGTTCCTACTATTAATATCAAAAGAAATACCTACATAATTTAGGGTTAATGACTGTTTAAAAATATATTTTAGAAACATACTAACCCTAAAATAATCTTATATAAAAAAATTAAAATAAAAGCTTGCTATAATCTGAAATGGAAATGGATAAGGTTTTTTAGGAAACTTTTTGCATAAAGCTTCACGTAAACCACAACTTTATTTATAACATAACTCGATTGTCCTTCGTAATCTCCTTATCCTCTTTAACTACCTTTTGTCTTCCCTTTGTCCTCTTTTGTTTTCCTTTTGTCCTTCGTTTGAGCTACAACTGTTTGTTCTCATTATCCTCCTTTTGTCTTCCTTAACCGCACCGTTCTCCTTAATCTCCTTGACTCCCTTAACCTCGCTTTACCGTCCCCGTTGCCCCCGTTTTTTGTTTTTTTTTTCCTCCCTTTGTCCTCCGTTTGTCCTCTATTTGTCATCCTCCTTTTGGTTTTCTTTTTGTGTCTACCGTTTGTCCTCTTTTTGTCTTCATTCTATTCTCTTTTCTTCTCCTTTTTATCCTCTATTTTTGTTCTCCCTTTGTCTTCCCTTTGTCCCTCCTTTGTACTCCTTTTGTATTTCTTTTGACATACAACTATCCTTGTTCTCATTGACCTCCTTTTGTCTCTCTTAACTTTCTTGCACTCTTGTACTCCTTGTCCTCCATAACTTCCTTGTATTTGTTGTCCTCTTTAACTGCGTTAACCCTCTTTGCCATTGTTTTGCCACGAAATCCTTGTCCTCCTTGACTTTCTTGATTTCCCTCATTAACTATTTGTCCTGGACTAAATCAGTTTATTGTAATTCAACAGTTCATCCTCCTTTCGTTCTACTTGTTCTCTTAAACCCATTACCCTCCATTATTCTCGCTGATATACTTTTTTCTCATTGACCTCCTTGACCTCCACTCATTTTTCCTCCTTCCCATCCTTAACTATTTGTCCTTCTTCTCATGTTGTATCAATTCACCATCTATTCATTCGTCTTCCTTGAACTTCTTATTGTGAACCAATTTGCTTTTTTGACTTCCCTGACCAGTTTAGTTTCTTAAACATATAACCTGTTACGGGCTTTTGATTTTCTACCCCCAATACTACCTGAACCAGGAAGTAATTAGAGGCTTATGAATGAGATATTTGAATTATTCTATTTCAAAAAAATATATAAAACAATACGTTTCTTGAATAACTTCCTTAATTCACGGTAAAATATAAACTCCATTTCCCCACTCCTCCCATGGGATAACAGATAACAATCAACCAAATGAAAATAATTTAATGTTATGGCTTGGCCATACATTCATACAAATTACATTGGTCATACATACATACAAATTATATTGGTCGTGTGTACCCAGCCAATGAAACAGCTCTAGGGTTTTGAGGTTTTATGAAGACGAGACACTCATTGTCAGTATATTAAGATTTATTATAATAGTGTATATCTAAAGTTATGATACGTGCTACTAATAAATTGGTAAAGCTGTAAGTACAAAAACAGCTTTGATATTAGTAAAATGAGTTCCGTATGCATTAAGTGTGACAAACTAGTTGAATGACGAAAAACACCATCCTTATCATGTGCTGGTTTTTGTGGTCGTCTTTTTTCATTCTGATTGTACAGAAATTCTACTAGATTTTTTTTTCTGGTCTGCATGGGTTTTGTGAATCGTGCAACAAAACAAAAAGCAACTACGAAGCTGTAATGAAAACTAAACTAGAAGAAAAAAATAAATAATTTCGAAATTATTAAGACGAAATTCTGTCAGCTGCAAATGATAAACTTTTAGATTTATCTAAATTGTCTGAAGTAACTAAATCCAATAATGCAACAGATGTAACTCCTCTATACTTGCAAGGTGTTAACAAATCAATAATAGTTGTTAAGCCAAAAACAATGACCAACCAAATGCCAAAACCAAAACCGATATTATGAAAAACTTGATTCCAGTGAACTTAAAATTGGAGGTCTCCAAAGTACAAAACATTAATAATGGAGTGGCATCCTCATAGGCTGTAACAACAGGGGCGGTGTTGACAGATTAAAAAAAAATAGCCACTAAAAACTTATCACGAATTTATGAAATTCAAGAATCCCTTAGGGCAGATGGGGCATGTCGAGAAAGAACAGGAATTTCAGGAAAGAACAGGAGTCCACTTACTAACCACTAAAACTTATGCGTAAAAATTTTATTTGACATGTTTTAAACACTTACCCCCCTTCAACCCCTTGAACCCCCCACCATATTAAGATTTTTTTAATTTACAATTTTTAAAAATTGTAGACTCTGTGTTGTATATGTATCTCAAATTTGAAGTACATACATATCTTGTTTCGTTTGAGAATTACCAATAGTTAAATATGTATTATCTCCATTTAATACCCAACCGATTAAGCTCAAAATAGTCAGGTCGAGTCCTCGTCATGCTACATAAGTGTTTCAACAACAAGGCAGGGCGGGACGGGTACGGGACAAACAAACAAGCAGACAGACAGACAGATAGACAGACAAACAGATAGACAGACAGACAATTTTTTTCGCTTAAACTGAAAATCTCAAAAATGTTTCAGAATATTTTAGGCAAATCTAGTTAATAAAAATTTTTGAAAATTTGTTCATAAATACTCCACATACAGTAAAACGGAGAACATACTTTGTAATTGTTGGTAACGCCTGTTCTTATCGAAAGAGTGGAGATGCCCTTACCTATAATAAGACAAAAAACATAATACATAAATACATACATATGTATGTGTGCTATCGTTTTGTCTTTCTTCTTGCAGTAACAGCTAAAATAAGTCAATGTAATAGTTAAATGTCCCATTCATACATATATGACTGCATTGTTTACTCAAGGCAGTGAAAAATAATACAAATGCAATTGACCCGACAATGAAGCTGCCACACTTTACCTTGTGTCAGTTTATATTATGACTTAACTGTTGTGACTTATGAGCGTTCTTGTATTATTTTTAATTTGCCTTCTATAAAGCTACTGCTACATATTATGGTAACTCAATGAAATTGTTGTCGGATTTATTTGCATAGCACAATAGTTTGTTGTTAGTGTCATGTACTATAGGATTAAAAATGTATCGTTCATTCACCTACATTTCGCTAACTAATAGTTATGGTCACGCACATTAGACATACCTGTCTACTATTTTAAGATTACAGTCGACGAGTTCTGTTTACACAATATTTAATGCGAGGAACGATACCGTTTAAACACTTTTTCGTACTTATTCTAAAATAAAATATTGTTTAACATTCAAGACGATATTTTCAAGAGGTGTTAGGACTGTTAATATGCAGCAGCTGTTTAATTAATCCTTTTTGTAATGAAAACCCTGCATTTTTTTATTTGTGTTATTCCGGTTATTATTCTGATTACAGCTAACTACACATATATGTGTATATATATATTCCTTGGTTCCTTTGTTGAATCTTTTTTTGATATTTTTTATATCAGAAATAAGAATATCGTAATTAGAAGCACAAGCGGAATTAAACAAACTAAAAACAAAAGTTATCCCTGCAAAAAAACGTAGCTCTAAAAGTAGCGAAGATTAGACAGGTGAAAATGCTCACGAACTCACCGTACATATTGGGTTACCTATTAATAAGAAAAAAAAACATAAAAAAAAATTATACAAAGGAGTTCACAAAATATCAGCACTTTATAAAAGCAGTGGCAATAACTACAGTACACCAGAATAGTTATGCATATGAATAGCGTACAACGAACGTAATACGAGCTAGACAATCATACCCGAGAGATATATGATATAGGTACCCATAAACAAACAATAACAGATTGCAAGTACTTCGCCAAGTGTTCACGGCTGCGGTCATAAAAGAAATGAGCACAGTTTCAAGTTTTGTCTACTGCGGCCAAGGGCAAAGCTACCGTTGCGTTGGTTCACTGTACATACATATGTCATTTAATTTATTAGTCTACAATTTGATAAATATGCGTTTGGCTTGAGATTAAAGTTATGTAATTATTTTATAAAAATAAGAAACTTCCACAGTTTTCTATAGTAAGATTTCTAAAAAAATGTTTTTCGGTTTTTGTGAGATCTATAAATCTAACTGTATTTTGAATATACAGGGTGTTAACTTTTATTTATACACAAATCCATAAAATCCTCATTTTTTCAGGATAATCGATTAATAATTCAATACCATGTAGCGATTTTTTTTTTATATAAAATCTAATTACATAGCGTTAATCAGGATCCTCAAAACTCGGACATTGCGATATTTGAACAAAAAAATATACAAGGTGTTTCTTGGTATACGATCTCAAAGTTGAGCCAAATATCGATTTTAAGAGCCGCTAGATGTTGAATGTTATCCTAGAATCACTTTATCACAACTTAATCACAACTTAATTTTGACTTTATTATAGTAGACAAAAAACTATTTTTTTGTCTACTACAATTTTTTTTTATTGTAGGTGTAGGACGCTAAATGGTTATATTGAATTTAGGGGGTATAAAAATCGTAGCAGGCCATGGGGATGAATCTTAAAAGCGATGGCAAGTTCAGAAGATCTTGGAGTGGGTACTGGAACCTTCGGCGTAGAAACATGTATGTAGAGAAGGTCAGAAGAAGCAGCTTTCGTTGCCCTTTAAATAAAAAAAGGTTTAATTGATTATCTTGAAAAAAATGAGGATTTGTGCATAAAAAAAGTAGACACCCTGTATGTATATGTAATCAGTGTTGTTGATTTGACAGAATATATGTTTAGTTGTTGATTTGGGTTAAAATGAAAAATAAATTATTCCTGTAGAATTTGTGTTAGGTTTTCATTTCCTGAGGCTTTAGAAATATATCTCTCCATTTCTTAGATGCTCTGAAAAATATTCTGTTTCTGAAACTCCGTATCCTTAGATAATTGAAATATATTACCAAAACACTAGATATTTCCTTCTAATTGTAAGTACATAGTTAGCGAGGTAATCTGTGAACACGTAAATATAAACTATTGGTATTGGCATTTGCGATTGACATATCATGTGTTAAAGTGATTATACAGGTTGATTAATTGCAATTTGTGCCGATTTACTTAGCAAACATTATACATTACGTGTCGGTGAGGAAATTACTCCTGAGAATAATACCACAAAACGTAGTGTTAGAAAAATATCTACATTGTTTGCGTTTCTGGCAATTTTGGCAACCTATTATAATAGACGTGTTTGTTGACAAAGTACGATTTAGTTGGCTAAATATTTCTTAATAATATTATTTTAATATGGCCTGAATATTTCTTATATTATATAACAATATTATTATCATTAAGTACATACACTACACACCAGTCTAATTTAAATTGGCAAAACAGAAAACGTTGATAAGAAAAAAGACTTGTTAAGAAAAGAGAAATATTATACAAGCTATAAAGTGTAAGGTTACTTGAAACCGAGCTAAATATGACTAAGGAGGAAGAGAAATTAGTTCAAATATTAACTGGCACAGAAAAGGAGAATAAATATTTTTTTTTTTAGAATTTCATAATTAATTCGTCTAAACAAAGCTCTACTTTTTGTTATTATTATTCTTCTCGAACGAATACTAACACATTAATTAACTTATCCTTGTTATTCCTCATGACTCCATGAGGAATAAAAAGGGAAGATCAGTGGTACTAAAATTCTTTGTGAGAAATAGATAATAGCAAATTGTACAGTACATATTCGACGAGTAAAACTTAAAATTATCTTCTGATGACTCCTGCTTTGTTGGTGAAACATTATTCTCTACATAATTTCTGTAATTGTAACAAATATTTCCATTTTGCACAGAACAAAGAATGTTCAGAAAATGAAATAAAAAAGGATGTTTTTTTTATTCTATTGCAAACGTCACATAAACTTCATACTTACTCTCTTCCCGCTTCCAACTGATATTTAGGGAAAACTAAAAGAGCCATTTCTATTCGTGGCACTTTAGAAAATTCAAATAGTAATCCCCATTTCAATAAAACGAGTCTAACAACGTCTATTCCACATTCTGAATAATCGAATATCACCACATCGCCATAAAATTCTTTCATCCAGGTTCCGTTTGGAAATTCAAGAGTGTACAGTCAGTGAGTTTAAAAAGAATTAATGTTATCTTAGAAAGATACTTCGGAATAAATTACGGAAGCGTTCGTTTGTGAAATTTCTTTACTTTCCAACTCTCTCCATAGGCAGGTATTGCGCGGCTAATAAAGACTAATGGCTAAGACAACTGACAGCTATTGGACGAACCAGCAGAGAAGTTTACTATTTACTTTTACAAATTAGGAGTATAAATTGGAAGATCAGTGCCAGGGAGTAAAAAGTATATATTTTGCCTACAACTACTGCCGCTGCAAGTGATCGATGTTCTGGGACCCACAATATGCATACATAATTACAGTTTATAATAGTCCATGTCCCGAAGAATATTTCAACTGCATGTTTTCTGGTAAAAAAAATTGCTGATTCCTATGCAGAATTTCCCCAGAAATACGGAAAAAATTTTTGATGCGATTAATAGTCGGGAATATTTGTTTATTTAACAATTTATAAAAAAAAATAGTAAAATTGTTTTGTTTTTTTGCTTATATCTTTGCTTCTAGAGCACGTAGCCAACTTTTACGGCCACCAACATTTTCGTCATCAAATTTCCTACAAGATTTTGCTACAAAGGCCATTTTGCAAATCGATATTCTATTGTTTATTAAAAACAAATTGCCAAAAATCGCAAAAAAAAAATTTTAGATCGAAAATATTTAGAGTAACGTAAAACAAAATCTGCTCAATGAATTTGTTGTTACATTGAGAATTTATAGCTCTCAACTAACTTAACAAAAACACTTTGCGGATTTGCAAAATATTTCTTAGTTTTTTGTAAATTAATTTTTTAAAGTGAAGCTTTGAGGTTTTATTGCAAAAGTACGCCATAATATATCGTAATTTGGCCTCGGTGAACACATTGCAATTGGCATAATGTATAATTTAATACAAAAAAATTTATTTTTTTGATTTTTAACGTGTTGTCAAGAAAAAAACAATTTTGCAATTTAAACAATTGCGAATATCTCGACCATTTTTTTGTTTTTTTATCATTCTTTTTTAAGTATTATGTTATACAGTGACCAAAACGTTTTTGAGATATCTTGTATAGTTTTGCAAAAAAAAAAAATTGAACAAGAGACTGCCATTTTCCAAGCTAGAGCTGGTTTTGCTATAAACTCATTTTAAAACTATATAAACTCGTTTTACTATAGACTCATTCATTGTATCTTTTTCATTATTACCTTGTATATATTTGCATATTATGTCTGGAAGTAGTGTCAACCACAGTCCCTCCTTTCCAGCGTGCCACGCAGCCACTAGTGACCAGTAGTGTGGCAGGAGAGGGGGAGATGAGAGCGCAAAACCAGCGCTAGCTTGGAAAATGGCAGTTTCTTGAATTTTATTTTTCAAAACTATACAAGATGTCTCAAAAACGTTTAGGTCACTGTATAACATAATACTTAAAGAACATATGGTAATTTTTTCAAGTTCAAATATTTTGAAATTTGGCTATAATTTCACAAAACGTCAAAACATGCTATCTTGGCTGCCGAGAAAGGTAGAGTGTGTGAAAAGTTGAGTTTAAATGTGTGTTTTTTTACGACGATTAAAATGCCACTGGTTTGAAAAAAAATATCAAAAATGGGTCGATCATTTTGCAATTGTTTAAATTGCAGTATAATAATCAATAAAAAAAAATCGATTTGAAAAATCGACTATCTTGTAGGAAAGTTGATGACGAAAAAGTTGGTGGCCGTAAAGGTTGCCTATGAGCTCTAGAAGCAAAGATATAAGCAAAAAAACAAACAAAAAATTTGCTATTTTTTTATAAATTGTTAAATAAACAAATGTTCCCGACTTTCAACCGCATCAAAACTATTTTTCCCGTATTCCTGTGGAAATTCTGCATTGGAATCAGTTATTTTTTTTCTACCAGAAAATATGCAGTCAAATCGTATTTTTTTTGAGCTTCGGGACATGGACTATAATGAAATTATATTGTTATGCAAAGAATGTGACGCAGAATAGAAGTCTAATATACATAATTAATTCGACGTTCTTACTGACTGAACTAGACTGACTGAACTTACGTTCTGAACTTAACTAGATTATACGTATCGGTTCATTGTTAAATTATTTTCGTGAAAAGAAAATAACGACAGATCGTTTCAAGAAATGTGGAAAAAGGAACAGTTTCGAAATACCACCATAAGCATAACAACCGCCCACTGTTACTAAGGATCTATATGCTCAGTGACATCTAGTGGTTGCTTACCTTATCAGACTCACCGGAACATGTTGAGTGCTATTTAGAACAGATCTATATGTATGTCACCTTTTTATTCTCTTGACGAGGAAATAATCCGCGACTCTCGTTCACTGTTGTTCCTCAACAGATATCACACCGATGAGACCTAATAATGTCGAAATCTGTATCTGTGATTTCGGATGTCGTATACCTAAAAGTGTATTGAGTGAAAGGGAATTATTCTTATTTCACTCTGGCTTAACGGATCTAACGTTAGTGGTGCCCTACCGTGAACGACACCTAGTGGTTCTGACTTTGTCAGACCCACCAGAACATCTCGAGTGCATATTGTGGACTAGAGGTTAGTCATTATAGTACGTCACCGTTTTATTTTCTTGGCAAGAAATAAGCCTAGACTCTCGTTCATGTTGTTGGTAGACAGATATGACGAGCTATCCAAATACAAAAAAAATGTCATCAAATATGGCTATGAATGAGAGAGATGGGAAATAGCCGTTATGTTGAAGCTCGAAGGGAAATTTCGTTGTCAAACTTTTGGAGTGGCTGTCACAATTGTAATATAAATAATTGAATTCATTTTTAACCTTTAGAGGACCAGCATTTGGGGCTTATGATCCCTCTAAGAAAATGCATAAAAAAAGTAATTGTCAACAAAATAGTTGACAACGCTCTTCACGAATCTGTTATTCGATTTTTGAAATTTAAAATGGTGGAAGCAAGTTAGCAGCTGCTGAAATGAAAAATAATAATCAAAGTTGGAGAGGAGTTATTTGGGGATAGTTAACTGTTAATCAGTCTGACAATTCAAAATGGTGGATATAGAATGGTGGATTCAAGAAGATAACGGACTCAGGATGTCAACTTACAATAGAAAAATGATATAAACAATGGGAAAATATACGAGTTTGACTACGTATTTGATTTAAATTTTTATAAATCAAAATTTATAATTCAAGAAGGCGATCGAAAAAACAAAAAATTACCGACACACGAACTACTCGAGTACATATTTTAATCAACATTAACCGATATTCCACTCATTTCTGGAAACCATCACTTGTTGAGATCTGCAAATGCCACCAAAACGAGAAATATTCATCACATGATAAAGTCAAGTGGTAATAACACATTTTGGTATTTATAATCTATTTTGACCCATTATATGGGTAGGTATCTCTCAATTCGGCGAAAGAATGAAAACAACGATTTTCCCAAGTAAATAGCTCATATATATTCTTTTTATCAAATGGTATCTTGATTGCAGCAGTTTAAATCCATCCAACTAAATCAGTCATATTGAATTCCAAAATCATATCTGTCATTTGCAATCTGATGATTTCTAATTACGTATCTAAACTGCTAATTAGCAATTAGCAAAAACAAATGGATATAGATTTTATTCCACAACTGATTGAATTAAAAATTTTTTTCGCCGTATTGGGTCCACCATCTTAAATTTTTAAAATAAAATTTTGGTTTCATAACCAGAATTCTCAAAAATCCATGTGTACAGTTTTCAGTTCGCAAATTTCCGATTTTTTCTCTCATATTGGATCCGCCACCTTGTATTTGATATGATGTGATTTGATATGATGACTTGCGACCTCAAAAGCTCATGTATATAGTTTTCAATCCAAATTCAGTCCAAATTTTTGTCCCCTGTACTCTTGTTTAGGTAGACTAAATTTATCGGTTTTTATGAAGTTATTTGCATTTAAAAGATCCAATGTATTTTGTTATGATTTTTTTTATTCTTAAAAGATGAAAAGGTACGGAGAAGCAATCAAAGCAACATTAAATAACAATAACAATTATTGGTAATAGTGGAAATGACAATACAATTTAAAATACACCTTACATGTCTCTGAATGTTAAACAAAATTTCCCTATTGTTTTTAAACTTATTTGCAGCTTCTTGTATTCTCTGCCGCAACTTCTAAAAAGAAGTCCTTCTAATTTGACCAAACAGAGAAATCCAGAGGGTTTAGGTTTGGACTTCTCGGTGGCCAAACAAATTAATTTCCACGTCTCAACAGATAAATAAAAATGTTTTAATAAAATTTACCTAAATAATACTACTAGGTAGGGTGAAACTAGCGTTCTCTAGGAGCAAGGTCAAAATAAAATTAAAATTCGTAATTATCACACCAAAATACGTAAAACTAATAATTCAGATTTATACTATTAAAACTTTCTCAATTATTGAGAAATTTCAGAATAAAATTTAAACTTTGAACACGCTGTGTTTCTTAAACCAGTGACATTGGTATAAGGCATGTTGCGGTCAATCACAATATTTTGGTGTCTAGTATCTCCCAGTGACGGTCGGTGGAATTGAACAGGATTTTTGGGGGGGGGGGGGGGGGGCCACACAAAGGGGGGGGGTTAGGGGGGGAAAAGTTGCGAAAATGTTTTTCCAAAAATGGCTGCCCCCAGGAAGATCTTGGAAATGACTTGCAAAATATTTGCGAAATACTTTTTTCATAATCACCGAGTAAATTCAAAGTCTTTTTATACTTGTGATTTTCTTGACATTTTGAGACCTGTAAAAGTTATGGTAATTTGAATTTTTATTTTATCCCAACATTTCGTCTGTGAGATTTTACAATTGTATCTTTAATAAGAATGAGAATTTTGCAAAAATTAAAAAAATGGTTTTATTCGGTGATTATTAAAAAAAAATATATTTCGATTTTTTTTATAAAATACATTTTTTATAAAATATTTGCAAGCCATTTCCAAGATCTTCCCGAAGACAGCCATTTTTGGAAAAAAAAAATCCAAATTTTTCGCTGAAGATTTTTTGTCATTATAGCTTTCTACTTAGATCTAGTAATCACCCCCTAAATAAATTATGATGTGAGTCCCATGCCTCCTTACGGAAACACGAGCATGTCAATTTCCACCGGCCGCCACTGATATCTCCAGTGTCCGACCCTGCGTTGTGGCACACTTATGTGGGACATTATTCATTATTTTCTATTTTGTTCTAATTATTCTTTGTGAATGTAGTTGTTTGAGCTTCGCCCTGTACAAACTAAAGTTTACGTTCAATATTTAATTTTGGAATTTTTCCAAACGTAGTTTCCTACAATCTTCCCAACTATACACATATATTTACCGAGACTACACTTCCACTCCAGTACGAGGATGTGGATACTAAAATTTAGGACCGATATAACGTTAATTTACGCAAAAAGAGGCTTACCATGTTGTAGCACAAGATCTCTCTTTATAGGAGCTCATTTTCTTTACCGTCACTAAAGTTTACAACAAAATCCTGACGATATGCAGCAACTACTAATAAGAGCCTTCAAAAGATAAATAAAAGTTGCAATTTCAAACGGGACTTTTACTTAGAAACAGACGTACTTTCGTATGTACATCATGAACATGGCCATTATTTTATTTGCTCAACTGTAAGTAATCAATAAAGTTAGGATAAATATGGAATAGTTCTATTTTTATTATTCACTAGTTTAACGAACAAGTGTGCACTTGTTTTACTAGACAGTAGGATATTATAATTAATTGTAGTATTTGTTTTTAATGTTATGTTTTGTTGTGTATTGTTTGCATTAAATGAAACCTTATGTTATTGTAATAACAATAATATCTATAAGCTTTCTTTCATTCTGTTTGTTTTCTAATTTACAACCCCTGTTGCTTCGAAATTTTTTCTAAATTATTTAACTGTATTTCGATTTTACAAAGTATTTCATGAAGCGATTATGTCATGCAAATATATCTCAGATTGTACAATGTTTCACATTTAATTGGTACACATTATTTTTCTTTAGTTTTACACGTCTCCTAAAATGTAAATTTTTAATTAGTGTTCTCCCATTCGTTCTGAGTCACCCTGTATAATATAATGTTTTTTTGTGGCACTTCTATAAAGCGAGCTGAAATGTTTTGTCGTCCCTATTCTGAACGGCTTTGCCCAGTTACGAGTATTTAGATGGAAATAAACATATGAGTCCACCATCTCTTGGGAACAATGGTATCCGTCTCAATATTGGAAGTGCCCACGGCAGACTACTTAGTGTCCATTTCCGAATCGACCGGTAAAAAGCTAATGTAACCCCCGGCAAATATAACTTGTCATTTAATTTACATAGACGTGCCCTAATTCGACGGCAAATTGCTAGCTTAGCGGCGTTAGTCCACTTACAGATAGGTCCGACAGGAATTTACACTTTACTTAGAATTGTGACGGTTGTTATCTTAAAACGGCGTCAATTGTGAGCCAGTCACATTGTCCGTGAGGAAAATAATAAGACAATGAGGAGATAGGGAGAATTGCTCCAATATTGCCCTTCACGCTGATGAGGCCGGCCGTTTACTTGAAGATGTCTCCAGTGGCGTAGGAATATGCGAAATTCTGATAGCGGGAATGTGTTTCTGAACAGAATAATATTATTTCATATTTTATTAGGTACATAGAGTGGGTCATAAGTAAAGCCGGCAGATCCGGGCGGCGGCGGGCCATAATCGAACGCGTCATACTACTATAAGTAATAGTACATAGGGGAGAGTTGGGTAAAATGGGGGTACATAACCTTCAAGGGCAGATATTTCCGAAAAAGTCGGCAATAAAAATTATTTTCTAGTTTCTACCAGGATGTTGAAATATTGTGCTTCGAAAACTAAAAACATCGTTAGTCCAGAATGATTGTTATTGAAGCAATTTTTTATTTTGTTAAATTTGTCATTTGCCCCGTTTTACCCAACTGGTCGGGTAAAATGGGATAGGTAGTTGGATAAAATGGGGAAGCATATTTTATCTACAAAACTAATATATTTGGAGTACGTATTTTAGTCTCTGGAGTACGTATTTTTAATTCTGGATGTTTACCTAAAAAATCCATACAGCCATGCCTTTCCCGCCATTTCTTTTTCGCTGTTGAAATGATGTGACAAATTATTCCGTTTCCACGACGAGCTTCCATTGCAAGAATGTGTTCAACAAGTTCGTTCTCTTGAGCTTCATTGAAAACAGGTTTAATGCTACCAAGCCCTACAACCAAATGAAAATTGTGCAAAAAAAATGCTACCTATATCTTGGCACATACCTTTAATTGCAGCACTATCGACATTAGAACCATCCCAAACTTTACGAACTCTACGCTCTAGAGTGATTTGTGGAACATGAAAAGTTTGTATACCCCATTTGAGCATTTATTACCTCTTTTTTTTCATGTTTCATGAATTGCATTTTTCATGTTTCGCTCATCCCAAGATTGACGGGTTTCGTTGAAACGCGTTTATATTTCGAAGGCATATCGCTGGAACAAGGTATCTATACAGTATCTAATACAGTACCTACCTAATATTATAAAGATTAATATCAGCTTCTAGTTTTTAAAGTTACTAGAAACATTGCAATAATTGGTTTCGGGTAAAACGGGGTACCCCATTTTAAGAGACCATCCATTACCCCATTTTACCCAACTAGCATGTTTCCTAGTGAATGTGACTTTTTCATACACAAGAACTAACATTGTTACAGTGTCTACACTCTATTAAAAAGCTACAATAGTACTCATTTCAAATGCGTACTTACCCCATAAATATTCCAAAATATTCAGTTGAAAACACACAATAAATATCGATCGTACCACGTAAATTATCTGTCACAAACAAACTGTCAGTTTATAAAAATAGACTGTTGGTGGCGGTGGCTGTTATTGTGGCGCCATCTACTAATATTTAGAAGTACTTCCGATGGATATGATTTTCAAATAGATTTCTGCTAAGACATGGTTAGAATAGCAACTACCCCGTTTTACCTAACTACCCCATTTTACCAAACTCTCCCCCAGTGTAAAAGATTCCTCAGGTCAAGATAGTGGATTTGGATAAACTTATTTTAGCCCAGTTGTTGATGATAACTGTGATACGGGATGTGAACATTTTTATTTCGGTTTTCAATTTTTCTCTATAATTTCCAAATAAATATAGATAATAGGACAACATTCGATTTTCGAGGATTTTGTTAGATGATAACTTTAAATTCATTCATAGTTTTAAAATAATGAACAGAGGGCGCCACCTAAAGATCAGCACGTTTATTGAAAATGACTTTTTTTACGGCCAAGTATATGGACGGATACTAGAAAAATCAACTCGTCTTCTTGTTTTACATGAAAAAGATATACCTAGTTGAAGTCGGTAAGAGTAATCGTATTCGAGATATTCACATTCGATTTGGGATAATCGTCTCGTAAGCAATTCCAGATAATCATATCGATAAAAGAACATTGCCCATTCTGTACATACATACATCAAATATATATAGGTAGATGTATAATAAGCCCGAAAATCGACTTATTCCGCCTCATAAGTTGTACATTTTTTTATAAATACTCCGATAGGATTTATCGGAGAAATATTAATAGGAGAAAAAATGAGAACTAAATTAAAACTTTGACACCTGAACAATGGTTATTATCATCAATAGGACTAAGGTACGTTTATACAGGTGAAGAATTAAAACCTTCGGCGTAGAAACTTAACAATGAACTTTTTTGTCATCTAGTCATCATCGAGAGATGATGTGATGAAAAAAACTATTTCGCTGTTAAGTGGTGAAAAGTGTTTGAGGTAAGTTTAGCTAAATCACATTATATTTTGATTTGAGGTTTCTGATGTTTCAGTATGTACAGTTAGTTATGATCCACCCTGTATATTTTAGAATACCGAACAAAAAACAGTCGGAGTATCTCTAGTAACATCGGTCAGTTGTTAACTCCAAAGGGGTTTTAAGGATACAAAATTGATGAATTCTTATAACATAACATTCGAACCAATGTGTATTTAATAACAAGTACTTTAATAGAAAGAGGCCGTAGTCGAAGTTTCCGAAATCTTTCAAATTTATAACCTCATTGAATTGTCAAAGCTGTCACATTATGCGACAGCCATTATTTATTTTACAACTGTGACAGCCACTTGTCAAAAGTTTGACAACAAAAAGTTTCACTTCGAGCTTGGACATAACCGCCATTTCCATCTCTCTTGTTCATAGCCAAATTTGATGACGGTTTTTTTTAATGGCTCATTATAAGTAGTGATTATTAGCAGTGGATAAAAAGAGATCTCTGAAAAACTTGAGCGAGATAAGAAATTATTAGTGTTTAAATTTAAATAGCAGAAATTATTTGTATTATATCTTTACAGTCGAATATCCATCAACAAAATATTACTGGTATTGTTACAAAAGAGGAATTTTGGTTAGATTTGGAATAATGTTTTGCACATGTAGTCTTTCGTCGAACATGGTCGACAATATTTATTTTAGACTTTTTTTTTTGCCAAATAATATGTATCCGATTTTCCATTGCCTAGTAACCACACATATTTACAGAAAACATATCAACGTGTCGTGGGAAATATCACAGAAGACGCAATAAATTTATATGACTAACAGCGGACGAAGCAACAAATTTTAGCGGTAATAAAGCCGTGAATGTTCTGATATGATTTTTAGATTTTCAGATACTTCGCCCCCGATATTGATAGCTAGTAAACGAGTTTTGCAAACAACGGCTAAAAATATAGAAATAGTAGTAACACGTGCATTGTTCTCCGTAGATATAAAAAATATAATGTACTGATATTAGTGACAATAAACAACTGGTAGAGAGATTCGTGAAAATAGTATGCGTGGTGTATCGTCCTCTGTCCATGTGAACTATTTTGAATTTGCGCCTTTATCTTCAGTAGATGTGGAACGATCATTTTCTTTCTACAACCATATGTACAAATAATTTAACGAGAACAAATGTCAAAAGACTACTGGTTGTGGCAACGTACGCTCAAGTAATGAAGACAGCCTGTGGTTCTGAATGACACAAGTGATTACACATTTTTACTCCTGTCTTTTTGGTCTCTCACATGTCCTTCCGTTATTGATATGACGGATTACGTGTCCGACCCTGCGTTGTGGCACACTTGCCGGACGCTAATCATTATTCTCTAATTATTCTTTGTAAATGTAGTTAATGTTTGAGGTTCGCCCTGTATAAACTAACGTTTACGTAATTCCAAATATTTTATTTGAAATTTTTCCAAACGTAGTTTCCTACAATCTTCTCAACTATAATCATATATTTATCTAGAATACACTCGACATCTACATATCCGAACTCCATATTTCCGAACTCACCATATTTCCGAACTTTTTCTCACCATATTTCCGAACTTGTACTTCCACACAACCGAACTTGTCGCTGTCGAATGTCGCTGTCGAATGAGCCAGAAAAACCATTTGCGCATGCGCCAGATTCGTTTATCCCGAGGTGAAGAGAGTTCGGAAATGTGGAATTTTGCGGAACGGAAAAGTTTGGATATGTGGATGTCGAGTGTACACTTCCACTCTACTATGAGGATGTGGATACTAAAATTTATGACCGATATAACGTTAATGTACGCAAAAAAGAGGCTTACCATGTTGTAGCTCAAGATCTCTCTTTATAGGAGCTCATTTTCTTTACCGTCACTAAAGTTTACAACAAAATCTTGACGATATGCAGCAATTACTAATAAGAGCCTTCAAAAGATGAATAAAATTTGCAATTTCAAACGAGACTTTGACTTAGAAACAGACGTACTTTCGTGCGTATGTACATGGCCATGACTTTATTTGCTCAACTGTGAGTATTCAGTGAAGTTACGATAAAGATGGAATATATCTATTTTTTCGATATTATTCATTAGTTTACCGAACAAGTGTGCACTCGTTTTGCTAGAGAGTAGGATGTTATAAGCCCCACAAAAAAATTTTTGAAACTGCTATCGAGACAACTGTATCCCTATGTAATTTTTCCGACGCTGAATCCGAATCCGAAGTCAAAAACAAAATTGTACACCCCCAAAATCAACCCCTAGCGCTAAAAAACGGTAAAAATTACTGAACGCTTCACGAACAGTCTTAAATCTCAATAATTCTAATTAAATATAAACATTCAAGTATATAACGCAGAAATACATACAAATTTTAGAAACAGTATATAATTGCATTAGTTCCGATGCGACGCTCAAAATCTACCCCCATAGAGTGGCGGAAACCACCCATAAATTTAAATTACAAGTAAGATCGGGGGGAAAATTTTGTCATCGTGATTTTTTTTTTAATCGATGCTAAAATTGGCTATAGATATGCAGAACTGCAGTTTGGAGGTGAATACTTGCATTGCATCAAAGTCATTCAGTGACATCCCCATGAGAGGATGAAAATTACTCGTCACATAACAAGAAATTCAAAAATAGTTGCAGTACCTTTTAGAAAAGCTCAACACATCTGCATTTTCTTATTTAAGAAGAATCTTTGACAACGTACTTGAGAGGTAACGTATGTAAGAATACCCATAATATGAAGTAGCAAAAATTTACCCGTAGTCTTAATTCCATTAAATCCACTGGCACGACCAGCAGTGCTATCATAGGTCCAATCATAACAAAAAAACAAAACTTAACCCTATAACAGAGGTAAAACAGGAAAAAAGGTAATAACAGAAACAATGAACGCCCCAATAAAGAGCCCAACTTGTATAATTAATCCCCAGACCTTCAACACTCGTATGCGGTTGTCAATGCGCCACCTACCGGCTGGTCAAAAAACTCTATTATCAGAAAATTATATACGTTTTTATATATGTTTTTTCTGAATTTTTAGACGATTCTTTTTAGAGGTTATATACCTAAATATGTGATAGTATTTTCAGAGAATTCTTTTTAGGAGTCATCTAAGCAACTGTAATAAATTTAGTGGTGGTTTCTGCCACTCTATGGGGGTAGCTTTTGAGCATCGCATCGAGACTAATGCAGTTACATACTGTTTCTAAAATAACTGGGCATCGTAAGCTTTTTTTTGCAATCACTGCGGTTTTTTTAAATTTCCTGTAGTGTGAGGGGTAGTTTTCACCCACTCATGGGGGCGATTTTCAATGGAAAGTAGTGTTAACTATGTATTTAAATAACAATAATATCTATAAGCGCTCTTTCATTCTGTTTCTTTTCTAATTTACAGCCCTTTACAAATTTTTTCTAATTTATTTACACTCAACATCCACATATCCGAACTTTTCCGTTCCGCAAACTTCCACATTTCCGAACTCTCGTCACCTCGGGATAACCGAACTGCTGGCGCATGCGCAAAGGGTTTTTATGGCTCATTCTAGTGTTTTTCTTTGTTTTTCGAGGTTTTTATGCAAATGTAATACATACATACATGTGTACATGTTAATAAAAGAACGTTTTTTTAAACAAAAAAAAAAAAAAATGTCAAGTGCAAAGGAGAGAGTGATGCAGGTAATTATTTTGTAATTCAAAGTAAAGGTTTGTTTTATTGAGCATTTTGTTGACGTTACCTATAATAATTTAAAACTGAAATGAAAAATGATGAGAAAATATGTATTTTTAAGAAAACCGTGATACAAAACAAACATTATTGTACTGTTTATTTGCAGAGAGAAAAGAGCCTGCTAAGAGGCTAATCTTGGAGCAAAAGCTGGATCTGATAAATCACGCAAAAAAATGGTGTTAAAAATGTTGATCTATGTAAGATGTACAATATTTCTAAATCGTCAGTGGCAGAAATTCTTGGGAAAAAAGAAATTTACTTGTCGGAAGTTGAAAAAAGATGAAAATTGAGTGGACGGATTGACACAAAAAAAGTGTACGGGTACTTATGATACGCCATTTGAAATAAGTGTTTTCCACTGGTTTGTACAAAGAAGAACTGTTGTAGAACCTGTCTCAGGTGTGCTGCTGAGGGAGGGCGATTTCCTCTTTGCTGAATTCTGTGACAATCGAAATGTTTGATAACAATCGCATTATTGTGTTTACATTTTTTTTCTCATTTCAAATTTCGCGGTTTTTTGTCGTCAACCAATCAGAGACAAGTTCGGTTGTGTGGAAGTACAAGTTCGGAAATATCGTGAGGAAAAGTTCGGAAATATCGTGAGTTCGGAAATTTGGAGTTCGGATATGTGGATGTCGAGTGTAACTGTATTTCGATTTTACAAAGTATTTCATGAAGGGATTATGTTATGCAAATATATCTCAGATGGTACAATGTTTTACATTAAAATGGTACACATTATTTTTCTTTAGTTTTACACGTCTCCTAAATGTAAATTTTTAATACATGTAGGTTCCTCTGCGCCTCGACGCCTCTCTTATAGCTCGTGACACATTTAGAGTATCATAAATCATTACCAGCTACTCTGAATAATTTTAATGTTTTGAGTAAGGTTTTCGATATACTATGTCTATATAGGAGGTGGATTGGAACCTTTTAGATGTATAGGTTATTAGCAAAAGTGGAAATAACTTAGAATTTGATGTACATAGAAAGGATACTGCTACTTACAGAAAAATTCTGAAACCTTCCTTTTTCGATACACCGTTTACTAAACTTCCCTCTTAATAAAGACAGGTTTGAATGTGACATACATATTTAAGGATATAGCTTTGAGTAAGAGTTAAGTATAAATATAGGAAACTAATAGAACAATTTTAGTAGTACCAGTATAAGACTGAAAAATATGTACAATTCCAAGTCTTTTAGGAGAGACTATCAAAATTTAAGATTTGTTGTTTTACCTTACGAACCAAAATTCACCCGAGGATTAGGCAAGATCTTGAAATGACTTTGGTAAGCACCTCAAAATATGAATTTAGAAAAAACTCTTCAGCAATCCAAAATATAAAACAAAGAACAACGAAAGGTCGGGAATTTATGAAATAAGTTGTAAAGATTGTACAAAATTACATTGGGAACACATCAATTTTAACTAGATTCAAAGAACATGGCGCTCACTTAAAAAAATGTAACAAAGAGATGCATTCAAAAGTTCAAAGGTTATTAAATGTAATGGACCGAGGAATAAAGATAATGAGGGATGAGGAATAATGAGGAATAAAGATAATGACCTAACTGTGGGTAATTTAAAAAGGACAAAAGACTTTACACCTAGTCTATTAAGGGAAGTTTATTTGTAAAGATTTTTCCTTAAATTTGCCTCTTTAAAACATTCATTTCTTGACATAGAAAAAAAATATAAAAACAAAGGTTTTTGAATGTTATCCAAAAAAAAAAAAAAAAAAGACAAAAAGACGATCGCAAAATTGAAAAAGAATTGCCAGTTGAAAAATTATACAAATAATTATAATAATAATTATATTAAACCTATATATTAAAATTTTGGAAAAACATTCCAAATTCCGCGTTCCAAAAAATATAATAATCTCATATTTATTACAGCATATTATAATAGTTTTAAAAAACGTTTCAACTTGATCGTTCTAGTGCCGGTTTCTGTGGTAAGTTATTGTAACTCTTCTCTTTTAAGGGGGATAACCCTTTTGACGCCCGAAAATGAGTCTTTTTTATGAATTTTTTAAAGGTGAATAATCACACCATTTTAAAGTTTTAACATCATTTTATTACAACTTTGAAGAGAAGAAAAACGTTTTTTCCTTTTTTTCTTTTAAACAAAATGGCGGCTCTACAGGGTATTCCTTCAGGTGTCTTTGGCGTGACATCGAAAAGTGCTGCATTTGTCATAATATTTCTATTGATCAAAAACCAAAAAACATTTTTTTTTCCAGTTATTGACATGTGCAGGGACAGGATAAACCTATAAAGTTATAAAAAAGTAAAAAACCAGGTATTAAGTAGGCTGTTTAAATAAATGTTCACATTTTAGACTATTTTTTTCGAAATTTGTATCCCAAAAAAGTAATGTAATTACGCGATATCTTTAAAACTTTAGATATATCCTTCCGATAATAATATAGACAAAAGTCTCTCAAAATTTCAGCCAAATCAATCAATAACTTTTTGGGTTACAGCATTTTTTGAAAATACAGTTCCGAGATAATCGCGTTCAAAGTTCTAATACATTAAAACTATTAGTTTTAGTGACTTACCGATCAATCGGCGATTCTATATGCATATAATAAACCTTCAGCTTCCTGGAAGGGCTTGTTTTCTTCACAAAAGGTATTATGAAAGAAATGTTACTCCACCCCAAGCCCTCCGGTTGCCTGACTCGCTAGTTTACGGAATGGGGTATGAGGTAGAGCCCCGGTGCTCTTGAATATGTGCGATAACTCCGTAAATGTTTAATATTTAGATTTTTCCTTTTTCCAGTACACTCTCAATATATTGCACTTTCGAAATAAAGAAAAAAACAAAAAATTGATTTTTTGATAATTGTAAAGGGTTTCCCCCTAAAGTATAATAGTGGATAAAATGACACTTTATATACAGTGTCAGCCAAATGGAATAAATTCAGTAGCTCCATTATTATGCATTTTTAACGTCAATTACTAATTCTAAAATGACATCTTGCGACGTAAAAATGTTATCCCTAAATTGAACCCCCTTCAGGTAACAGCTACAACCCCTAAATTTTCAAATTATAAGTAGGAGTTTGTGATACTTCATTTGAAAGGTCTTTTCATTCTCTATTCAAAACTTCAAAACTGATATGGTTTTAAATTTTATTGCGGAAATTAACAACATTAAAATGGGAGGAAATTAGTTACATTAAAATAGAAAACAAATCATTATTAATGCAGCAGGTCTTCAAAATGCATACCTCCAGCATGGCAGCATCCTAGATGTAAATAGAAATGTCTTTTAACGTTGGTTAACATCTGCTGGGTAATCGACCTAATTGCATGTGTTATTCCCCTTCTTAAGTCAGCTAAATCGTCGGGTTTGGTTTTGTAGACCATACTTTTTACATATCCCCATAGGAAGAAATCTAACGGCGTGGGGTCCGGTGATCGTGCAGGCCATTCTACAGAACCATGTCTCTCTATCTAGTGATTTGGAAAGATTGTGTGGAGATATTGCCGGACATTGACTTCGTAATTTGCGAACAACTTCGGCCTGCTGCGTTCGTGTTCTGTTTCCGTAACCAATCATCTGCAGAATCGTTATCATATGCATTTCTGTTAGGTAAACCATCTCTCTAAATTGCAACACGAAAACTAAGGCAAAAAGTTTAACACTGATAACTGTTAACAATGACAAGCACGTTTCTAGGTAATTTCACTAAAGCTGATAATGCCAACTTCTTAAATTAGGTTTGTTTTTTGCAGCTTGCTCGTGTTTGTCGTTCGATTGTCAAGCAAAAAATTGCACGTATTTATTAGTAAGTTTTTATCCTATAGTAGGGAATGTCAGCAATTACAGACATTTATTTTTTGTTATTATTAAAATTTCAGAACCTAAAATTGACAAATAGTGTTACTTATAAAAGTTTTATTTTAATGTAAGGAATTTCCTACGCTGGAGAAACTTATCTTTTTTTCTTGTTAATTTCTGCAGTGAAATTTAAAACCATAGGTATTTTGAATAGAGAATGAAAAGACCTTTCAAATGAAGTATCACAAGCCCCTACTTCCAATTTGAAAATTTAGGTGTTTGAATTTGTTAGGTTAGGTTAATTTGCAAAATAGCTGTCACCTGAAGGGGGTTGAATTTAGGTATGACATTTTTACGTCGCAAGATGTCATTTTACAATTAGAAATGAACGTGTCTCAGAATTTTTCTAAAATAATGCAAAATAATGGAGCTACTGAATTTATTCCATTTGGCTGTTCCACACTGTATGTATATAGAGACATAGATACTTACCTGATTATTTTCATCAAAACTATAGTTCAAATAGAAGTAAATGAAGCTACTTTATGAAACGATCATGGATAAATGTTTTTTTTGGCGTATAAAGTGAGTTTCATTTACCTATATAAAATATTAAATTCGTTTTTGATATATAATTTTGATTATGTAATTTATTATGAATATAAGTTGCCGAATAATTGAAATTTTTAAAGAAAACCAAATACCATTCTTCTGTATATACGTATATCTACTATCCACCGATTAAATATTTGCGACACCCGGTATCCTCGCCTTTTTAGTACAACCATAATAGTCTTTCTTATATCCGAAGCGAGGATGCGAATTCTAAACGCCACATATAAGTATACCTTAGGGTTTAGTATACACATATCCGATAAAACAAATTTTATCTCAAATGAGAAGCATAATATCGCAATATTTGTAAATTACCTAAAACTTCTTAAAACGCTCCCCATAGGCAATACGCGATCTTATTATGGCATTTATAAGAGGACAGTTCTGTTCTATTCACCTTGAATGAAACGATTCTAGAGCACGATAAAGATATAGAGTAGAAAGTTTGAAACAGTCATCCTCGGTATACGACTACGACGTCTAAAAACGTATGTAAATCTTACGGCAAAATGGTATGC
This sequence comes from Aromia moschata, assembly GCA_029963805.1. Lineage (NCBI taxonomy): Eukaryota > Metazoa > Arthropoda > Insecta > Coleoptera > Cerambycidae > Aromia > Aromia moschata. The sequence goes on along the minus strand of JAPWTK010000057.1, from coordinate 1,841,851 downwards.
ATGTAGCTATATTATGCAAATAATATCGCTCTCCTGGCTCAGTTGTGATACTCCTTATTCTTTATGAATGTACATGATGAAGTTAAAATACAGGATGGCCCCATAAAAATATACATTTATTTCTCATTAATAGGGTTCGGAATGTTCCCTTGCGTAACACTCCCTCGCCGGGAATCCCCTATAAATACTTATTACCTTTATCTTTAAACAAAAATTTATTAACTAAGATAATCTAAACCTCAACAACTAAAAAACACTGCCCGGAGTTTAAGAAGTAAAGGTGAAGCCTTTCATAAGGATTGTCTCAAAAGGACAGTTAAGTTTCAAAAGGGGTGATGGTTTCGGGCTGCGTTTCGGCATATGGTGTGGGAAAGGCTGTACTTTGTAGATGGAAATGTAAACGCTGCTAAATATCAAGTGATATTGCAAAATAATTTACTGCTATCCCTCGCTGAATTAAAATGTGGACATCCAGAGAAAAAAATTATATCTGAACAAGACGGTGCATCATGTCACACAGCAGAAACCACAAAAAAATGGTTTGGTGACAATGATAAATGTCCTTTCGTGGCCGTCCAATAGCCCAGACTTAAATATTATTGAGAATATTTGGCATCAAATGAAACGAGAACCGCAGTGCCTACTCTGAAGGAAAAACTTGTAGAAATGTGGTCAAACTTGTCACCAGACTATATCAAGAAACTTGTATCGTCCATGCCGGATAGGATTAATAATAAATTAATTTTAAGGCTCACGGTGATGATACATCGTATTCGAGCAGGCCGTCCAAACTTTAAGTTGCCAGGAGTTTTGTTTAAGATTTTGTTATTATTAATTTAACGCTATTATTACAATTTTCATAAGGCCAAATTTAGATAATAAATATTTCTATATTCTATAGTTTCTTTATATAGTTCTTAAGATTGGCGCATAAAATCGTATTAACAAAAAATAAGCAATTTCTTATAAAATTTCGGTCGTCCAAACATTAAGCTGTCAGGGCTTGTATTAGTCAAAGGTACGGACTCTATTGCTATAATTTTTCACAATTATTGTACTTGTATTTATACGTTTTATCCAATAGTATTTTTATACACGCTTTTCAACATTTGTTTGTGTAGTTTTGTATGTGTTGAAAGTAAAAAGAGACGTATTTGGGACGTATAAAAGATAAATGAAAGAAGTTCTCTACAACAAATGGAGACCTTTGTGTGGAAACTAATGAAACCTTTAACTGTTGTGTTAGTCCATTGTCATGTTTCTGTTTCTGTCTATATAAAAAGTTATTAAATATAATATATTAGGAGTGGCACGTTGGTCATTTTTTTGTAAACGGCGTCTCCACTTGGCGTTAGCGCTGTTCACTTTACTTGTTGAATGGCCTTTTGTGCCCTTTCAAGGCAAGTCCAAGGCAGATGCGGACGTCATTACGACCCTTCCTGGTCGAAGTTACTTGTTAGGATAACGCCTTTCGCTCATATCCTGTCACGTCCTCAGCACTAATAACAGCGTTGTTACAGGGATCAATCCTTACGATTTGTAATAAAATCCGAAGATACACGGTGTAACCTACTTGTGTCAAATCTTGTGTTGAATTCTGGGAGAGGTCTCGTGCAATGGTAATACTTTCAAATCAGATGCGCAGATATGCTCGAATCAGATGCTCGGATATACCTCGTATTGTTCTCATTGTTGTGCCATGTTTTCTCATAACGCATAATTAAATGATTCGGCAAATTTAGCTCCCAGAAACTGTCTATACTTTAGTATTTCTTAGAAGTTAGCAATATTTTTCTAATATTAATTGGGACTCTGATTATACAGCGTGAATCAAATACTATGTATGCAACTACTGAGTTACGAAAAGCATTGAGTTATTATATTGAAAGAACAGGTCTAGTACCTTAGTTCTTTAAAAGCATAGGCTCCAAACAACTCAAACAAATTTAGAACAAATACTGACAGTGAAACAAGTAATAAAGGCATTGGAGGAGGAGACAATTATTGGAAAAGCTGTAAATTGGAAAACCAAACATCATGTGGGTCACTTCGATAAATCTGAAATATGAATTGATAAAGGAAATTTTTGGGGATATTAGTCAAATATACAAGCACTATTGTTTGCAGATGTTTCGTTTAATATATTCAGACTTCTTCACGGCTTAATCAGTGTTTGACATAACGGTCAGTTAAATTATTAACCATTTTCTTTACCTGCAGAATCATGTACTTCAATATCCTGATTATTTTTTACATTTCATTGTAAGTGAATTGAACCTAGGCATTCATTTATTCAATGTGGAGTTATTACACAAATAGAAGAAACAAAGACCGATAAATAGTTAGTATATTTAACATGTACCTACTGGTAAAGAAAAAGATTAATCATTTAACTGATATAGACCGTTATTAGAAAACACGAATCAAGCCCTGAAAAAAGTCTGAGTACATTAGACGAAACGTCGACAAAAATTATTGACTTGTATATTGGACTGTTTAAAAAAAGCGATTAATTTTTTTTTTAATTATATCGAAAATGTTGTTGGAAATGACGAAAAAAAAATACTGTGAAAGTTTGAGCTCTTAATATTAATATTGAGAGGTGCCGCATCGCAAATTTCCATTTTCCATTTAAATAACATGGGAAAACATTATCTTGCACTTTGGAATTTTATAGCTCTTGTTAGCAACAATATTTTGGAATGAGTAAGACATTCTTATAGAAAATTTAACGCTGTACCAAAAAGGTCTCTCACAATTTTCGATATATTTGCTCCTTCGAAAGTTATTCAAGGTTAGAATTGGTTTGATGATACATTTTTATATTTTTCCAATTTTTTGACGCAATCATCAACTTTGTGGAAACTTTTCATTGGACATTTTTTGCAGAGATTTTTATTCTCTATAAGTTATCTCTATAAAAGTTTTTGATATTGTTTACAGGTCGTAAGTTATTTGCATTCAACTATGAATTTTTTTTAAATATTCGTAATTTTATTGTTTAAAATTCAGTATATTAACGAGCTAACTAACAAGAGCTATAAAGTTCCAAAGTGCAAGATAATGTTTTTCTCAACTTTTTCAAGCTCAAACTTTCACAGTGTTTTTTTTTTGTTATTTCCAACATTTTCGATTCAACTAAGAAAAAAAAATCGCTTTTTTTGAAACAGTCTACTGTATATTTGTCCAATATCCCCAAAAAATCTCCTTTGTCGACTTATATTTTATGAACGCAACTACTATGTAATAAGAATATGGAAGCTACTGTGAATGAGTGTTGAATGAATTAATGGTAACTACTGTGAAATATAAATGCTTCACAAACGTTTAGGGGAGTACCTTTCTACATATGTAAGTTATGAGTGTTTGGTAGTATTACGCTAACAGGTGCAGACGTTTTCTTATTTGGTTGAAAACTGTTGTACCAACTGTATAAGGAACTTTGATAAAAATTTAAACTAGACAAAGGACCCCGCCGGATTCTTACGGAAAATGGTTCTCGGTCAAACTCTCTGTAACTTTAGATTCTGGTAGTCCTAGATATGTACATTTGTACATAGAGCGAACGTTTGAACGGTGTGTATGTGTGTACGTTTGTCTGTATAAATATATGTATACTGTATGCATGAATATGTATGTATATATGTATACCGGGTGAGTTATTTAATCTGAGTCAGCCATATACATATCTTGAAAACGGTGCATTTTTTAACAAAATGTTACGAATTAAGCTGTTTTTTGATTTTAGAGGAGTTACAAAACTGTCAGTTGACATTGTACACATTTTGATCACGTTTTTAAGGTCATTTGAGGGTCAACTTATTTTTTTTAAATGAAACCAAAATTCCTCTAGTGAGATATCAATCTAAAGAAAAGTAAAGTAAAGTATTTTTTACGTGAAACATTTTTTATCTGATGTGAACTTTCCAGGATATTAAAAAAAATTTTCACTGATAAATATCCAATCCAATTGACAAAGTTTCATACGATTTATCATAAATTATGATATTTATGATGTTTTAGAATTATAAAAGTACTGATCGAAAAAATTCTATAGCCGAGGGAACATCCTCGAGAAGGTACTGCTACTTCACTAGAACTGTAACTGGTGGTAACAATGAAATTACAGTCCTAACGGCAGTAGCAGTCGATTGTCTCATGACCTACGTATGTACACACATGCATACTTACAGACATGTACAGTAAGACCCCGCTTAACGCGGGGGATACGTTTCATCAAAGTAGAGCGTAATGCGAAACAGCGCTAAACGAATCTCAAAATGTAAATAATGGGGTTAGGGGAAGATGGATAGAAAATTGATTAGGTATTAAAATTTAATAATGTATTTCTTTATAAAAATAAAACCAAACATTTATTTCTTACAAAAATAAAAACAATATTAACGAATATACGTACTTATAAAAACAAATAAAATTCTAAGTCAGTCAGATCATTAGTCTATTTGTGTTTCCAATTTTCTGCCTTTTGTCAAGAAGGCATCTAATGTAGTTTGCTTTTTCCTTTTGCATTCTGTTAGAAGTTGTTGATAGTGGATAAAGCATCTATAACACCCCGTCTTGCTTTTGAACTCCTGTCAACATTTGGATCATTTTCAACAAATTGGTCCATAATTTCGTTATAGTTGTCAAACTCCTTTTTACAACGCCATCGAAAGTTCTTTTTGCTCTTCTTCGAAATCACTACTACTACTACTATCAATATTTTGTTTTCTTCTTCTCGTTAATTCCTTGAGCTCATCATTAGAAAGACTTTCTGTTTCTTGAACTATTTCTTCGCGTCTTCCACATTTACCTCATCTAAACGGTTTGTTTCCTAATTTCACTGTTTCTTCCACTATTTCATCCATATCGGGTGTCAATGTCTTCGCTCTTACCTAAATGGCCAAATGTCTTCCATACTCCTTTCAAAGATCTTTCGTTATCTCTTCCAAGAAAGGTTTATGTTTTCTACAGCATTCATGATATTGTGTTTTTCCAAAATTCTCTTATTGATTGCTTCTCTTCTCCGTCTGTTTTTCAAACATCTCTTAAAGTTCCCGCAAGTAATGCCTTAACATTGGATATACGACTTGGTCCATTGGTTGGATTAAGGCAGTTGTGTTAGGCGGCAAGAAAACCACTTCGACCTGGAATAATGTTGGTAAGTCTGATAAATTTGTTGGGTGGCTTGGACATTATCAATTAATAGTAGTGCGCTTTTTTTTCATGTTTTTTAATTTCCAGTAACGTTTAAAACGGCAGAAAGTTCAGTGAACCAATCCTGGAAAATTTTCATAGTTATCCATGATTTTTTATTAGACTCCCAAATTACAGGTAAAGTGATTTATAAATGCTTTTCTCCTCTTGGGTTTTTGGTAAATAGTAGTGGTTTTAATTTGAAATTCCGCTTGCGTTCCCCAGTAGAGGTTGCGATCTTTTCCTTTAAACCGATGCTCGTTTCTCTTCGGGATAGAAATGTTGTTTTGCATTCTTTTCCAAAACAGCCTGTTTCATCAACATTAAACACCAATTCTGGGGTGTTTCCTTGTTCAATTTTGTTTTTAGTCGCTGGGAATTCGCCCCGCTTTCGTATCACCACTTCTCTTCTCCTGTAATCTTTATGTTGTGAAGATTATTTCGATGTTTAAATCTATTAAACCATCCTCGACTAGCAACGTTTCACTTATGTCCCTGCCTCAGCCTGAATGTAATTAAAAATTCTTCGCTTTTTCCATTATGATAGATTGGCTTAATGGCATATTGCGTTCAATTTCGTCGTCAATCCATATAGACAGTCGTTTTTCCATTTCCTCTATAATGTTATTTCTAGAACGGGTAATTCTAGTTGCAGAGCTTGACGTAGTTGCAGTTGCCGATGACAGTATTTTTCTTTATTCTTAAGAATTGTCCTTATTGTTGAAGTTCAAATTCAATGCAACACTAATTTGAGATTGACGTTCACCAGAATCTAATCTTCTAATCACTTGCATTTTAGTTTCAGTGAAAGCTTTTTTGGTTGCTTTCTTTTCTTGTTTTTTATTATCACCCATGATAAAAACTAAAGATCATAATATTTTCACTGTATTAATCGTTATAGTATTATATGAATTTATAAAAATGCTCCGTATAAAAATAAAAATGCGTCCGCACAGCACCGCACCAAACAAGAAACAACTTACACTGTTTCGGATATGTTATTTGGAAACCTAGCGCTGCGCGCGCACAATTTCGGGGACTCCCGTACTGCTGCGAGCAATTTCGGGAATCCCCGGGTTGAAACTAAAGGCGTACCGAAACAGCGCTAAATGAAACAGTTAAGCGGTTCGTATATATGTAGATTTGTCCATTGAGACTTTCCACAATGATCGAGACATTTTGCATAACGATCCTGCGGTGTCCTTTAATATTAGAAATCAAAACAGTTTCAGTTTAATTTCATTATTTAATGTAATTAGTATCTTTATTTAAAGGTAGTTCGGTTAAGAGGTGATATATATACTAGACGGTTCGGCATATTTTAGGTCTATTTAATTTGTAATAATTAGCCAATATTAGTTGCAAATGCACATGGATACACGTTTCTTCTTTATTATTCTTATTTAATTTGATCAACTTCTATTATAATCAATCTTTTACGCAGGTACACAACGACGAAAAAATTTATATTTAGTATAATTGTTTATAAAATGTAATACAAATATGTAGTTATAATTACAGAGAATTGTAGTACCAGTAGTACTAATATATCAGTCTATAGTATTAATCATTAAGTAAGTACTTGTACCTGTATTCCATGGTATACAAAATATTATTATATAAATGGTCCAATTTCAATTCGTAACGTAAGCTCGAAACCACTGAGGAAAGCAATATCAAATGGCTATGACAAATGGCCTCAATAAATTTAGTTTGTTTTCAAGTACGCAACACAGGTTTCTAGAGAAAAACGACTAGTAAAACTTTACTGAGCTCGATAAACTATACAATGCATCAGCTGGATAATAAAATGCACTCGACAACTATACACGTACTTTGACTCGACCAAAGCTTTGGATGTCACCAGCGACGATTTATAGCTAAATGCGAGCGTCGACATGCCACAGTCCAACAAAAATATGAATCATCTGTTACCTGTTTAGTATTCCTTTATAGTCTGCGTTTTATACAAAATCTTCAATAGTAAAAATTAGATATACTTTAATTTCCAAAATATTAGAATGGACTTCATGTCTATGTACTAGTCTACACAGTGACAGCCACAAAGTCTGCACCATATATGTCTTCACCGATGGTCGATTTTATAAATGATTTTTGCAATTTGAATAAAAAAAACTAAAAATAAAAAAGACAGACATATCAGTTCTATCCAACTGATACTTAACTCCGCCAATATGTCTTTAAAGTTATTCAAATGTGTATGTATTTAAACTTTCAATCTCCACAAAATGCCACCATTTTCCACATCGATCGTAAAAACATTTGAAAGTCTGTGGGGCAATCTTAAACTCCATTTTTAAATTTACGAATTATTGCTGTGGAATGTTTAACAAGCTTTTAATTATTGCAAAGTCTAAAAATGTAACCCACTAATTATAATGTCCAAACTGTTCTGTGAAAAAGTAAATAGGTTTTGCTGAATTATATTCAATAAACTTCTATAAAAAATGTTTTAAATGTGTTAAAAAAGAAAACCAAAGCTATAAATCAAAAATTGTAAATCACTAATAAATGTAAATGTTTTTCCTACAATATGTATCGAATATTCCACAGCAGGGAAAGTTAAAAATAGTCTAATGTTGTTCTACTGATTTTCCTTCCCAATTTAATTTATTAAAATACAGTTTCTTTCTAACAATAAAATATTCCACTTTAATAACACAAAAATATACATCGTGAAATCAACCGAAATGTAAAAGCGTGCAAAAAAAAACAATCGCCAAGAGATATACAGTGTGTCCCAAAAGTTGGAAACAGACCCCCAGAGTTGTAAGTATAAGTATTTTCAAAAAATGTTTCCCACAAGACGACATTAACTTTTCTGTATAGGATGTTTAGATTAGAATTAGAAAAAACCGTTCCGGTAAAATGGTGACACCTCTTAATTCGATTCTGATCAAAAAATATTAAGAAGGACATTTGTTCAGTATGCTGAAATATGTTGATGTATAAAAAAGTCAGCGCGATATTTAAATGTTTACGAATTAAAAATTTTGTATCAAACAGTAGGAAACAAGTCCTCAGAGTCGTAACTACTAATACTATTAAAAATTGTCACTTAACAAAAAGTATCGATTACATTCATTCCGATACTCCCGCATTATGTGCGCTCAGTTCGTGAATATTCATCATTGTAGAATCGTAGACGTCATCTTTCCTCAGAGGTGGATTCGTAGACGAGGATCGATAGAATGGCCAGCGAGATCTCCAGATCTTACACTACTTGATTATTTTTTATGGGGTTCTTTAAAATCAAAAGTATACTGCAGAAGACCACACAATTTAGCCGAACTACGAGATCGCATTAGAGATAAAATGGGATCCCCCGGAAGTCATTCAGAATGTACAAGAAGAATTTGTACACAGGCTTGCATATTGCCAAGAAGTTGATGGACGGCATTTCGAATACTTAATTTAAAATTGTATTTGCTTATTAGAGAAATTTTCGTTTATTCATTGTGAAAAATATATTTTTCATTTTATAACAGTCAATTGTCATTTACTCAAAAATTTTGTTATGTGAGGTGGCAATATTTTTATACCGTTAAATCGACAATGAAAGGATCTTTCAAATTAAATTAAAAAATGTGGGGTTTCCATTTGAAAAATAAGTTGATGATGTCATTACTCAAAAACAAATGACATCTGAAAATAGACGTTCCCTCAAAAATGTGTGTTTTTATTAAACAAAATCGAATTGTTCGAGGATTTTTTTCCAAAAAATTTTTGTTTCACATTTACTGAATTAATTCCATACTTTAGACGTGCACTGTATGATAAGATATGATAAGTTATTGATCAATGCCTATGTGGACCGTTAGTGACACCTTTCAGTCGAATTTGTCATCTCGAACAGGCCTTTTTTTACTAGGATGTTTTTAGTGCCGACATGCTTGTGTAGTCCTTCGAAAGTCCCTTGATATCTCATCAACGAAATTAGATGCCCTGAACTGTACATTTAACAAAGTGGGTTCTCATCCTTTAAGACGTTTTTATACAACTTAATTCGGCCGTTTATCCTGTGCCTTCTGAATTACTCAAAGACATATTCATGACACTTCTCAAATATTGTGTGGTTTGAGGGCGTATTTTAGAATGATTTGTTTATACAAGACAAAAGTCTCTTCACTGATTTATTACAAAATTTGGAAAAAACAACTTTTGTTATACGAAAGATGTCGGTGCAGCTATCGCTACTTAGCAACGCCAAGATAAATAGGAAAGAGTTGAACGAAATGCACATCCTTAATAAATCTTCTCATTCAAATCCTTATTGTCACATTGTTTGGAAATTTAGTTCTGCACAAAGGAGTCTAACGACAAATAATTTCCTATTATGTGCTTTAAATGTCGACCTCTAAAATGTATTTCCAGGCGCAGAGGTTTTAAATTTCATTGCAGCGTTCCTCGGGCTTATCCAGTTCTACAGATCCCACCTAGGAACAATCTTACCGAGTGCTCTAATAATGTTAGCTCACAATACGGACGAAAATTTATTAGCTTAATATAGCTCTTTTAATTTTTTTCGACCTCGACAGCTAACGAAATAAGAACGTCGTATTTATCTTTCTTTATTACTTTTTTTTTATTATTGAAACGTAAAAATGGTGTTCTACAGTGGTTATATTGATATTTTAAAAACTGTGGGTATTAAAATCCATGGTGGTTTTAAATATTATGCAATTTTTTTCAGCATATTCGCAAAACTGTTTGTGGTGTGTATTTATATTATTGTATTACCCTCATTGACCCTGAATTGCTAGAAAACCTTAATTTCACATATTATCATAATATAATATTGCAAATACAGTTATTCAAATTAGAAAAAACTTTACTTCATCAATTTGTGTTGCTAAAAATTTTCTTGGTTTAAGGTACCATTTGAACAACATTCTTGGAGTGCTTATGGTGCTTGACTAAATACTTCGCCACAAAAAATGAGAGCTTTTTAAACAATCTTAAATTTGCGACTGTTGTAGGCAAATGAGCGCGAATAAAAAAAAATGAAAAAATAGTAAAAACACCGATTTTTTTCCCGTAGATTGCGATAAAAATAGTTTTGAATTCATTAAGGGTAGTTTCCACCTCTTTTTCAAAGGGTTAAAACTTTAAAATCGAAATTTGGAAAAGTATGACTTCTTAATTTTTTTTTTTGCTTAAAAAAGAATCTTGACAACTTTACTTTCGGATGGCTTTTGTCCCAGAATGGGATGAGCAACGGTATGACCGCTAGAGGTCTCGAAAGGTGAAAATTTACCATTTTTACACTACGTTTTTTTTACCATCTTGGTAAGTAAAAAAAATGTGTGAAAACCATATAACCATTTAAGGTTTTTGAGGTCGCTGATTTCGAATCTGGTGTCCGATTTGGTGAAAATTTGTTTTTTATGGTGCCCCATGGGGCCCTATAAATTAAATGAAAAAGTTATAGAAGACATTTTAAACCTAAAAACTTTATATGGTAATATGGGGTTCATACATTTTTTTACGTACCAAAATATAACGTAAAAATGGTAAATTTTCACCTTTCGAGCCTTCTAGCGGTCCTACTGTTGCTCATCCCATTCTGGGACAAAAGCCATCCGAAAGTATAGTTGTCAAGCTTTTTTTTAAGCAAAAAATGTTTGTTTAAGAAGTCATAGTTTTCCAAATTTCGATATTAAAGATTTAACCCTCTGAAGAGGTGAAAACTACCCTTAATGAATTCAAAAGTATTTTTATCTACGGGAAAAAATACGATGTTTTTACTATTTTTCAATTTTTTTTTATTCGCGCCCATTTGCCTACAATAGTCGCGAATTTAAGAGTGTCTAAAAAGCTCTAATTTTGTGACCGTTCGTAACGAGAGCGTAATGTGACTTGAGCCCTAAAATTTTAGGTATCAACATTTCTTATCACATACTACTTATATACAAAGTTTCAGAGAAATATATTTCTCTTGTGGCGAAGTTGGCGTGGAATACTCCCATATATAAGTAAGTTTCTTCAGTGGTCCACTGCCAAGCCCTCCAAGACGGTTTTACAAAAATTGCCATGATCCATGAAGAAAATTTGTAGCAACACAAATTGATTAGTGAGATCAGGAGTTATAACCTTTTCTTATTTGAACTGCCGTGTTTGTAATATACCTATATTAATAATATGTTTACACCTATATGTATAGTATGTATGATTTTTTAGAATAGTGCATTACAGTACAAAATGCAAATAAATATAAAAAAAAACTTTAGAGATAATTTGAAGCATCTGAAACTATCTGTGGCGATACCATGTTATCGTCCTCTAGTAATGCATTGACCCATTAGGGTCTAGACATATTTTTTCTATCCATCCATCCAGCTTCTCATCTACTTCTTACTCTGTCGTTTTTGGGAAGACATTTGGGTAGAAACCTGACACGCTTGTTCTTGATGTCCTCACGTCAAATATGTGGTACTGACGAGATATAATAAGATTAAAATCCGTATATACGAATTTTCGTGGACATGTACTAAAAAATTAAATATTCCTTTATTAAGCTACTCGTATGTTCAACGTATGTCATGTGATTTTTTTATTTTTTTTTTTAAAAACACCAATAAAAGATTTTAACTGACGAAGACAGGTTTTGGAAAAAGCATATAACCCATAAAACATATACAGTAAATTCTGGTCAGATGGCCATCTTAGGAAATAATAAAATATAAAAATAAAATATAAACTGCTCGTCAAACTTAGCGTAACACTATTTAGATTAGCGACATTTGCGTTCTCTTCATGTTAGAGACTTGCGGTTTTTAATTTTCGGTAGCCTATAGGGTTGGTTTGACTTAAACGGTTTGCCGTCCACACCCCATGTCGAAATTTGAATTCGCAAGATTTTCACGACAATTTAAGAGACCTACATGATCGACTAAGAAGGACGCTGTCGGGTAATAACTCCATCCCGGCACACAATAAGACATCCTCAATAAGTTCTGTGTATTTGGTCGCTGTCCCATCTCTTCAACCCATTTCCAGAATCCCCTAAGCCACCCCTTTGCATTTACGCAGGGTTTGCGTGGTTTGACCTCTGTTGGGTGAATTCATTGATCCTAATGCTGCCTAATAAATTGCTGAGGGGTGCCACAACTCACTTTGACTTTCACCCTTTGACAACTCAAACACCCATCCAGGCCACACCCACACCGACCGCCCACTTATCCCCTCTGGTTCCGCCGCCCCTGTAGAAGGCTGCGTGGGATGTCGTTTTGTAAACCACGCAAAACCCAGCGTAAATGCAGAGGGGTGGCTGAGGGGGGTCTGGAAATGGATTGAAGAAATGGGACAGCGACTAAAGTCGATAAAAATTAAAGGCTATTTTTTTTAGAAAAACACTCGGTCATTTCATCTGTTTCACTTCATTTGTTTTTTTTTTTGACAGCTGTCAAAGATATGACGTCATCCATAAATGATAACATATGGCTTGTGATATATCATTTGAAAGCTCTTGTTTCACGCAGTATGCTTCCAAATTTTGGCGCGATTCTATCTGGATCTGGCCATTTTAAAATGGCCACTAATCAAAAGTTAAAATTCGATAAAAAACGAAGGAAAGTCTAAAAAGTCATTCAGTCACAAGAGGTTGTACAGCAATTTGCTCGGCTATTTGACATAACACACTCTCAACAGTTATCCAGAATTCCAAAAATTGAGAATAAATAATATAAAGTACATTCTTAGATTGTAATTAAATTAATCTTTAAACGAAGTATTTCCGGGTAGATGGATTGGACGAAGGGTTCAATTCGAGTTTCCTCCTACTTCGCCTGACCTAATCCCCATGGATTTCTTTTTGTGGGGTTATTTAAACCATAGCGTGTATGTAAATAAGCCTACTAATATATTTACATAGATGACTTAAAAAAATAGAATAAGATACAAAATTAAAAAAATACTACAAATACGCTGAAATGATACGTAACATGGTTGAAGAATTTGAATCTCTGGCTTGGTCACTGTCAAGAAGTCAACAGGGGCACACTTTGAACATTTATTAACGACCAGATTAGGATAGGTATTTTAATTGTTGTATTTCTATTTTTAGTGTTCTGTTTTTAATAAATAGGTTAAATAAAACTATTTAAGAATGCGCTTTTTATTATTTATTTTCCATTTCTGGAATTCTGGATAACTATTGAGACTGGGTTATGTAAAATAGCCGATCAAATAGGTGTAGAATCTCTCGTGTTCGAGTGATTTTTTTAAATAAACTTTCCTTTTGTTTTTTGTCGAATTTTAACGAGCTTTTGAACGATCACCATTTTAAAATGGCTCTATAGATTCGCGCTAAAATTTAGGTGCATACTTAGGAGTGTTAAATAAGAGCTTTCAAATGATGTATCACAAACCATATGTTGTCATTAAAAAAAATGGATGACGTCATATCTTTGACAGCTGTCAATAAACAACGAATGAAATAGGTCGAAATATCAGCAAATGAAAAATTTAATTGACGTGTCCGAGCGTTTTACTAAAAAAAATTTCCTTTAAATTGAATATATGCCCGACTTTACGCCCTCACCGTATATGTTTTTTAAGAGGCTGTTTAGTACATACCTATTATTGGAAGAAATATTGTTCGTATTCCCTATTATTATAGGTATGTAGATAAAATCCGCTTTACCGTTACTATTCCATATGACCTTAAGACAGAAATCTGCTTATTCTAAACGAATTTACAAAAATACTTTTCTTAAATGCGTACCTAAGTTATTAAACTTTAGAAAATCCTATGAAACAAAAGAAGACGAAATATCTGCATTCAGTACAGAAAATGCTTGCTTAAAAAGGCTCTTTAAATAAGTTTGTTACCGTTTTAATATTCGACATTTTCATAAATTTTAAGGATAAAAAGAATGTTTTATTTATTTATCAACTTAAAACAGTTCTTGGCTACGCCGAGCATCAGGACTTTCCTAATTAAATGTTCCATTGCTGCGGTTAAATTATTTTTACTCTTTAGGGAAGCAACATAAAATAAATTAATGTCCTCTAATACTTCTTGAGTTCTCAGTTGAAAAATTGGAGCTGTCTGGGAAACTTTATGCGGTAGCTTTAGCGTTTGTTAGTTTTATATATTATATGAAGTGTACTTACTTCTCGATCTGTTGCTGCATTACTATATTACTTCGAAATTCAATAAACCTGATTAGGAATATTCCACTTAAATATGTACATAAAAATGTTAAGAATTTTTTTGTTGCTCAATTGTGAACAGAAGTCAAGTTATTTTATTTTTTAAAGTTATATTTATCCTGGAGTGGGTACTGGAACCTTCGGCGTAGAAACAAAAAACAAAAAACTGACGTTTTCCACGAAACACCGAACTACTATACTTTTCTCGACGCACGTTTCCCCAACTAAGTTGGCATCTCCAGGGAGAAGATTAAAACTTTAATTAATTTAAACTTTATTTTTTTAATCTTTAAAACTTTAATTAAGAAATATTTAATTAAAAAAAGTTTTAATCTTCTCCTGAAGATGCTAACTTAATTGGCGAAACGCGCGTCAAGAAAAATATAGTAGTTTGGTGCCGGTGGACACCCTATATGCCGGGTGTCTTCGAAAATGGGTTAAGGGAAGGTGTTGTTACTTGGTTAGGTTAAGTAAATTAATTGACTGATTAAACTACATAAGTAGTGTATTGTATATAAACCTTCTAAAAGCTACTTATTAAAATTAAGTTGAGATTATCAGTGTACACATTGCCCAGAGGATCTTAAAGATAGGTTTTGAGTTTCTTTACTTGTATCTAGATTTTTATGTTTAAATCTAAAATCATAATGTAAAACATTCGTATGGTTGTATAGTGTGACACATTTTAAGGTGACCAGTGGAATTGCCGTACTATATAAAGTTCTAATGCTTTTTGAGCTGGAAAGTAATAAAAAAGAATAAAACAATACCTTAAGTTTCGTATCATTGAAGAGAGGGATTTTTTAAAGATTATAAAAACATATACATGTACAAGGGATATCATTTGTAATTTGTACCATTTCCATTTGAAAAAAGTGACTTAAATGACTTGGAAATTAAAAATTGCTCCTAATTTTACAGTACTAACGAATACAGATTTGTAATATTTTAAAAATAGCGTTTTGATGACTTTTACTTCATTTTTTCATTAATTGTTTTGATGACTTTTGTTGTATTTGAGAAAATAAAATAATAATAAATAAATAAAGGATTTCCGCACTTTTGACAATTGACAAAAAATGGTTTTGGAAGTGGATATGGATATGGTTTTATCTGATTTTATCTGATTTTGATTTTGTAATTAATTTTTTAATAATTATGTCATCGCCTATCTGGCCACCATTTCCACCAAATCCCACGAAAATCTGACTTTTCTTTTTGCATTGGATCCCTCAATTATTCCGATGGGCTCTTTGTTCCTTATGATTTATTTGCAACCTATTTTTTTATTTTAATATTTTTTTGTAGTTAAAGATTAACGATTTATAGATTTACTCTGTTGTTTATGGTCTATATATATAAATATATATATATATATATATATATATATATATATATTTTTTTTTTTTTTTTTTTTTTTTTATATTTATATATATATATATATATATATATATATATATATATATCAAAAATACGATTATATCAAAAAATGATAAACTATTTCTTGTCGCGAAATATGTATAATAGTAATTAGATTGTATGTTAATTATTATTCTCCAATAAAAATGTTTTATGTGAGGACTTTAACAACCACGATTTTGATTTGTCTGTAAGTCCCAAAATATTCACTTCGCTTCACTAGATAGCGAGAATGTTATAGTTCGTTAAAGCTCGTCAAAGAGTATTGGAAAACATATAGGCATTTCATTAAAAAAAAATAACTTTGGTATGTCATCATATTTTCCAACACTCTGTATATTCAAGCTAGATTGAACATACGGCTTTTTCTACGTCAACTTATATCAAGCTAGATGTGCGGTCTATTATTTTTTGGTAGCGATATAAATTAGTTACCTATCTCTTTCTCTACTATGTATGCGATACGGAAGCAGACGACTTGCATTACATTAAGTTTAGTTTATGAGGGAATAAAGTTAATTTTATGTAATTCGGATATAACTTTTATTAACTAAGTTAAAGATCATAAAACAAGGGAATGGCAGACTCTATTGTGCATTCGACGTTTCCCATTGTCATAGGGGCCATTGTATATCTCTAGATTGTTACTTTTGTTTTATTTGCAACCCGGAATTATAGCGTTCCAAATACTAGTTTACCTGAATATATTTAATGTAGATTGCAGAATGCTAGCAGCGTAAATTGCAAGTTGCCTGGTATTTAATTGTTTCTATATTCCACGTTACATAAATATAAAGTTTTTGTAATTGCATATATATGGGACATTCCACGCCAACTTCGCCACAAAAATAATAGATTTCTCTGAAACTTTGTATATAAGTAGTATGTGATGAAAAAAGTTGATACCTAAAATTTTAGAGCTCAAGTCACATTATGCTCTAGTCACGAACGGTCACAAAATTAGAGCTTTTTAGACAATCTTAAATTCGCGACTGTTGTAGGCAAATGAGCGCGAATAAAAAAAATTGAAAAAAACAGTATAAACATCGCATTTTCCATTTTTACGTTATATCTTGGTACGAAAAAAATGTATGAAAACTTTACCACATAAAGTTTTTAGGGTCGCTGATTACGAATCTGGTGTCCGATTTAGAAAATTCGTTTTTTATGGGGCCCCATGGGTCCCTACAACAAAAAACAAAAAATTTGATGAAAATCAAAATTTTATGGTACTATTTACATAAAATTTTCAGTAAAAAAAGTCTCTCGAATTTTTCAATTTAATGCGTATTTTTAGAGTAAAAAAAATCGAAAACTTTTTTTAGAATTAAAAGTTTTTGAATTTGTTGCTTTAAAAATACGCCTTAAATTGAAAAATAGCATGATATATTTTTTTCATGGGGCCCCATAAAAAATTAAAAAATTTTTACTTTTAAAAAGTTTCCCCTTATTCTACGTTAAATTTTAAGTAAAAAATATGTCTTAAAATTAAAATTATTCAATCTTTTACAAAAAATTATTCATGTTTGGCTTATTAAAAATTCATCGATGTTAATTAATCTTTTACTTAAGAAGCACGCATTAAATGAAAAAATTACAGAAGACATATTTTACTTAAAATTTACGAACGAATTTAATATTGTCTAAAAAGCTCTAATTTTGTGATCGTTCGTGACGAGAGCGTAATGTGACTTAAGCTCTAAAATTTTAGGTATCAACTTTTCTTATAACATACTACTTATATACAAAGTTTCAGAGAAATATTTGATTTCTTTTTGTGGCGAAGTTGGCGTGGAATGTCCCATATATAAATTATTCAGTTAAAATTTTTCAAAAAACCTATCTACCACTTTTTTCGTCGATTTATCTATTTTTTTTAGTACCAAGATATCGTTAAAACAGTTCATGTACACTTTATATGTATTGTAGAAAAGTATGTTTGTTTTAGTGAGTATAACTGGGATTTTTATTAGAACTATTCATCATGTAATTCGTTTTACGATAATTTATAAATATTCGGTTCACTTCTAATAATCGTACAATTTCTTAGCGTTGACCTTTTTACCTTGATTGGGAATTTTAGAACTGATAATATATTGCCTAATGTACGTATGTAACTATAAAGTAATTCGTTGACAGAAAATACTCTTTCTTAACGGAAGCTACAGTCAGCTCACAAACGTTTGCATGAACTTGTTCAAATACACCTCATATTTAGTTATAATTTAGTACTAACTTAGTAAAAGCTGAGACAAACTATCTAATTAGAAATTTCGATTTACCTCTAGCTGCACCAACCAGTCTTGTAATAAACATCTTTAGTGATATATTTCATTGTTCTAATAATTCAGATTATATTACTAAGTGTGCATCAAAGAGAAATTCAAGGTAAAATACTTTAGTTTATACCTTAAATCGGATTATAAAATTATTTGTTGGGCAAAAATACCTTTAGTTTTTTAAATTTGGTGAAGGTGCCAATATTAGAACTATTCATATAGTCCAATCAACGAGCGAAAGCCCCCTTGTAAATTGGTCACTAATTGTTATCAGCAAACAAAAAATATGGTCGTATAGAGAAAACAATTCTAAGGACTTAAGTTTTAATGGCGAACATAACCAAAAAAATTCGCAAAAGTCAAAAAAAACGGTTTTTTTGCAAATAAAAAAAAACTTCAAGTCCTACACAAGAAAGTTAAATTAGAAAGTTGTAGGTCTTAAAAATGCGCGTCGAATGAGATGTGAACGAAAAAAATCGGTTCATAAACATTTGAGAAAAATGTAAAAAAACGTCAAAAATCGCGTTTTCGTATTTTTGCTGTATAAATTCCAATTTTGTTTGAGCATACATCTTGTTAACTACAAATATAGCCCAGGACAAGCGGAAAATGACCCTTTTTTTCAAAGATTCAAAAAAAGTCTTGTTTTTTCGAGTTATAAAGATTTAAAAAAAGACGTTTTCAAAAATCAGCTTTTACAGAGGCAAAAATGATCGTACAGAAACGATCGGGCTCATTTTTCGAAACTTTACTTTCATGCCTATTAAAAACCATATCACTTTTATTTAATTTTTGCATAAAAAAATGCGTTGTAAAATTGTATCATTTTTTTCGAATCGGTTTTTTTTCGAATAACTTTTTTAATTTTGGTTTTATATTTTTGGCCGTTGCATATTTAAAGACTGGCATTCAAAACACGTATTGAAAAAAAATGAAGGTCCTACGACCTCAGGGAGCCGAGATAATTTTGTTTTTTTTTTTTAATTCCTGACAGCGCTGTATACGTCCGATTGACTTCATTTTTACACGAAATAGATCACAGACTTTTACTTTCTTAAAAAAAATATTTCAAATTATTTCGCATAAATTAAGTTGACATAATTGTTTGCGAAAGTACAGCGTTGGGTGCGGCACGCGCTAGCCAACACACGGCGAGTGGACGTAGAGAGTGGACGGACACTCCGCTTCTGGAGAAAACAAGATTTCAAATCAATCGCGCTCGCAAAATTATCTTTTCCTCCGCTTAAAAAAATTTATCTCGACTCCCTGAGGTCGTAGGACCTTCATTTTTTTTAAACGCGTGTTTTGAATGCCTGTTTTCAAATATGCAATGGCCAAAAATGTAAAACCAAAATTAAAAAAAGTTTTCGAAAAACCGGTTCGAAAAAATGATACAATTTTACAACGCATTTTTCTATGCAAACATTAAATAAAAGCGATTTGGTTTTTTAATAGCATGAAAGTACAAGTCTTCGGGAATAAAATGAGCCCATTATCGTTTCTGTACGATCATTTTGGCCTCTGTAAAAGCTGGTTTTTGAAAACGTCTTTTTTTTTAAATCGTTATAACTCGAAAAAATAAGACTTTTTTGAAGTTTTGAAAAAAGGATCATTTTCCGCTTATCTTGAGCTATATTTGTAGTTAACAAGAAGTCTGCTCACACAAGATTGGAATTCATACAGCAAAAATTCGAAAACGCGATTTTTGACGTTTTTTTAAATTTTTCTCAAATGTTTATGAACCGATTTTTTTTCGTTCACATCTCATTCGACGCGCATTTTTAAGACCTACAACTTTATAATTTAACTTTCTTGTGTAGGACTTGAAGCTTTTTTTTTATTTGCAAAAAAACGTTTTTTTGACTTTTGCGAATTTTTTTGATTATGTTCGATATTAAAACTCGAGTCGCAAAAACGCTATCTTTCTTAGATTTTTCTTCCCTATACGACCATATTTTTTTGTTTGCTGATAACAATTAGTGACCGGTTGATTGGGCTAATAGGTATAATAATAAATAATAACCGTCGTAGTTTTTATGTATTGGATATAAATTTATAGAATATTGTAGCGTATATTTAAATGCAATATACTTTCGAAAGAATGTTTCTTTTTTATAGCATTTTCAAGTTTATAAAAGCGAAGACTATGACCAATAAAACAATGTTATATAAATATGCTTTTTAACCCTTAGAAGACGGGAAGTCGAGTATACTGGCTCAAAAACAAAGATTTCTCGTCTTTGTTCAAATATAATTAATTTGGTATTTTATATGGGAGACAAAAATTTTAAATTTGCTAGAATTTGGACTGAAAATTATATACATGGGTTTCTGTGGTAGCTGATTACGAATCTGAAATCATATTTTAAAAATTCCCGATGGCGGATCCAATATGGGTGATTATGAAACAAAATTTTATTAAAAAGATTTAAGATTTTGTACCCAATATGGTGATGAAAAGTTTTTAATTCAATGAATTGTGTAATAAAATCTCTATCCATTAGTTTTTGGCATCATTGATTACAATTTGGGGGTTACTAATGACAAATGATATCAGATTTTTTGGATATTCAATACGACTGATTCATATTGTTTTCATACTGACCGAATCGAAAAATGTCCATATAATGTGTCAAAATAAATTCGAAATACTAAAATGTGCTATGTGATGAATATTTCGTGAATGAAACGTTACGTGATAAGCAATTTCAATCGATCTCAACAAGTGATGATTTCCGAAAAGGAGTGAAAAGTCTGATAAGATAATATTGATGAAAATATGTACTCAAGAGTTCGTATTCTCTGTTTTTCGATAGCCATCTTGAATCCGCCATTTTAAATTATAAAAATTTAAAATCAAGTATTATAATTTTATTATAAGTTGACATCCTGAATTGACACTACTTGAATCCGCCATTTTGTATCCACTATTTAGAACTGTAGAAGTCTAATTCACAATTACTAACTCCAAATCACTCCTCTACATTATTATAATGCATTTTTGTTTTGTTTTAGTAAGTGCTAATTTGCATTCGCGATTATGAATTCGCCATTTTCACTTTCAAAAATTTAATTCGTGAAGAGCAATGTCAAAACTTACTAGGACACTTTTTTTCTATTTTTTCAGTCATTTTCAGTCAAGTCAAATAATTGACTTGACTGTTTTCAAAGTGGAAAAATTTAACTTTAGCGTTACCCTTCCTGAAGGGAAATCCAGTATACTGGATCGACCCATGATCAACACTTTACCAATCATATCTGATCAACCATGATCAACCATGATTAACTCTTTACCTATCAATCTGTGATATAAGACACTTTTTTATGCATCTTTCTCATCCATTTTTTATGCAGGGATCATCATACAATACTAATAAATGAATGTTTGTGGAATTGTTGCGATTTTGTGGATTGTAAATAATCATATGCGAATATATTTAAATGTGTATTTTAATTTACAGTGTGTCCCAAAATGACTTATACAAGCCTATATATAGCTTCTATACTAATACAGATATCTGCGTGCAACAAAACCGATGTCAACTTGTTGTAGGAGGAGTGTGAGCTAGCATTAAAAACGCCGCCTTCAGTAAAGCTGTCCGAGTAATGTCATCGTCAATCTCGCAAATTTTTTTGTTCTATCTTACACATTTCTTTATTCTCTATTGAACATTTTCTCAAAATTGAAAGTTCACTTAAAATATGTCCCTCTTTTATAAGTTCATAATATAGTATACGTGTTTTAATGATAGAAGAATGGTAAACTATTCTTCTATATTTTATTTTAGTTCATCCTCATTCATGGAGGCTTGTTATTAGAAGAGTAGCAATTTTTTTTAGGATTCCCAATTATGTGTTAGGTACTAATTTATTTTGTAACCTTTAACTCTTTCAACCTCCTAAATACTAACTTAATCTAACACTATTTTTAACAAAAAAATATGAAGCCATTTTTTTACTGTAAATGTATGTTTTTGCAGTGAGTCTACGGGTTATCTACACGTAAATAAAAAAATGTGTTACCCTGATTTATTCCCCAGTCTCGTTACTAGAATAATCAACTGTTTCCTTGATCGCTACCTATCACAGTAATAATTCAAATATATGAAAACATGTGAGATTTAATGAACTGTGGGATAAAACAGGCAGAGCTTGCTAGGAATCTTTTAAGGCACTCCAGCAAAAATGTGACAATTGCATATCTGGCAACTCGTCTGGCAATGACTAGGAAGAATATTTGTTTTGTTAACAAGCGTCTTCACTAGACATTGTCAGCTAAGAAAACACCTCCATAACCCGAGGCTAAATGGAACACTCCTTTGCAGAGACTGTTAGTAAGAAGAGGTAACCATACGACATGTCCTATGCGACTGCCCTGCTGTTTCATCAATTGCATCCATATTGGGTGAACGCTGGCCATACTTGGCCAACATAAAGGGAGGCCTCTCTAAGCAACTCCTCAACTTTTTTTAAAACATTAGGTTTGCTGGCGGTTTAGGTGAATTGAACTCCCATGGGAGGAAGCAAAGGGGCCTAAAGGAGCCCAAGTGCTGCGGCCTTCTGAAAGACGGTCTCCTACGAAAATCACCCCTATTTAGGGGTTGAAAATACCCAAAAAGTGAAACATTTAAATAGTATCAATTAAACTAAAAACAATATTCATTACATTTTTTTATTGAATGAATGTTAAAAAATTAATGTGATGTGTTTATATGATTGATGAAAACTTGTGATGGTCAAAAATTCACCCTTAACGGGGTGAAATCATCCCCTTAAGGGGGCTTTCCCGCTTTTTCGCTGGAAAAAAAAAGGTTTTTTTGGGAATTTATTTTTTTGAGGAAAGTATAAAACGGATCGAGACAATTTTTTTTAATTAAAAGGTACAGGTATGTAGGTTACATTTAGTTTTATATTTATTTTTTAAACCAAAATGGCGGCCGTCGATCCTTGTTCCAATGCAGCTACTTCAGGCGGACATGTCTCATGTTAATGAGAATTTTCTACGACGCTATTCATCTGAAATCAAAAAATGAAACATTTTTATAAAATATAGGGTTGTTGTTAGTGTTTATCGTAGGGGTTTTTTTGAAATTCCAAATTTTACTCGATTTGGTTCAACTTTGAAAAAAAAAGTTCAATTTTCACTTTAAATGTCTACCTTTAAATTGTTATTAAAAATCGAATTTTTGCAATATCAAAAAAATCCTATGTTGATCACTAATGGAATCATTTGTGAACATTTTAAAAGAAAAATCATTAAAATCGGTTAATTATTGTCCGAGAAAAATCTCATTCCAGTTTCAAAAACGTTGTTTTGAGAAAAATGCGTTTGAAGTTTTTTTTTTTACATTTTTCTGTCATATAATTATGAAATTTTTTTTACTTACAGTTCGTCATCAATTCGGGGCCCGTACAGGACACCCTCCTCTGTCTTGTAGACCTCATTTTGGCTTCACTGCTGATAGCATCATGCATTTTTTTCCACTGAATCCGCATTTCGCCGAATACGGATAAGTAACAGGCCGTAATAAGTTGTCAATTCGCCTATTACCTTGATGGTCAGTGTTCCTGTACCTCTTCCCCCGAGTCCCTTGTTTGTTTTCTTCGCATTACGGAGCCTGGTCCCCATGCGTTTTTCTCTACGTGACCGACGCGTTCCTTTTTACGGGTCCAAATCCAAAGTCGCCTTGGAGGTCTTACTGTCCCCGTCGCCAATATACTGAGCATATTTTACATTATGCTTTTCTTCGGATCGTTGAAACACTTCCTTTACACTGTCCACCTCCATTTTCCCTGCGTGACTCTTTTCAAGCGCCGGGACCGTCGTCACTAATCCGGCTGTAACTCGAAATCTAATACACGGATCACTTTAAAATTTCAGGACAATAAATTTGAATGTATAACGTATCGATTTCAGTAAAAAAAAATGAATTTTTGAAACCGAAAAGCGGGAAAGCCCACTTAAGGGGGTGGAATTAGTATAAAAAAAAGTAAATTTTTAAAAAATTTGAAAAAAAATATTTAGGTCTTTTGAATCGTAGGAAATTGAGAAAAAAATTACTTTCTACCGATATTTATGAAAAAAATAACTCCCATCCTCAAGGGTGGAGCCACCCTTAAACATCAGAAGGTAAGATATATCATTGAATCTGGGAAAACATTCCAATTTTTTTAGGTACAGGGAGGTAGCTCACTCGTACATTTCAAATTATTTTTATAAAAACAACTCTTCTGAAGGTGTAAAATATTGGTTGTAATGAATATTGTTTTTAGTTTAATTGACACTATTTAAAGATTTCACTTTTTGGGAATTATCAACCCTTACCTAGGGGTGATTTTCGAAAATTTTTAAAAAACTAAAATACATCCTCATCTTGATTTTTCATGACGAGTAATTTGGTACCTGCCAAATATTTTTAGCATTTCTCTACGATTCTCTAGCGAGGTCCTGAAAATGGGATATATTTGCGGTCACTCTTTACAACCCATCATTTAAATGTTTTTACCGATGCTTTATACTTTTACTGCACTACATTGATGTTGAAATACGTATACGTTTTTGTATTGAAAATACTTGGATTAAGGGAGCTGTCTTGCGAAATATTAACGCCAGCGACATGCAGCGACCTCGACATGGTCACGTAACAACCTAGCTGTTTGTCTATGTTTTGTTTGGGTTACATTGTAGTCCACATTTTGATACTTTCAAGGGGTCCAAGACCACCGCATGATTTGGTATTTCTGAAATGGCAAAACGACATCCGACTCATGAGATAGGGCCAACGATGGAATAAAACTTCCACAGTACACCGTTTAGTGAAAATTTCCTGTATTTTATGAACTATTTGAAATAAAATGAACATTTGATATTACTAGTGTAAGGATACAATTTGTATTTTATTAATTTACACTAATTTAGGGTATTCATTAAGAATAATAATCTCTATGAAAATTAATTATGTTTTTAGATACATAAGAAAGGTTTTGGTATCACACTTAATGGTAAAATATATAAGTTTAGGCTAGGAAACTTATTTGAAAATATGAGGAAATAATTCAAAAAAATCAAGTTTTAGAAAATTAAAGGAAGCTATTCACATTTAAGTTTAATTAACAATTTTGAAAACTGGTCATCATATATGTAGAACACCTAACAATATTATTATTAATACTTTGTAGATTTTACAAGGTCCATAATTTTGTTTAGTTGGATTACGGAACCTTCTAACAATAAAAAATCTTTAATGTAAATGAACTAGGAAAAAAAGACAAAGAAAAAGCAGAAACAAGAGCTAGACGGAGACACGTGCCCATTGAAGTGAGGAGAAAGGCCTGGGATTTTGAACACCAAATTGTATTTGCAGGACAAACACATGTACTCATGGTGACAACACACCGACTCACATACAACACATTCCCTCTTTTTTGTGAAACTAAGTCCCTGCCACGCCCACCGAAGAATTTTAGGCGGCAGCCGCACTGAAAAGTTAAGACAACCTTTGCCGCATGTTATTTTTATTATAATTTACTTTAGAAATTCACTGTGTGGTATTTTAATACCCCTAAATGTCAATGGATTTTCATTATATTTAATTAGCATATACCGAAGGAAGAGAGAGTTCAGCTTTAAAGGAAATTTCCTGTTCATTTCATCGTTAAGCGTTTCAAGGCAGTTTGTTAGCCGAACACAATTTCTTAAATCGCGTCACTTGCACGTCGTCGCCAGGGTCTTAAACGTACTATAATTGATGGCGACCTGCATAGAGCAATAAGAGCGGGGATCAGCCAGAAAACGCCACGGATGGACGGCAGAAAAAGGAGCGTCGCAGAATCACGCTTTATCTTGCTTACAATTTCTTATTTTCCTGACAAAACGTCGCAGTAAATTTGGACTATCTCATTTAGAAATCTTGTTGTTACATTGATGGATGGCGCAAAAAGTTGCCGCAACCAATTCAGATGCATTCACGCCTGGATTTGTTCAATGAGATATACAATTTGTACTGGGACCGTCTGATAAACTGTGGCACCCTTGAGGATTTTAAAACCTACGGATTTACGGTTTTCTAAACGGGGGATTAAATTAATTTAGGGGCTATCTACCTAGTATCGACTTATTGTACATTTTTTAATAGCGATTTATATATTTTTTGTAATATATGTGCTTGATATTTAACAGAAATCTAGCCTATACACGGTGTCCCAAAAAGCAACGTCAAGCCGAAAGGGTGTTTACAGACCAGGTCATGTAAGAAAACTGGTCATGTAACAAACAAAACTGCGTGAAAGTATCTTGGACCTCGAGATAGAAAATTGCCCAAAAATGATTTGCAAAATTAAAAAATTGCGACTTTGACCTCGACAACACGTCTTCCATCCGCAGACCTATTCTCCTTCTCCTTCACTTTTGAAGGAGAACGGTCGCCAAACATGTCGCGAATTGGTCGAAAAAATGAATTGCCGTTATCCGACCAGTTATCAGGCCAATTCACGACAAGTTTGGCGAAGTTTTCTTTCAAAAGTGCCTTGAGATGCTCCTCGTCCAATGCTGAAGGTCTTCCGGTACGAGGCATGTCGAGGTCAAACATTTTTTTTTCGAAAAAAACTTTTTTTAATTCGATGAAAAGCGAAGAAAAGCATATGTCGAAAATGCTGATTTTTGACTCCTGGATAATCCATTTCTAAGCCTGAAAAATAATGAAAAAGTAGACTTCATAGTCCATTTAAATGAGACTCCATACTTTTGACGCCGGAAATATAGACAGCGGAAAAGTTTCCGTTCAAATATGGCCTTGAGTAACCCCTCCTTTGACCTTGGGAATCCTTACAAGGTCAAACTGCGAAAATCTGTTATATCAGACTAGCTTGAAATTTTCCTGTCGTCGTAAACTTGTAAAGTCATTTTCGTTGCGATTTCAAAGTAAGTTTCTAACTGTTTCATTAAAGCTTGTGTTCATAATTATTGCCGCCAACTTCTGTAGCGGATTTTCGCAGTTTGACCTTGTGGGGATCCCCAAGGTCAAAGGAGGGGATTACTCAAGACCATATCTGATCGTAAACTTTTCCGCTCTCTCTCTATTTCCGGCGTCAAAAATATGTCCCATTAAAAAAAATTCGCTTGACTTTTGAATGACCTTTAAGGTCAAATCCAAGGTCACCATTAAATAGCTAGGAGAAAATCCTACAAATCCTTTGTATTTTTTATTTTCCCTGAAATGCTCTTCCACCGAGTTATTCTACCGTACCGGGTATTTTGGCTCACCTTGTATATATAGGTATATATACTTATATGTTCAAGCAGGAAGAGATATTAATCAAGAATTATGTATTCAACCATAGCGAGCCACCAACCTCGAGATAATTTCTCTGTGGACGGAACTCGATGTACGTTCTTTATTATTTGTTCTGTTCTTTTTTTTCGAAAACTGTGTTGGGAATGTTAGGATAATAAAAATAAAACAATTAACTATTTCAGCTAAAAATGTTTAAAAGCTTTGAATATGACAGGGTGAATATGACTATATTTTTACAACAATATCTCATAGCTGGGGCGGAGCAAGTTACGCCAAACAGGTAGCTGTGCTAGCGGTTATTACAACGATATACAGGTAGGTCTTGAGGGGATACTGTGACCAGATCGACTACCATTTCTTGACTAGTACGTTGTACGTTTCACTATTCTTTTTGGGTTGTGCATTGTTTCCGTATTTGTGTATGTTTCCGTATTCGTGTACTAATGATCTGACCTTGTTACTATGGATTTTGTTTACGCTAGTGATAATCAATATTAGTGGTACTTCTGGTATAAGCGGAAGCAAGCAAAAATATTTAGTTAATGCTTTATATGTCTCTACGTACTTGGTATTAAATATTTTGTAAACACAAATGACCACTCAAAGGGCAACGATTCGAAACCTCGTTATGCATTTCCATTATAGTCATGTAAAATATTTAATATATTGCATTTTCTTGGAACGGTAATGCTAAACTATTTATGGAATAAACCAGGTATTTCGTATTAATTTCATCAATTTTTAATTCCTTTATGTATTATTGATTTTAATTATATTTCATGGAGCGTTACTCAAAGTGAGTTTTATTAATTATTCAAGGTACTTGACTTTTCAATGTGAATGCTAGTACGGTTGATAGAAAGCAACAGAAATGACGTTATGCTACATCAAAGTCAATCAGCGATAAAGTCTTTTTAATTGATATTAGGTAAGCTGCGTTGGCGGATTTCATCCCCAGGGTAACTGCCGTCGAAGGAAACCAAATAATTTAAATTAGAGTAATAAGGTGAATTTGGATCCCTACCCTGTGTACGAACTCTTTGATATGGGTAGGTAAAGTGATTTGGTATTTAGCCCCAGTAATTTATGAAACATGTCGAAAATGCAGTGGTTGAGTTTCGTTAACATTGAAAATGGAAAACTTTCTAATATTCTGCTTGATTTGCAGTGAATATAACGTATACCAAAATATATTTTAAGATACTTCATTCATACTTACAGATTTGGCAGAGACTGGCCTAAAATATACTGAATTGAAGTTGTTACAATAATTTATATCTACTAATTTATTAAAAATTATATAAGTGCAACATGTATAGGTGTAATTTACTAATTTAGTATGAGTTTATTCATATAGTATAGAATCACGAAAACTAGTGGAGCTAGAGAGACAGTAAAATAGAAAAATATTTGCACTGTTGTTTTTTCCTAGATATTTCGAAAAAACACTGTAATTTTGTTTTACAGAAAAAGTATGTCTATATAAGATAAGGTAGTCAAATTTTGTATGACATATGTATTTAAAGCTGGCATGCGCATCATAAATCCAATAAACGAAAGCAACTAGTAAATTTTCACACTTTTGATATATTTTATTATGAAATTATATCACATTATTCAACGTATTGCGTATAATGGAGGTTGTCAACAGCACCAACTGACATGGGTCTACTGCAATCAAATTAAAGTAAGGCAACCCCCATCACATGCAATATAAGCTGTCTATGTATCGCGTCGCCGTAAGCTAACTTTATGACATAATCCATATTGAAGTTATGACATAAATTTGTATTTTTTTAAATGGCAGTTATAGTTAGATATGGGCTTGTAAAAATGTATTTTTGTAACATTTTCAACGACGTAATACTTAATGCGGTTATTTTTTTACCTAAGAAGTTAAGCGCTACCATCATTTTAACAAGAATTGCCATAATTTTTTCTCTTTTAATATAGCGATTTAATATAGTTAGCCAGTTCTGATAAAAAATTAAACAGACATTTATAAAAAATTGCATGGCATTGCAGTTTGTTATACTATAAAAATTGCGTTTTTTTTTGTTTTTCCTGCTTAATGTTTGGCAGTATTCAATTATGGACAAAAAATGACATTGATAGATTTAAATCTTTTAGGCCACGGATTTAAAAGCATGTGGTGTCGACATACCATAAGAAAAATATTAGATACTGTGTTGAAAGAAACATTGCGTACGTCAGAATTTGGGAGGACATGATAAGTCCACGTATTCCTCTAATTTTTAATAGCTGCTAATAAACGGTCTCAGGTGGCGAAACTCAACCTCAAAATTACCACCCAAGAACATATTTTCTGCTTTATTTCTAGAATCGGGCGCTGCACTGACTTTTGTCCCATCCAAAATGTAGCTCTGTGTAGAGAAATATATTCAAAAAAATATTTTTGAACGAACTCGATAAATCTTCTTGTTTCAGAAATATAGCAGAAAATACGTTTTTGGGGGTAACTTTCAGGGTCAGTTACGCCCCTTTAGACCAACTGTTAGCGGCTAAAAACATAAGGTGTCACTGAATTTTAAGTGCTCTGCAACCTCCTACAATATTATTAAAATCGGAGAGGGGCATTCATTTGGAAAAAGCAATAGTTTTCCAGTTATACTTATGCCAAGAAGAAATCTCCAACGAAATAAAGGAAGCCGACTATTTATCTAAAATTGCAAATGAAACAAAAGATCGTCATGTTGCCTTTCTCTTGCAATAAAGTAATACAACGCTTTCTACAACAACATTGTACCATCTACAACAACATAATAACACAATAACATGAAAATTTAAACAGTACATAAGTATATAAATATTTTTAAGAACCTTAAAATGTTCAGCTTAAATCTTTTAGATTCAACCTTGAAAATTTAAACATTTTCAGTTTCACCATATTTCTCATAAGTAAAGTTCGGAAATTTGTGCTACAACGCAGGGTATAAAAAGCAACCCAATAAAACCCTATGGTAATGAATAATGAAAGTATAAACCGTATTTTAAGCGCCTTGTAAATTATGTATGAGTCAAAATTTTTGAAACGTGTCACTAATATTTCGACATAACTGAAACTTCAAAGTAATGGTGAATATCAAAAGTACTAAGTGTACTTATGACACCATTAAAATGTTTTTAAAAAATATCAAATGGTGCAAAAGTTATTAACAAATGAACATCGTTATAAAAAAGGTAGCTTTTTATTCGAAAATTATTATTTAATATTTAATATAAAGTACTTATTATAGAAAAAAGTGGATTCTTCCGTAAAATTGTATGCTCTTTTCGAAAAAAAAAATACTACGATACCGACAAATTATTAATAACAATAAAATAGACTATTTTTTATAAACAAATAGCAAAACGAAAACCTTCTGGGCCTTTTTTTATTTGTTACGTGTCCCAAATTGTTCGTTATACTCTAACGAACAAAAAGCAACAAGAAAATTTTGGGGATAGGCAAAATTCACCGAATGACAAACGATTTTCGACGGTCACCCGCGCCGAGCGCGAGCTTTCACGTTTGGGGCGTGTTTGTCGGTTTGAAAAATGGAACACATTTGATGAATAATACTCACCCTATAATTACTCCGAAGAGTAACCCCTTAGGTCCTCTCAGGGACCTGTGCGGGAAGGAGTGGCTATTATTATTTGCCATGGCGCACTGGGAGCGACTTAAGATTATTTCGGTAACGCATTTGCTTTACAGTTCTGAGGAAACCCAGAAAACTCAGAACATTATAATATTATTAATGATGAAATTCCGGTTAACAAAAGTAAATTAGGTCAATTGAACAATTGTCAAATTTAAGACAGTATAAAATGCATAATAATTAAAAACTAATATTACAAAATGAAATAATGTGCATCATATGTTGTCATAAATAACGAGAGTATTTTTCTGCAGAGTGCAGTCAAACACTGTTCGAAATACGTTTTTTAATAGAGTTTTCACTTTTTTGAGAACAGTTTGCAATACATTTGCTCATTATCGCAGGGTAGAAAGCAATGAAATTTAAGAGTTTCCGAAACCGTTAAATCTGTTTCAAATAGAGTTCTCAAAGATCTTTTATGAGCTTCATGCTCTTCAGTTGTACAGAAATCAAATTCGATGTTTTTGAAAAAACTTCGAGCCCATTGAAAAAGACTTCTTGCTGTCGTAATTTGGTCTTGATTTGTTCGCTGTAAACTAGCTTTGTAAGCATGTCTTTTTACTGTTCCACCAAGCCCATCACACGCGCCCATTCCATGAGAGATGGCAAAACAATGCCATTCTGCTTTAACATTAAAATCGGCTTCATGTTTTATTAAATAACAAAAGTTTGATTTGTTTTTGGACTGTGAAGCAGCTCCATCACACTCAGCGCGGGTGACCGCCGTCGAAAATCATTTGTCATTCAGTGAGTTTTGCCGATCCCCAAAATTTTCTTGTTGCTTTTTGTTCGTTAGAGCATAGATAAAGGGAAGAGATATATGGAACTCTCTCATAGAATTAAATGAAACCGTGAAGCGCCATCTCTTGAATTGGTCTCAAACTAATTTTAACTAATATGGCGGATGGCGCTATATTCAAAAAAATATTCAAAAATAAAATACAGTTTGCGGACTCTTAAGAGTTCCATTATGGACAAAACGTATGTATATAAGAATAGCATTATCATACTTGGTTACATAAAGTTTTTTATCCTTATCTAGCATAAACTAAATAAGATTTTGCTATTCTTGTCATATAATATATATACGTTTCGTCCATAAGGGAACACTTAAAAAAATCCACAAACTGTATTTGAAACCGTTCCTCAAGAAATAATGTCTAAAAAATTAATTTTAAAGACATGCTGTGATGAAAATGGTGGATATTTGAGATATTGAAACCATTAACTACCAAAATCAATTGTTTTAGATGTAAGATTCCTTTATTCACAACCACATTTATACGCATTCACAATCACATTTATACACAAGACACAATCACATTTGAGTATACATTATTTGAAACTAGCCATTTATATAAACTAAAAAAAAAGTAAAGGCATAACTTTCTTTACATGAAGTTTCATTTATAACACACATCTGGTACCAGTTCTAGTTCTCCTTCTTTTAATGTAATATTAACTCAACTAATATCTGTCTCAAATAAGAATATATAATACCCAATAAACAAATCAAACACAAAATAAATTAACACATGGAAACAAATTAAACACAAAACTACAAAACTTAGGTTTGTTTTGGTTTTACTTAGAACCAATTCAATCGATACGCCCAGATAAATATTGACGTAAGAACATAACGCAAATTATAAATATTAAACATTTGGGCGCATGGACTGAACTAGTTCTTCAGGACTACCAATCTCTTTTTTTAACAGTACCAACTATACATAACTAACTAAGCTGGTTGCGCCATCTATAGAGTTGGTCTCATACTAAATATCACATTTCAGGTAGGCTCATAACAGTGAACAGCCCCTGCGTTAGAGTATAACGAACAATTTGTGACACGTAACAAAAAAGGCCCAGAAGGTTTTTGTTTTGCTATTTGTTTATAAAAAAAATAGTCAATTTTATTGTTATTAATCCTACGGGTTGAGCTACCTAGTAGGCGCGTCTCCAGGTGGCGGATAGGAGAAACACCAGACTAGTCATGGTCTGGTCAGTGGTTGCTATAAGGAAAGCCTCCAGGCCAAAACCTGGACGTGCGGAACGAAGGCGCCACCGCGGACCAGCTCACGGCACAAACCGTAAACCGCCTGGGCATGCAACGACTCCCTGATCCTAGGACCAGGGATAGTATGACTAGGGGGCACGGGGGCTTGGGCTTAATCGCCTGAGCCGAGTGGATAAGGTACCACCATAAAAACCTTCCCAATCCCAAGGTATTGTGCGCGCCGAAGGGATGCATGGCTGACGGGAGGGTCAGTCACTAGCGACAAACCTCGGGGCACCAGGCGCACCCCGTTGTATATAGCCTTACTTCCGCATGCGGGGGCTCTACGGAAGCGGACCGTTATTTCCCTAGCTTCTCGTGGGACTCATATGGACCAAAAGAAGAAAACCAACCAACTAGGGAAGGAGACTCGGCAACGAGAGACCCCACCCAAGAAAAAACTCTCGGGGGCCGCAAAGAGGAAACTCAAGCGGCTGAGAATGCAGGCTGAAGGACCTGGGCAACCAGGGCCCAGCTCGCAGAATCAAGGGAGGGCCAGAGGACCTGGGCAACCAGGGCCGAGCACCTCCGTACCCAGAAATCAACGGGGGAAACTCCAACAGCCGGCGGCGTTAAACGCAGCCGACCAGAGGGGGACACCCCCAGTCCAATAACACGGCCGCTCAAAAAAGGGCAGGTGGAATGGCACAACCATCCACCACCTATGCAGCGGCCGTGTCGGATATCCGAATGGCAATAATGCCACAAGGCTATCCAGACCAAGCCCTAAGCGAGGAGCAGGCGGACCTAATCAGGGCCGTCTTCCGCCAAGCTTTGTGGGCAATTAAACGAGGAGAACCGGGACCCCGGTTCTCCGGAGTCTATCTGAAAGGGGGCTTCCTGCTGGCTTCATGTGCTGACCAGT
Organism: Aromia moschata; assembly: GCA_029963805.1. Lineage (NCBI taxonomy): Eukaryota > Metazoa > Arthropoda > Insecta > Coleoptera > Cerambycidae > Aromia > Aromia moschata. The sequence continues at coordinate 1,807,904 of JAPWTK010000057.1, read as the reverse complement.
TCACCAAGGACTGGGTGGCGCGTGTGCTAGCGGAGAAAGAACCCTGGCCAGGGGCGAAACTTATCATCACCGATGAAAAGGACGTCCCTAAACCAGCTAGAACACTAGTGTGGATTCCGGGGCCAGCCAAGGAACCGGAGGAAATACTAAGTAGCCTCGACATACAAAATCCAGGGCTCCACACGGAAACCTGGACAGTAGTTGATAGGAAGCTGGACCCTAAGGGACAGCAACTTATCATAGTGATGAGCCAGAAATACTGGAAGGTGCTGGAAGGGCTCCAATGTAGACCCTACTTCGACCTAACCAGGGTCCACTTTAAGGCCCTGGGAAGGAAGACAGTGGGGGCTACAGAGGACCCGATGGAAGTCGACACAGGAGGGCCCCCGCCGCCAGACAGGGAACCATCTACGTCGACGTCAGGGGAAACACCCCAGAACTAAGGTAGGTGCATTCACGGTCCTACAGATCAATCTACATCACTGCAAGGCGGCATCGGCCGCCCTGCAGAACTATGTAAAGAAAAACAACATAGATATTGTACTGATACAGGAACCTTGGGTTTTTAGGGGGGAACATCAGAGGACTACGAATGTCAGGAGACTGGGAAGTCATAAGCCCAGGAGGGGACCATCCCAGGACATGCATCCTGACAAAGAAGAGAAACAACCTACTGCCATTATGGGAACGCTGTACGAGGGACCTGATGGTAGTAAGAGCCAACATAAACATGGAAGGGAGTGACAAGAGCCTAATTATTGGATCCGCATACCTCCCATATGACCAACCAGGACAACCACCCACCCCAGAGGTCAGAGAACTGGTGCACTTCTGCAAGAGGAGCAATACACAATTAGTGCTTTGTTGTGATTCCAACGCACACCACATCGTATGGGGGAGCACCGGAACCAACAATAGAGGTGAGTCACTTTTAGAATTTATTATTACTAACAACCTAGAAGTAGCAAATTGCGGCAACGAACCCACCTTTGTCACGGACGCAAGGAGGGAAGTTATCGACATAACAATTGGCACACCCCGTGTGTGCAACGAAATAAGAGAGTGGCACGTCTCGCAAGAGGAGTCACTCTCGGACCACAGATATATAACATTTAACATTGCACTTCCACGGGGAGAGGTACAGACGTACAGAAATCCAAGAACCTGCAACTGGGATCTCTTTAGAGAGATACTAGGGCAGGGGCTGGAACAATGTCCGACGAGACCAAAGACACCTATGGAAGTGGAACTGATGAATGAATTCATCAAGAAAACTATCATTCACGCATACGAGGAAAGCTGCCCCCTTAAGCAAAGGAGGGCTCGGCAGGAGACCCTTTGGTGGAATGCAGAGCTCTCCTCCTTGAGGAGGGAGACTCGTAGACTGTTTAACCAGGCTAAAAGGACTGGACGATGGGAAGAATATAAAATATACCGTCGAGAATATGTATATGCCATCAGAAAGGCAAAAGAAAAATCCTGGAGGAAACACTGCGAGGAAATAGAGAAAACCTCGGAAGGCGCAAGACTCCAGAAGATGTTGCAGAAGGACAACCGGGGTAAACTGGGATCACTGCAAAAACCACAGGGTGGGTGTACTGCATCAGAGGAGGACACCCTGGATTTACTCCTGGAAACACACTTCCCAGGCAGCACACCCACAGAAACCAACAACTCAGACCCTAAAATACCGAATACTCGGGGAACAAGGGAGAGCTGGAGACTAGCTCAAAAACTAGTTGATCAAACCAAGGTTATATGGGCTGTGAAATCATTTGCACCATATAAATCACCGGGCCCAGACGGGATAATGCCAATAATGCTACAACAGGGGTTGGAAGCTCTAGCTTCCCCTCTGTGCGCACTGTTTAGGGCTAGCCTGGCCCTAAGCTATGTGCCACAAGACTGGCGAATGGCTGAGGTGGTATTCATACCTAAACCTGGGCGTGAATCCTATGCCCAGGCAAAATCCTTTCGCCCCATCAGCCTAACAGCGTTCTTATTAAAGACGCTAGAAAAATTAGTGGACAGGCATATCAGGGACGTGGCACTAAGGGAAAACCCCTGCACCGACACCAGTATGCCTTCCAAGCAGGCAAATCCTGTGAACTGAGCATCCACGAACTCACAAGCAGGATTGAACGGGCCCTAGGAAATAAAGAAATTGCACTAGGAACCTTTCTGGATATAGAGGGAGCATTTGATAACACCTCTTTCAACTCGATTAAAAGAGCTGTCGAAAATCGTGGAGTTGGAAAGCCCATTGCGGACTGGATCAGCTCCATGATTAGAGACAGGAAAATAACAAGCTCCATTGGCAATGTAACCAGAGCGATAGTGGCTGCCAGGGGCTGTCCGCAGGGGGTGTATTGTCGCCTCTACTGTGGAGCTTAGTGGTGGACAGTCTTCTCTGGGAACTAGAACAAGGAGGGCATACATGCGCAAGGGTACGCAGATGATATCACTGTTCTAGTCAGTGGGAGGTTTGCAGGGGTTGTATCCGATCTCATGCAGCGTGCCCTGAGAACAGTAGAAAGATGGTGCAAGAAAGAGGGGCTAAACGTCAACCCCTCAAAGACAGCAGTAGTTGCCTTCACAAAAAGAAGAAACCTTCAAGATTTGAAGGGACTTCACCTGTGGGGAAGCAAACTCCAACTGAGCAACGAAGTTAAGTACTTAGGACTAACATTAGACACTAAACTAAACTTTGGGGCTCACTTGGAAAAAACCGCCAACAAGGCTACCCGGGCCCTATGGGCCTGCAAACGCATGGTTGGCAAGACATGGGGATTAAAACCAGCAATGGCACTCTGGATATACTCCAAAGTGATAATCCCCATGGTAACATATGGCTCTCTCATCTGGTGGCATAAAGCTAGAAAAAAGGGAGCCATAGTAAAACTAGGCAAGCTGCAAAGACTTGCCTGCTTAGGAATAACAGGGGCCATGCAAACAACGCCCACTGCAGCCATGGAAGCAATACTATGTCTTCCGCCTCTACACATAGTGTTGGAGACGGAGGCTCTGATGGCAGCTTACAGGCTAGAAATTTCCGGACATGGAGTAACCACCACAAAACGGGGACTCCATACAGAGATATTTGAAGAATTAAAGCAAAACCGTATATTAAACATGCGGTCGGACAGAATTGGTCGCGACATAATCTTCCACAAACCTTATCGGGTGATCGTACCGAAGGAGGGAGAGGAAGACAGTCACATACCAATCCAGCAGAATGGAACCACCTGGTATACAGATGGGTCCAAAACCGAACAAAGTACTGGAGCGGGGGCAACAAACAGAGACTCAGATTGCGAAATCAGCATAAATCTGGGGAGCTATGCAACCGTTTTCCAGGCAGAAATAACTGCAATATCCGCTTGTGCGCAGGAGATGACTAGGAGGTCTTACACAAATAAGAGGATCCAGATCATCTCCGACAGCCAAGCAGCACTCAAAGCCCTGGGAGCTGTAGAAATACATTCCCAGGTAGTTAAAGACTGTATGGATTCGCTAACGAAACTAGCGGAACACAACAGCATCACTCTCAAGTGGATGAGAGGGCACCAAGGCCATGTAGGGAACGAAAGAGCGGACTTTCTAGCAAAGAAAGGGGCGGAAGTTCCACTGATAGGGCCGGAGCCCACCTGCGGTCTGGCTTACCGGACAGCCAGGAGGGTCATGAAGGACCTATTAAGAGAAAAACACATATCGCACTGGGCGAAAGTCCCAGGGTTGAGACACTCGCGGATGTTCATCGGTGAACCATCCTGGAACAAGTCAAAAGACTTTATAAAACTGGGCAGAAACCAGCTGAGATGGATAGTAGGACTGTTTACGGGACACTGTCCACTCATGCGACATCTTACGACAATCGGGGTGAAAAATGATCCCGACTGTAGAAGGTGCGGAGAGGAGGAAGAAACCTCCCTCCACATATTATGCGAATGCCCGGCGCTGGCAGCTGCCAGGTATTCGAACTTTGGGGCCATAACAATAGAACCAAAAGAAGTGACAGACGCTCCATTAGAAACTGTCCTTAAATTTCTTAAGGAAACAGGACTAATGGAATGACTAGACTATGGGGGCACAATAAGCATCGCTTAAGTGCACAGGGCACGTACCTACCCCATACGCAATCAATCAATCATTGTTATTAATTGTCGGTATTGTAATATTTTTTTTTCGAAAAGAGCATCCAATTTTACGTGAGAATCGACTTTTTTTATAATAAGTACTTCATATGAAATATTATATAATAATTTTCGAATAAAAAGCTACTTTTTTTAATAACGATGTTCATTTGGTAATAACTTTTGCACCACTTGATATTTTTTAAAAACATTTTAATGGTGTCATAAGTACACTTAGTACTTTTGATATTCACCATTACTTTGAAGTTTCGGTTATGTCGAAATTTTCATGACACGTTTCAAAAATTTTGACTCATATGTATGCATGCATTTCTTACTCCTGCATACCCACGCCATTAACCGATCCTTCCGAATGTCCCAGGATTCACGTCTGCGCGGTAGTACGCCGCGGGAACGCTAATTAGGTAAATGCAATTTTACATTTCCGAACGTTACTCATAAGTACTCACTTGCAACTTCTACATTTTTTTAGTACGAGCCGCCACCCCCTAATATGGATTATAATCATGTATAATCATAGATAAATAATCGAAGAATAAAATAACCAAATAAAAAGTAAATTAACTGCGTATACATTACACGTTCGCTGTACGATATATTAGACGTTCGTTTCATATCGACGAAGATATTCATTATTACCCACTTACCACTATAACGATGCTCCTCTATTTATCTAAAGTGTATCTGGTTCCCAAACTCCCCGATTAGCTACCTCATTGTATACTTCGAACAAATATTAAGTAACTAGATCCTCAGTTCGTTAAATTTCTATTAATTTCGACTGTGTTGAACCCTCAACCTATCTTCGAGAGTGTAAATGTGGTAATTATATTGAAATTCCTTTGTCCGTTTGTCGCTCAAAGAAGCGGCAATCTATACAGATAAATTTGGCAAATATAGCCGCCTCGGCGGCGGCATAAATGAGATTTAAATTTATAACAGTACGGTGACAAAAGGATTATGGCAACTGAGACCTGACTGTAAATATATCTCTGCATTTGCATTGCTAATATAACCTCATCTTGGTACGCATATTGCACGGGGAAGCCGCGCCGCGCCCTGAGGGCACTTTTAAAATCGTATGACTCCCTCACTTATTTTTCATATCGGAAGGATCAGAACTCCTATATAAATTCCTTGCGAGAGAACAGAATTTTTATTTTTTCCTACCTCGTTGTGTTTTTAACGAAATTTATAACGTCAGATACATATTGCCGGAGGCATTTTAATATGCAATAAAACGGCGGGTATAACTATGTATATTTCCTTGTGCTCTTGATGTATTTTACGTACTTACACAGCAAAAATACACTACTCAAAATGAAAAAGGAGCCACTGTTAAAAATGTGGATATTTTTTTACTGGAATAACTTTTTATTACAATTCTTTTATTTAAATATATTTCAATGTTATCTAAAAACTTAGTAAAATTTTTTGTAATCTGCTTGTGATGCTTACAGGAAAAAAGAAAAATGCAGAAATGTGTGGTTGAGCTCTTTATTGTTTTAATGAAAACATTCTCAAAAATAAGCCAAAGTTCAAAATTAATAACGTGTATGGCCTCCTCTAACTCGTAAAACTTCTGCACAACGATGGGGTATACTTTCAATTAAATTTCGAATAACTTGAGGAGCCAGTTGCTTCCACTCTTCCTGAAGAATTTCTTCAACGTGTTGTCGGTCCCTCAATCGCTTCCCAAGTGTGTCCCAGACGTGCTCGATTGCACTGAGGTTTGGACTGCGGGCGGGCCAATCCATAACCTCAATATTGTGGGCATTGAGGTAATTTTGCCCTATTCTGGTGGTGTGTGGACGGGCATTGTTTTGTTGCAGAATGAATTCTGGACCTACGTTCTTGGCAAACGGCACCACATGTGGTTCTAAAACTTCATCTATATACCTACGTGCCGTCATAGAACCCTCATAAATTACCACCAGCTCAGTGCGCCCATTCAAAGTTATCCCACCCGAAACCATGATGGACTCTGCTCTAAATGGAACCCGTTCTTCCACAGTGCAATCTAAATAACGTTCACCTGGGCGTCTCCAGACTCGAACTCGTCCATCAATGTGATTCAAAGAGAATTTCGATTCGTCAGTGAACAGCACATTGCTCCACTGCGCCAAGTTCTAATTAACATGTTCTTCAGCAAACAATCTTCTTTAGTCTGTTATGTATCGTTTGGGTACTTATTCTGGTTCCTGTGCTCTCAATCAGCTGATTTTGGAGCGTTGTAGTGGTACTTCTGCGTATTCTAGTGGCCCAAAGCCGTATTAAACGTTCTTCTCTCACGGAAGTTGCCCTTGTAGGGAGGCGGGTAAAGTTGCCTTCTAACAATACCATAAATTTGATACCTTCTCCAGGCCCCATTTATGGCAGTGCGACTGACATTTAACATTCGGGCTACTTGCTGCCTTGAGTGACCCTCTTGTGAGTGACCCAATTAGAGTGATGACCCTAGCAATCTGAATCTCTGTTAAGTACATTCTACGCCTTCGTGGTCTACCAAGCACATCCAACATTCATTTTGATTCCTTCACATTTGACGCGAAACTAAACAAGCAACTTGATAAACGCATTTATCTCTTGGTGAAAAAATGTACATTCTTTCAGTTTTTTTTGTTGCCATAAAAAACTGTTGACAAGAATAAATGTGGTGCTACAAATCTTTAATCTGGAATATGTGTACTAAGTGGACACAAAGTTTTATCTTTGTACTTGGTGGCACAAATAAAATATAACAAAAGAAAGAAGTGGCTCCTTTTTCGTTTTGATTAGTGTATTTTGCTATTTCGAATTTTAATTACATGTAACTAGATGGCCTGTATTATCTGGTCAAGAATATGTAATAGTTTTCTCTAGAATGGTCTCTTCTTTTTATAATCGTAAAGCGTTATAATAATTACATGTTTATAAAAAAAAATAATATCTACAGTTAAAAATTTCAGTCAATAGCTATGCATATATGTAGACGTGTCAAAAGTGCTAAGTTACTTCTTTATAAGTTGCAATTTACGGTGAGGCGGTAATATCTGTAATAACCGTATAATAATCTGAAATTTAGAACGGGTGCTCACGGTGATTGTTTTATCTCCAAAAGGTATTATGTTCCCACCATCAGAGATTAGAATGTGGCATGTATAAAGGAAAAAAACATTGTTTTTCAGAAACATACCAGTTTTTTGACATCGTTGTAAAGGTCTCCTGATTTGGAGTTTATTTTACAAATACCTTTTTTTTATATTTCCATTCCTTCAAAAGTTATGATCTGTATTTGTGATGAATGATGTATTTATTCGGTGAAAAAATGCATAAACCATAAAAAAAAATATTATTTAGGGGGAATTTGTATAAGTTGTTGGAATTTATCTAAATTATAATACAAATTATGCATTAACTTCTGAAATTACATATTTCACATACGCAGCTTTAGAGTAATGTAACTGCGATTTTGTTGCAGAATTTCGCAGAAATTCATATACAACTATTGTTGGGGGTGCTCTACTGGATTTTGATGGGTCTAACTTGTTTCAATTCGTTTCTCTTGGAAAATTTTGGAGATTGGAAATAAAAAAAACTGTTTCTTTTTTTGTGACTTTTTTTGAAAAATGGCCATAAAGACCTCCAAAAAATATTTCAATTGCCATCTTCTAGTGCAAGATTTTATAATTGGACAACCTTCAATAACTCATCACAATGCTCAAGGATTTTTCCGCTTCCGGTTGTGTATCGCGACCGAAAGTCGGTCATTTTTAGTTGGTCACAGATCTTGATATCTCACTCGTGCGCGTTATGATTCGCTTTCTTGGCATATTAGATGCTGAGGCATTGCTAGATAATTGTTCTGACATTGTAATAATCGTTTTGCATCAATATATATGTTAAAAACTGAATGTAGATTCTGTCAGTGAAGTTGGGAAAATTTTGATTGAAATTCACTTGTTTCCATCGGGGATACTTATACTCTCAAAAAGACATTTTTCGTGTGCGTGCGACTTTTTGGCTAAAATATTGAAATTCTAGATGATTTTGAACAATATTAACGTTTTATACGGAAAAAAAAAAAACACTGATTTTTTTCACACTTAAAAAAATGCCCGACCTTCGGTCGCGATATCGAACCGGAAGCGGGCAAATCCTTGGGAATTGCGATGGCTGTTGAAGACTGATGTCCAATACACGATATTTCACTAGAAGCAGGCAATTGAAAAATTTTTGGAGGTCCTTTACAACCATTTTTCATATAAAAGTTACAAAAAAGAAAACGTTTTTTATTTTTACTCTCCAAAATTTTCCAGGAAAAATGGATTGAAATGGGCTAAAACCATCACCAAATCGAGTAGAGCACCCTCAAAAATAGTCGTAAATGAATTTCTGCGAAATTCTGCAATAAAAGTGTAGAGTTACAATACTCTAAAGCTGCCATTAGCGGTGAGAAAAGATCATAAACCATACAATTATGGTTTATGATCTTTTCTCACCGCTTCATTGAAAAAATATGGCCTACTGTTAAATATTTTGTTAAACATATGTAGCAATACTCACACGTATTTGGAAAGTAATTTGCAAATTAAGAGACCATTCGAACGGTGTCAAGAAACTGGTATGTTACTAAAAAAAATACATATATTGGATGTGTCGCGACGCCTGGTGTAATATAGTTTTCTTTCTTTTATACGTGCGAAATTCTAGTCCCTAGATGATAAAATTGGATGGTAAAGATAAACAAATCACTGAGATCCTACAAATTTCGTAGAAAAATGTCCGACGGCTTCTAAAGTAACTCTTTTACCTTAAAAAGGGTCCTTTTTACCTAAAAACGGATATAGTTCTCAGATATAGACTTATTATTTCAAAAAATTTCACAAAAAGTAGTTCAGTGGGAATAAACGAAGAACGGGATGGCCATTTAATTGGCCCTAACAACCGTCCTGTCGGAAAGAGATTTGTTTAATAAAAAGTCTAACCGAAGTTAGGATGGATAGGTATTAACAATTTTCAGAATACCTATATAAATATGAATAATATAAAACTGGCACCTCCGGCAGTTCTTGCGTTTCTCAGGCATGCAGTATGTATGTAAAACTCAAATTGTTAGTTGCTTATTTTTTTATAATATGTTTGGAACGATCCTGACTCTTGCATTATGTAGGAACTGAAGACTCATGTGTCAAGATGCCGACCGGATATTAAATCATATTCATTTGTTATTTTATTTGGTTTCAAGAATAACCATATTTTTTGTTCTATTGCGAGATCTATTTATTTCAACAAAGTATGTATAAAGTTCTTTTTCTATGATAGGAAACCCAAACTGAACTTACTGAAGTGAACTTTGAGATGTATTCAAACAACTGGCTGGCCCAGTCACCTGATTTAATTCCCTGGGACTTTTTCTATCAAGTTACGTTAAAGACCGAGTTTAATGAGGAACAACCAAATAAGAAGAGACTTATTGTTGTACAATAAGGGGATATGTGTTTGTCAATAAGTATATCTTTTATGGCCAGATTAAGACTGTGATGTAGCAATAATGGTAGATATTTTACACATAATATGTGACTAATCTGATAGACAAGGTGGTTTTTATGGAAACTACTAGTTTTCGCTGTGGGTTGTCACTAAATATACAGAAATATTAAATTATCGGTTGTACTGGGCAAAAAGCTATTTTTTTCTTTTCTCGAAATACTTGTCATTTAACCTCATTCAAATTGTATACGGGGTGACACAGGGGGACATGTAACAGCCTTTAACTTCTTTACATAAGGCTTTTTTGAACCTAACAGACATTACTTAGGTATAACTTCCGGTTTAACCGAAAGCTGACCCAACTTTCTTATTTTAAATAGAACTGTGTACATTTTTTAGCTCATCTTATTCGCCTTAAAAATATTTTAATATTTTTTCATCTAATGAGGGCTTGGTGGCATTTGTTTCTTTACTTCGAGTTAAAATGTATTTCATTAAAAAAAGCCTAGGCGCTCATGACTAGAGCCGAGAAATCACGGACCCTAACAGAACCACATTAAGGAGATGTACGTAGCACTATTTGGAAGAATAAAAAAATATCGTAATTTCGTAAGAAAACGTGAGACCTACATCAAATTTTGGGGAGTGATTTTGATGAGTGACACCCAAATAGAAAGATATATTAACAAAATAAATTCGGAAGAAACTTGCAATAAAAAATCCAAAAATGTCTTGCTCACTAAACTTGGTTATGGATTGTACAATATTTGTGATTTTTTTTCCATAGTTCCCCAGTGAAGTACAAAAACCTATTGTAATTTAAACCTGTTATAAAATACCAGAAACGAAATACTAGTATGAAATTCAAATTAGAATTCCCATAACTTTAACAGATCTCGAGATTTTGAGTAAGTAGAATAAAAAATACTTTGTGTTTACTTGGTGATTAAGAAAAAAAAATCAAATATTTTTTTATTGTTGGTAGTTGTTTTCGATTTCGTAGCTCACAAAGCTACAAAAGATTTTGGGCATTGCGTCATGGACGCCTTGACTCTTTGATGAAATGCATTTTATCTGTCAGTAAAGAAAAAAATGCCACCATGTTGAATGGAAAATTCAGACGGCCAAGATAAGCTAAAAAAATGTACGGCTTTATTTAAAATAACAAATATTTGTCGACTTCCAGTTGAACTGAGAGTTGTAAGTTTCTTTGATTGAAGAATTACTATACAAATTTTATATTAATGCACAAAAAAGGTATACGTTGTTACTTGCCCCCTGTGTCACCCAGTATAGTGGATCGTTCGCAGAATGGGTGGCTGATTCCAAATAATTAAAAAGAAAAACAGAGAGTGCAATTAAAAAAAAAATCAAAGACGGCTGCCACATATGGAAAATGGCCGACAAAATAAAAAAATGAAGATCGCCAGAACATGTAAAATATAAGTCAGACAACTTTTATTTAAAGAACTTTTCTATAAAACAAATGACCACACTTGAGCATCTTTCCTATTATCACAGAAATACATATTTGCAGTCGGTGCAAGCGTTTCATGAGATGATTAAAACTATGAGAAATAGAAAATCAGTTTTAATAATCTCCAGATGCTGCCAATATAGTTGGCGAAACTCTTTCGATGTCAAGTGGAAAAGTATTCAAGTATGAACTTGTGTCTCATCAAAGGTTTCAATGCTTTTCCTATATAAAATAAATGGTTAAAATGATTTAGGCATTATTGCAGACTTTTACCTGACCAGACTTTGGCCTGAAGACACAAACTCTTTGTGGGCCATGGCTATCAAAAAAGCAAATCAGCATGCATTTGTTCTTCATTCTTGCTTTTTTGGGTCTTGTAGAGCTTCAAGTGTGCCATTCCGTCCTTTAACGCTTGGTGTTTGGGTTGTATTTAAACACCTAAGTCTCATCACCAGTAATGACACGTTCCATAAAATTATTTTCAATAGATTCCAAAAAGTCAAGGCACCTTTTCTCCTGATATCCTTTTTTCATACGAAAGGTTTTTTGGAACCATTTTTGCGCAGATTTTTCTCATCCCCCAATTCGGTAGTCAAAATGTGATGAACAATGGTGTGATTCAAATTTAATTGTTCCCCGATCATTCTTGTCGTCAATCGACGCTCTGAACGCACAATATCCCGTATTCTATCGAAATTTTCATCGATCGACATTTTTGAAGATGAAGGCCTTCCGCTGCGTGGTTCATCTTTAATCGACTTTCTTCCTTCTGAGAATGCATTAACCACCGAAAAATCTGGGCTCTTACTTAAAAAATACTGTCTTCGTAGGTATGTTGAAGTTTTGCAAAAGTATCAGTTGCGCTGTGTTCAAGTCTAAAGCAAAACCTGATAGCACACCGTTGCTCAAAATTAATGTCACTCATTTTTAAAACGCACTAGAAAAAAACCAGTTTACGAAAACAGTCACAAAGAACAAACAAATCACTTTAACAAGTTCAAACTTGTACTGAAGGTGAATTACTTATTATCCTACCGCCCATCCAAGTCCCTTCTCCGCAGTGTTGCTAGATAGGGCGCTACGTTGTGTCTCATTACTTAATATACACACCTCGTATGGTATAACTCGAGACAGCTATGTTTCACGACATAGTATTCAAAACTGATATGTAAATTATATTTTTTGATATTAAACTTTATTACCACAAACAAAAGGTACTCTATTTCCACATCAAGTGGAAAACGATAGAAAATGCTTTTCGTTTTTGTTTCTTATTGCAATGCTCTACTTCGCATTACTTAAAAATTCTCATATAAGTTTCGTTTCTAACGAGGCATACTGTTGAATACACTTCAGTTTTTTACTGTGTAATAACACTTCCCCGCTTTTTTATTTTTATCTAAGCATGAAATAAAATGGTTTCAATATCTCGTACAGCCAGACTGAGAGACTGAAGTGGATATTTTATTATTTGAAATGAGTTTCTTATGCGCTCCGCACAGACGGAAGAAGATTGAGCCATGTTCTTTACATGTGTACGTATACAGAGCACAAAGTTAATAATACAACACAGTGAAATATATGAAATATTTCGTCGAGAGAGAAATATCGAGGGTTAAAAGGATCCGTATTGTATCACTTCCGTCTCGAGGGCACTAAGGAGCGTTTACTCTCCTAAGAGGAAGGTCACTCGAGGTTAGCTCTGATTTTGATTAGATTGCGTGGGTGGGTAAGAGTATACTCAAAGGAATATTGTTTTAATGTTTAGGGGATCGATGCTCTATTCATTTAAGCTTTCACGATAAACCTAGAATAACTATACGAAACAGTGTGTTGACGATGTAAGTACACAGGGTGATTTATTTATAATTGATCCACTTATATTTTCGTTAAAATTTACGATACAAAATTAAGCTATTATTATAAATAGGCTATTTATTGTATTTTCACATAAATTTCAAAATATTATTATAAAAATATTGTATAAAGTGTTACAAAATTACGTGTCAGTGGCAATTGACTCGATTTAACGGAACACCCTGTAAGTTTTTCCAAAAACTGCACTTTTAATTTTTTTCTTAATAGAACGATATAAATTTTGCCTAGTTTTAGTCAAAAAAAAGTTTAGGACTCATAAGCCGTCATGTTATTGACGGAAGATGACGTATGATAGATCAAAAAGACAGGAGTAAAAATGTGTTAATAATGGATGTATATGTCGCAGGCAAATGGTAATTCTAGGCAAATGCTATCTGCCTGGGCAAATAGTGTTTTTTCTTTTTCAAATGCTAAATGACTAATCAAATGCTATTTGACTAGCCACATGGTATTTGCCTAAGCACTTTTTAGACAAATGGAAATTGAAATATTTGTAATAAAAACGCTGTGTCTAGGTACACGCTACCAGTTTATTTATTAAATATTTTCTATTAAAAAGGCAAAAAACTAATTCTACAAATAACAAAATGTAAACATATAATTTAAACAAAATTTGAACATTAATTATAATGTAATGCTGAATACAAACAACACTGTAAATTTTGTAAACCTTATTTATTTTGGAGTGGGTACTGGAACCTTCGGCATAGAAACAAAAAACTGGACGTTTTCCACGAAACACCGAACTACTACACTTTTCTCAACGCGCGTTTCGCCAACCAAGTTGGCATCTTCAGGGAGAAGATTAAAACTAAATTCTAGCCTACACAATTGCACCATTTATACCAAATTTGTTGCCACGGTTCACTGAACCATAACTGTCTTTGTTTATCAGAGCAAACAGTGGACTGGTGGGTATCGGACCGTTGTCCTTATTCATACTATTGTTACACTTAATGATTTCTAAACTTTCAAAAGCATCCAACTGTCTACTGTTTGTTACATTTCTAATTAATTTTAAATTATTTATATCTATCCTATGGTTGTTGTCAAAAGCGTGTTGGGCAACACAAGATTTTTCTGTTCTGCCATATTTCAAATGAGCCATGTGTTCTTTAAATCTAGTCAATATATATCTTTTTGTTTGCCCAATATACTTTCGATCACAATCTTTACAACTTATTTCGTATATTCCTGACTTTTCGTTATTGTTGATTTTGTCTTTGGGGTTACCCAAAAGCGTCTGTAGTTTATTTTTAGAATTATAAACCAAATTGATATTAATATTTTTAAAAATTTTATCTAATCCGCGGGTGAATTTAGGTTCATACGGTAACGAAGTAAATTTCGAATTGTCAGTATCTCTACGAAAAGTCGTGGAATTGTACAGGGTTCTCTTAAATGTATGCTTCCTTATTAATAGTCCAGGTATCGTCCAGGTATGTGGACGACATCTTCGCGGTATTTGATACAAAATCAATTAGGTTAGATAATTTTGTTGCCAAATTAAATAACCGTTTCCCTACAATAAAATTTACATATGAAGTGGAACACAATGAACAGCTACCATTTTTAGATGTATTAGTTATTAGAAATAGTGAAAATAAGTTAGAGTTTGATGTATATAGGAAAGAAACCGCGACTCTTAGATATATTCCCAACGATTCACACCACCCTTTTCAATATAAAATGGCAAGTTTTAATTTTCTCATTCACCGTTTGTTAAATTTCCCCCTCAGTAAAGAGAGGTTTGAACATGAGAAACAATTAATTAAGAATATAGCTAAGAGTAACGGTTACTCAGTCCATTTAATAGATAAATTAATAAGGAAGCATACGTTTATAAAAATATTAATATCAATTTGGTTTATAATTCTTAAATTAAACTACAGACAAAATAAGTAACCCCAGACAAAATCAACAATAACGAAAAGTCAGGAATATACGAAATAAGTTGTAAAGATTGTGATCGAAAGTATATTGGGCAAACAAAAAGATATATATTGACTAGATTTAAAGAACACATGGCTCATTTGAAATATGGCAGAACAGAAAAATCTTGTGTTGCCCAACACGCTTTTGACAACCATAGGATAGACATAAATAATTTAAAATTAATTACAAATGTAACAAACAGTAGACAGTTGGATGCTTTTGAAAGTTTATAAATCATTAAGTGAAACAATAGTATGAATAAGGACAACGGTCCGATACCCACCAGTCCACTGTTTGCTCTGATAAACAAAGACAGTTACGGTTCAGTGAACTGTGGCAACAAATTTGGTATAAATGGTGCAATTGTGTAGGCTAGAATTTAGTTTTAATCTTCTCCTGAAGATGCTAACTTGGTTGGCGAAACGCGCGTCGAGAAAAGTGTAGTAGTTCGGTGTTTCGTGGAAAACGTCCAGTTTTTTGTTTTCTTATTTATTTTGACAAGGATTGCTAGCATGGCACTTACTGTTGCAGAGATTTTTAGACTTAAAACAATCACAACGATTGGTATTACACTGACGTTTTGATGGCTGAACATTGACATTTTGAAAATCCTTGCCCCGAAAACATCGACTGCCCGGCGCAGGCTTCTCTCAATGATATTAAACTGTCTTGAGTAATTTCATTATAATTAAAGGTAATTGCCGAAATGGGCGTTAGATCACTCGTAGTTAACCAGTTTTTTAACACACCCGTCTTTGTGCCTATTCGATAGACGCCATTCTTTTTATCAAGTATAATACCTTCCAAATTCTTTGTATCTAATGGTCCTCTATCAAATTTTGGAACAGCAACAGTGACATATTTACCTACTTCTATGTCGCAAAAAAACGTTTTGCTTCTCTTTGTCATTATTTCTGTAGCCTTTATCTGCCCATCGTAAGATTTTTTTCCTATTAATTCTAATATTCTCTTCACTGACACAGAGATTGCAAGTAACCCCAGTACTAAAATTGCTATTGTCTTTATTAGCAACATCGCAAATATCGTGTACTATTTTTTTGCATAACGAACATTTGTATGTACCTGTGCTTTTGGTGTCGCTAACAAAAGCATCAGGGTTTATGGTATTGACTTCTGTGTTCGCCTTTTGCAGGATTTTCTTCCATTATTATGGGAATTTCATCTAGCATTTCTTCCGTAAATGTATCAATTTGTTGAAAGTCCACAACCTGTACAGTATCTCTGTTACTTTCTTGGCTTAAACTTTCTTCCTGAATATGGCCCTCTATACTGGTATCGACGCTCTCTGCTTCCGCTTATTACTGGAGCGCCTTGTTGGAGAAAAATTTTCAATAGTTCAGTAGCTACTTCTGCAGCCCTTTTGGTTTGTAAAGAATTGATGAAAATTGTAGCAGCAAAACCAGCAACACACACCATAAACATACGCCCGTATACCTAATACTTTCATCAAATCTCACAGTCATTTGCCTAACAACGACTTCGGCAAATGACATTTTCCTAGGTAAATGACTTTTAAATGGAAATTTTTGTCATGAAGTAATTTGCCCAGGCAGATAACATTTGCCTAGACAAAAGCCATTTGCCTAAAACTACCATTTGCCGGCGACATATACACCTATTGCTTGTGTCAACAGAAACACCAATTATCTTCATTGCTTGAGCGTACGTTGCCACTATCAATAGTCTGTCTACATTTATTCTCGTTAAACGTGAGCTATTTGGCCTGTACATTTGGTCCTGAAAAAAATCGTTCCACATCTACTGAAGTTAAAGATGCAATTACAAAAAAATAGTTCACATGGACAGAGGACGACACAACACTCACATTATTTTCACGAATTTCGCACAGTTATTTGTTTTACTAACAGTTTATTCTTGTCACTAACATCAGTACATTATTATTTTTTACATCTACAGAGAACAATACATGTGTTAGTACTATTTCTTATACTTTTGGCCGCTGTTTGCAAAACCCGTTTATTAGCTATCAATATCGGGGGCATTAACGACTTTGTTACTGCAAAATCTGTTGTTTCGTCCACCGTTAGCCACAGAAATTGATTACGTATGTCGTCTTTGATATTTTCCATGACGCGTTGATATGTCTTTTGTAAATACGTTTTACGCAATATATAGTTTACCAGGCAATGGAAAATCGAATACATATTTGGCCAAAAAACGTCTAAAGTAAATATTGTCGACCAGATTCTAAAAATTCAAAACGTCGGATCCAATACAGCGGACAAAAATTGTATAAAGGTTTTAATTATGGAGGTTTCTGATTGCTAATGTACGGTAAGATTTTTCAAGAATATCCTTACTTAAGTAACTTTTTACAGGGAATTCAATGGTGACCTTGTTTTTGACCTTGACGATCACCTTCAAGGTTATTTCAATGTCAACTTTGTTTTTAATTGAAAATCTCTTTTTTGTCTAAAAACCCAAGCCTACAAACTTCAAGACAATCAAACCCAAGCTCACTGAATCCAAGTCCACAAAACCCAAGTTAACAAATCCCCATGCCCACAATCCCCAACCTTAGGGTTTGTGATCTTGGGTTTTGTGGGCTTGATGTCTGTGGGCTTGGGATTTGTGGGCAGAAAAAGAAATTACCTTATGACGTTACATAACCTCAAATAAGTCGAAATAGAGTATTTTTTGCACTTCTAGGTCAAGATAACTCAACAACCTGGCTCATTCTGAAGCCAGATTTGGATTCAGCGCACCGAAAACCTTCGAAAAACAGCACTAAAGTTTCTAATTTCGAAAATCAGTCAAATTTTGAATTAAAAACTTATTGGATCCGACATTTTGAAGTTTTAGAATATGACAGTGGATCTGTAATTAACGACACTGAAAATGCTTATACAATAATTTAGCAGTATTTAGAAAAATATACTCAAAGAGGTCCCTTGTACTCTGCTTTTAGTTTGAATTTGAGTAGATCGGTGAGACACAAATTTCAAATTGCCATATCTCAGTAAAAGAAAGATATCTGGAAGATCCAAAATTGATTTTAAAGTGAAAAAATTAGATGTAGAAAAATGCTATTAGATGACAGTCCTAGTTTTGTGAAAATAAATTACCTTATGGCGTTACATAACCTTAAATATGTCAAAAACAGTGATTTTTGCACTTTTAGGCTTTTTCATATCTCAAAAACCTGACATTATGGATCAATTCTGAGCCCAGATTCGGATATTGCGCACCGAAAACCTTCGGGAAAGTATACTACAGTTTCTGCTTCCGAAAATCAGTCAAATTTTGTTAACCTCTGTAATTTTTTTCAAAGCTTTTCAATTATTTTTGAAAGTACCAATTCAATACAAAATACTTTGTTGTTTTAATATTATAAACATTACCTTTTTGTTGTCACATTTATTATCATAATAATTATTCGTGTTTTTTGATACTGATATGTTTGTGTTCTACGTTTTATTTACGATAAGAAGAACGGTCGCTAACGTTCTAGTATATCATATTCGTTACGAGATGAGAACGTCGCAGACGTCTGCGAAATTCAATTATTTGATAAGAATTACAATGCCCATATTGCACCTTTATTTCGAAACTCGAAGCGTTTTATTACAACGGTTCCGGTTCCGGGAACATTATCCCAGTAAGTTTCGTTAGCTTTACCCGAATATCACAGCAAATCGTTCAGAAACGAGAAAAATAGTTTGTGTGAAATCAGCGTGTAATTTCATTGAAACTAGAGAGAAGTTCTTTGGATAAAATACCCATAGGCGCTGCAGTCATTTTCTTTTTAGGGCGGATATTTAAACTGTGATCCTGTTGAAAAAACTATGGTGAACTTTACAAATGGTCTTTTGAAGTTAAGGATAATATCCTGTTTTGCAAAAAAAGAAATTGTAAATATTGTAAATTGTTGCTTACAATTCTATAATTATAGAACTGTACTAGCTTACTGGGTGTAAGCACATCATATATTAGGAAATAAACAAAGTATATTGCCTTCATACAAATACAGTGGGTCTCATGAATAAAATTCAAGCATGTGCTCGAAATAAAACGTAAAAACAAATTGCTTGAGAGACATGCCACTCGCATCGTCAATTGTCTGTTTGACATTACACTCTAATTAGCTTGTACTCTAAAAGTGTCACTTAAAAGTTAGTAGTGTCACTAGAACGTAGATTAATCCCTTCGGGTCCATAGAATGGCCGGCTCATCCTCCGCATTTCAATCCGTGTGATTATTTTTATGATGCTATTTAAAAGGCAAAGTCTATATCACACAAACGCTTAACATTGAAAATTTAAAAACGAGAATTAGAAATGAAATTTGGGGAACCACACCTCAAGTTATCAGAAATGGATTAAACGAATTTGAATATCGTGTGGCTGTAGCTCAGGAAGTGTTTGGAGAGCATACCGAACATTTTATTTAGGTGTATTTTTATTTGTTATATATTTTGAAAACTATTAATGTATCAATTACTGGTCTCCATGTTACGTTGTTTCTGTTACTGATACTAGTTAGATACATTTCCCAATTCAGCAGCTGTTATCTCGATATCCACGAAAGTAACAGGTAACAAATGTTATATTTTTGAAATTATCTCTCAAAGGTCTGCTCAAAAATATAAAATGATACAAGGTGTTTCATTTAAAAAACTAACATTGCCAGCGGTACATGAATCTCGAATGCCCTGTATGCTTTCACTATTTCTTGACAAACTCTAAACTGAAAATAAAAATAGACGCGTCGAAGCATTTTGTTCAGGTATCAATAAAACCTACCTGAGTTTTTAATTTTATTCCAAACTTTAGACCCTCACTGTTTATTGATGCAATAAAAGACAACACATAAAAGTTTATATCCGTTCACATATATATCGAAACTTACCAATTCAGTGTAAATGCAATTTTTAGACACTTTATGTAAGAGTTAAATGCTCTAAAAACATGACTTACCCACATATATTTAAGAAGTTACTTGAAGAACATGTAGCAAGAGTATTTAATATATTTTATTCATAAAGCGGTCCACAACTTGATTGTTAATCACGTTGTAAATCTGTTTGCCACAGACCGAACAAGGAGTTATCACCGGTTAATAAGAATGTCAACACCAGTTCTGAAGTTGAAGGACTATTGATAATGAGCCATCCAAAAAAAAAACGTCATCAAATCTGGCTATGTACGAGAGAGATGGAAATAACGGTCATGTCGAAGTTTTCGGTTATGTCAAACCTTTGATAAGTGACTGTCACAATTGTAAAACAAATAATGGATCGCACAGAATGTGAAATAGATCTAGGTCTTTCTTTGCTAGGCCAACCTTGATTTTTTGGTTGGTGCTTCTTGTTCCTTTTTTTTAGCGTCTAAATTTGTATTCCGATGTAAAGTTCTAAAAGATTCTTCCATGCCAATCTTTTTTATTTCTATTTTTAAATACGTCGGACTTCACTTACCTCAACTCGAGGAAACCTTTGAACGCCTCCAATAATGCCCCGACGATGCCTCCAGAATAGTAACCATAACAACAACAAACAAAAAGCAAATTATTAAACACAAGAACCAAAAAAAATCGGACTTCAGTAACCCCTGAAGTCGACTAAAGTTTTCAACATTTGTAATCTTCTACATATTTGCAAAGATTCTTGGGTTAGACAAATTAAAATTACGCTTTTTGAGATATCAAAAAGTGAGAGAAACTGGTATTAAAAAGTGTGGTGATTCAAGTTAAATTCCTGTTGAATATTGCCGAACTTATTTTCAAACCATTCCTTAATGATCTTATCTTGTTTGTACTTGATCTTGTTTGTACTTTACATCATTAATATACTTTATAGGGTCTCCCCCATTAACAATGGTGAAATGCCCTCTTTTTTTTATTTTCTGGTGAAAAACTGTTTGCTGGGGAATAAAATGAAGGGGTCAGCGGGGTCCTAGACCCCAAATATTTTTTTGGGCCCTAGGGACCCAAAAAAACGTGTTTCTTAAGTTTTAATTTTTTTCTCGCGTTCTGATCATTGAATTGATTTGAAAAAATTCATGAATATACTTTGGGTAACTGTCTATGAGCAGGATTTATTACAAAAAAAAATCGAAGGTCAACATAACCTTAAAACAATTCTTTTAATTTTTAAATACGATTTTGACCATATTCTAATTTTCAAACGGTCAATGTCTTCATTGCATCTTGTAGAACAGAAAAAAATACATAAAAAATATATTTTTTCAGATTTTTTCTAATGGTGGGCCGAGCCGAAAAATGCCAAAAACCGATAAATATCCGATTTTTAGCCGTTTTGACCAAGTTACAATTTACAAACGGTCAATATTGATGTTGCATCTTGTAGAACAGAAAAAACTACATTTAAAATGTATTTTTGCTTAGTTTTACTAACGGTGGGCTTTGTCGTAATATGCGAAAAACTGCTAAATAACCTATTTTTTTTCATGAAAATGATGATTTTTCAATTTAATTTTTTTCTCGCGTACTGCTCATCGGATTGACTTGAAAAAATTCATAGTTATACTTTGGGTAACTGTCTATGAGTAGGATTTTTTTACAAAAAAAAAATTGAAGGTCAACATAACCTCAAAAAAAATTATTTTAATCTTTTAATCCTACTCATAGAAAGTTACCCAAAATATGTCTGTGAATTTTTTCAAGTCAATACCATGCCCAGAACACGAGAAAAAAAGATTAACTTGAAAAACAATCATTTTCATGCAAAAAATAGGTTATTAAAAAAAAAACCCAAAAAAAAAAAAAAAAAAAAGAGGGGCAAAAAAATGGAAAAAGGAAATGGCATAGACAGTTACCCAAAGTCTATCCATACATTTTTTCAAGTCAATATAATAATCAGAACGCAAGAAAAATATTAAAACGTAAGAAACAAGTTTTTTGGGTCCCTAGGGCTCAAAAAAAATATTTGGGGTCTAGGACCCGGCTGACCCTTCATTTTATTCCCCAACAAACACTTTTTCACCAAAAAATAAAAAAAAAACGAGGGCATTTCACCATGTTAATGGGGGATACCCTTTGTTAAGAGAACTTCAGATTTGCACTTTCTTATTTTTAATATTCAAGTTATGTTTGTATTTCATAATTAAATGGGCACATGCAAGTAGTCACCTTGGTAGTAATCAGTAGTCAGTCTGTCTTAAATGTTGTCTGTATATTATTTTGATTATATTCATAAGTAGCATAGGTAATATTTATAATAATATAATTGTTAAATGCAATAGGTCCAGTTTCTAGTAAATAAATACCTACACTCTTATGTCACTAAGAAATTTATTTTTCATTCACTGAACTTACAAGTGTTGCTATTTATGTTCCACTTTGTTCATGTAAAATTAGCTGAAATAAATTTATTTGTTAAACACATAAATCTCCCGAAAAGGCGGATTAAAATAAATTCATGCAATTATAAAATTTATAAACAATTTACTTGTAAAATAATACATTCTCTCGATCTCGTATTACTAAGAGCTAACGTATAAATAAAATGAATATAGAATTATTTTAATAAAGTATTATTTAGGGGTACCTACTTTGCGAAATATCAGTGTACGCTAAATACGTTATAAATTTATGTATTTCGCTTTAAATGTATGTAATGGAACGTGGAACTCATAACTCATAACATATTTTACATTACTTTACAATACATCACTTTTGCATCGTAAACTTGGCCTTAAAAAAATACTGGTTACATGTTTGTGGATTAAAATTGATGGATCACATTTTTATCTTAAAAGACCGAAGGCATTATATACATTATGTAGATGATGTAAATAAGTTGTAGAAACCTGGGTCGATGTTTTGGCAAATCGACATATAAAAGACATTGGTCTTTTAAAATTAAAATCAAACTATCATCAACTAACCGGGAAATCTCCTATTTCTTAGGAATCATTCTGGAGTAATGATGACAATCGCTTGGAGCTGGTCTGGACTACCGGCCATTTATGGTTCGAGCATGGGTTCTATCCTCATAGATGTCAGCTGAGTGTTTATGTGTGTTCCATATTTGTCTCTGGAGTTGTTTGGTAGAGCAGCCCTCGGATTGAAAATCGCTCTGTAAAGATAAAGACGTTGAAAATATCGAGCCATCCAAAAAGGAAAAACGTCATCATAGTTAGCCTAGCAAAAAAGAACGCATTTTTTTTCTTAAATCTTTAAGAAAAAAAAATCATTTCATCTTAAAATAACTCAATAAAATATTATAATTTCATTTCATCTTAAATTTATAACCTTATTTAATTGTCAAATCTGTTACAATATATGACAGCCATTATTTAATTTACAATTGTGACAGTCGCTTGTCGAAAGTTTGGCATAACCGAAAAGCTTCGACATGACCGCTACTTCTATCTGTCTCGTTCATAGTCAACTTTGATGACGTTTTTTTTTTATGTTCTGTATTACTGTGAAATAATTTTGATTGAGGTGAATTTAAAAAATATATCTATCGATGTCGGATTTCCATGAAGCATTTGGATGAAGGAAAATGGCTAAATTAACTATACAGGATGAGTCACTTTTTTGTAGCAGGACTTTAACATCCGATAGAATGAGATATTTTGAGAAAAAAGTTCCTATAAACATATGACTATATAGCTTCATAAAGGAGATACAGGGTGTTACAGTTTCAGCTTTTTTTTTAAAGTTTTTTTCACAATATTTTCTGAACGGTTTACACAAAGTTTACACACGCTTTAATTTCAATAGGAGCAACAATTTATATTGATTTTGTCGAAAACGCTATACTGGAAGTTGCTTTTCTCGGGTGCCCATGTTATGTAGATTAACAGAACTTTTTTATCGTACGCCACTGACCTTATGTGACTAACAATTGTAAAAGAATGATGTTTTAGCTACAATTTTGATCTCTTGAAATTTTGCGCTAACTGTGACGGTTTTCAAGATATTGGTCATTTTTTGTCTGATGGTGCATCTTCTTATATGGCAACGAAAAAATTCTATTTTTAGTTTTCATTTTATTATTTAACGAAGTGACCTGGGCATCCGAAAAAAGTAACATCCAGTATAGTATTTTCGATAAGAGTAATATTAAAATTGTTTATCTCATCCATGTTAAGACATGTCGTGCACCGCAAAAAATGAAACTTGTAACTCCTTTATGAAGCTAGATAGACCATATGGTTATAGAAACTTTTTTTCACAAAATATCGTATTCTATCGACTGTTAAAGTCCTGTTACAAAAAATTAACTCACCCTCTATATTTTTTTTACGTTGTGTTATGTCATAAAACCAAATATTCTTTTACGCCACGTTGTTCCATATTACTTTTGAATAGTTTGCTAAAATGTACGAGAATGAGCTAAACACGCTTTATATTAAATTTAGTTTCGTGTTAGGTACGCCAATGGAAGGAACTAAGTCCTGTCTCAACTACGCGATCGGCATTCACGTCAGGACAACGACTGCTATCTAACTTTGACCATTCACATCAAACAATTTCGCGAAGACTTTGCCAGAAGTCTTTCGTAATGGGAATGGCAATTCGTGCAGAAAAAAATACATCCCGACACATACTTTTGTGACAGCTTCGGCGCTGATGCAGCGCAAGGGCGGCCCAAATAGGCGGGGTAGTGGCGATAACGCAACGTCCCCTTCCACATCTCTCTAAAGGAATATATGGAACGGGATAACAAAGTAAAACATGGAACATAGTAAATACTAAACAACAATGAACAAAAGTATTTTAGTCTTCCAAACACCTTTTTAAATACATTTGAGTTTTATATAAAATACAGTGTGGAAAAAATGAAAGGAATAAATTCATTATTTCGCAAACAATGAAGTTTCGTGAAATTTCCTCGAACACGTCGATTTTGGTTTTTGAAAAGACACTTTTACATGTACGTATACCATTTCTATAATCATTTGTTAGTGCGTAATGACGTCATCGCATTTTTTTTTAAATGGAACCCTTATATTTTTTTGCTGGATTCTTGAAGACTTGCCTTGCTGAATTCAGCAATATACACTTGTAGTACATTATTCATTCAACTTCCGGAGAAAAAAAAATAAAAAACTGTACAGGAAAGAAAATTTAATTTACTTAATTTTCAAATATCACAAAACAGAATTCATTATTTTAAAAAGAATTTAATAACACAAAACAAAACCAAACAAAATTTACATAAACTTAATTAAATGTTCAAACTTATTACCATTTTGTTGTATACAGAAGTTTAATCGGTTGTGCGTTTCTTGCAGTACGTTTTCCAATATTGCTGGACTTATTAATCTTATTTCATTATGAATCCGTTGCTTTAGGTATTCTAAGTCTCTGGACCTGGTAATATAAACTTTTGATTTTAAATAGCCCCACAGAAAGAAATCCAGGAGCGTCAGGTCTGGAGACCGTGCAGGCCATTAAATCCTCCCCCCTTCGCCCGACCCACCGATTTGGAAACATGTCATCCAAATAATTTCTCACTCTATGGATGTAATGTGGAGGCGCACCATCCTGGAGGCGCACCATAAATTAGCACTAGGAATATCGGGATCCTCCTCATTAGGATATAATACACTCAGTGCGGGAATTAATTCGTTCTGCAAAAATGTTAAATACATATCTTCATTTAAGTTACCTTCGGAAAAATAACGACCAGGTTTCCGATCACGACCAGGTTTCCGACTATACCGGCCCACACATTTACTTTTTGAGGATATTGGATGAGTATTGAGGAGTGCTTCCATTACCCACTGTGGGTTTACATCTGCCCAATACCGGCAATTCTGTTTATTTACAGTTTCGTTCAGGGTGAAAGTTAACTCATCAGAAAATATTAAATTGCGTAGAAACGTTAGATTTGCATTATAGATAGTCAACATTTGCTCACAGAACTGCACGCGTCGATCCGGGTCATCTTCATTCAGTTCGTGTATCAACTGAACTTTATAGGGATAGTATTTGTCCTAAGGATTTTTTGAATGGATGAATGTGATATGCTGTATTGCTGTCCGAGTGTGCGAGAAGATGCATGCTGATTTTCTTGAACGCTTAGTAACACATTTAAGCTCATTTCCTCATTTGCAACTTTGGGCCGTCTCCCTTTTGGCAAGTCATTCACATTACCATGCTCTCCAAACTTTTTTCTCAATTTTACTCACTGTAGACTGATTGATATGTTTGTTGGGACACTTCTGGTTAAACATTTCGCATACTGTGTTTTGACTTCGGATTTTATCACCACATCCAATCATAATAACAATTGTTAAATGCATTTTGAAAAGTATACACTATTACTTACAAGTAATTAATCAGGCCCCAAAATACAGTTTTATAAATTAGATTAATGAATTAGCTTGTTTTATTAAAGTATTTTACCCATAAAAAATTTTGAATTGTGATATTTCGGAATTTTTAAAAATTTTCTTTCCTGTAAAGTTTTTATTTTTTTTCTCCGGAAGTTGAACGAATAATGTACTATTCTATGTACAAATACTACCATATGAATACTAACAAGTGTATATACGTACATGTAAAAGTGTCTTTTCAAACACCAAAATCGATGTGTTCCAGGAAATTTCACGAAACTTCATTGCTTGCGAAATAATGAATTTACTCCTTTCATTTTTTCCACACTGTATAATAATAAATAATATTCATTTCAACATACATTTTATAGATTTCGAAAAAATATCTTAAAAAAAAACAACATTTTTTTACTAATAAGTACTAGTGTTATTGGCAAATATAAGAAAGTAAGTTGTTGAAAAAATGCTGGAAAAAAAATTTCAAATGAGCTACAGATTATTTTAAGAAATGTGATGAATAGTGCTTTAATTTTAAGTTTCATTCAGTCCATCTTTTTATGACTTATGATCGTTTTCACTGCTTCATTGGAAAATATGGCTACTATGAAATAGTTTAGAACATAACAATTTTAATAAACAACAATTAATAAACAGCATTGGGTCATAACTAGGGTCCGGAAATATGTCCAGCAACGAAGGGCTCGGAACTATTAAGACTCTATGATAATTAAGGTATAAACTGTATTTTTTAAGTGCCTTGTACATTATATACGAATGTATTTCTTTCCCGTGCTACATACGGCATTGATCCCTTCCCCTAACACGCTCCAGAGCCCGCGTATACGCTGTAGTACACTATCCCCAGTCGCGGGAGACTCTTCTGGAGTTTTACACGAGGGCACGTAAATCTTCGAAAGATTAGTCATAACTTTTTAAGAAAATGAAAATATCAAAAATGGGTATTTGGAAAAAAAATAATCGAATCAGAAGCGCTTTCTAACAATGCCATTAAACTGGTACGTTTGAAAAACAATTATTCGAAAAACAATTGTTCGAAGCGTCGCGACGCATAGCGTCGTGCAGTTTTCTTTCATTTATATACGAGGTGTGTAAATTAAGTAATGAGACTGGCATCGTAGGGCCCAATCTAGCAACACTGCGGAGACGGGACTTGGAAGGGCGGTAGGTTAATATGAAACGCACCTTCAGTACAAGTTTGAACTTGTAGATAGTCACTTAATTTTGAACATCAGGTTTTGCTTCAAACTTGGAATCAGCGCAACGGATATATTTGCAAACATACAATATACCTATGAAGACAGTATTTTTTCAAGAGCCTAGGTTTTTCGGAGGTTTAAGGCATTCTCAGAAGGAAGAGAGTCGATTGAAGATGAAATACGCAGCGGAAGGCCTTCATCTTCAAGAACTGAAAAAAGTGTCGATAGAATACGAGATCTTGTGCTTTCGTTCAGATCGTCGGTTAACGACAAGAATGATCGGGAAGAGTTAAATTTAAATCACACAATCATATTTTGACTAACGAATTGGGGATGAGAAAAATCTGTGCAAAAATGGTTCCAAAAGACCTTTCGCAGGAACAAACGGGCATCAGGAGAAAAAAGTGTCTGGATTTTCTGGAATTGATTGAAAATGATCCCCATTTTATGGAACGTGTCGTTATGGTGATGAGACGAATGATTGAGTACGACCCGGAAACCAAGCACCAAAGCATGGATTGGCACACTTCAAGCTCTCCAAGATCCAAAAAAACAAGAATGTGCAAGTCGAAGATCAAATGCATGCTGATTTGCTTTTTTGATAATCAGAGAATTGTCCACAAAGAGTTTTTGCCTCCTGGCCAAACAGTAAATCGGCACTTTTACAGAGCGGTTCTTGAAAAACTTCGAAAAAGAGTCATGCGTATGAAACCATACATCAAGAACAACTGAATGTTGCATCACGATAATGCGCCTTGCCACATATCTGTTTCTGTAAACGAGTTTTTAGCCAATAAAAACCTTCCTGTGGCTCCTCAGCCTCGTTATTCGCCTGACTTCAATCCTTGTGCCTTTTTTCTCTTCCCGAGATTGAAAAATCACCTCAAGGGACATCATTTTTTAACCATAGAAAACATTCAAACGACTGTAACCGACTGGTGAAGGCTATTCCAGTATATGAGTTCCAGCACTGTTATGAGGAATGGAAGAACCGTCACCATCGCTGCGTAGCTTCCCAAAGAACTTATTTTGAAGAAGACAATACTGAATTGTAATTCTGTTCCATTAAAAAGATTAAAAAAAAATGTATCTCATTACTTAATTTACACACTTCGTATGTCAAATTCTAGTCTCTGATGGTATAACATGGAGTAGGTGTTTAATTAACATGACTTTTTTTAAAATGTAACACCCTGTATCTTTTATTTGTTGAATTCCACTTGTTCTTCTCTATTAAACATGTGTAATTCGGAAAATGATTCCTGTGTTGCTTACGATCAGTGGAATATATATTTTAGGGGATATTAATGTGCTTAACACATTTTTGTAAATAAGTATTATTTCAGGTAAAATACTATAATACCTGTAAGTTGTCACTTTTGGGTGCATTATTTAACCTGTCATTTTCATGTTTTCTCAACTTTTGTAAATAGGGACACTATAGCGCGTAACATTTTCCAAATAGTGCTTTTGTGTTACCAACACTCTGATATCTCACATCCTTATACCTACATGAAGATTCTAAAGGAAAAACGCAAACTACAGTTCTTTTTTCCGTTTTGCTGTGTATTTTTTAAAAAATAACCAAATTTGTTAAGATGATATCATCTCTCGTGGAACATATTTGACTAAATGCTACGCATGCTGGAGTTCTGTAAACCTTATTATATAGTGTTTTTAAGTTTGTTTCCGTTCAAAGGGCTCCGTATTCTGCGAGATATTGATTTATAAATCCAATTTGCGGAAGGCAAAATAAACAAGAAGCAAAGCACAAAATAATATTAAGCCCTCCAAGATATGTACGTAAATTTGCCTCCAAGCGGTAAGGGTGATATTACCTTAAAATATGACTTTAGATATGTATAAAATGATGTTGAAATGAGGCAAGAAAAGAGACCGCCTACAAATCCTGATATTATTTTTTGGTATTTTTTTTAACTTATGAACAAGTCGTCTTGGTAATTTATTATGGATATATGGAGAAGTTTCAGCACAATTACATGGAAATATTCTAGTTGTCTAATTTTCTTGTAAAATAACTTGTCTTTGTTCTTACGTACAAATATTGGAAATTCATACTTTGATTATGTGTAAGGAAGTGAATAAATAAGCTGATATAAAAAATGTATATAGATCTGTAAAATTAATACATGTTTCTTTTGATACTGATGCTTTGTCACTTTCAATTTTGATGGTGATGATGACGACACTTTTGCGAATCGATAAAACAATTTGACTTTCGTCACATCAAATTATGATATTTATTGATCATTCTCCAAACAAATTTCGAATAACCGGAAATCATTTAGACCAAAATTGATAGAGAAATATGCAGTCAAAGTGTACGCTTTACTCGAGAATTATTTCGAGTAAAATTATTACAGAAATAGAACAGAAAAATATTATAAAAATATTGTGCGCAGGAAACCATTTTCGAAAAAAAAAATCGTTTGTCGTCAATTAACTTTAAATGTTTTCTTTTTCCAAATCTTTGAAACACGGAACCAAACTTGAAATCTGATTTTTTTTTGTAATAAAGTAGAAACTAATTTCTTTTGGTAGCAAATTTTGTGCAAAATGTGTCAAAAAACTGTTAGTTTTTTTTTATTCCAACTTATTAACAAAAAAGTTTTTACAGGACCTCCTGAAGAATATTTTACAGTGGAAAAGTTTAGAAAAAAGAATTTTGTAAAGTTCAGTGAAATGGTCTTTTAAATATTGCAATTACCAATTCTATTAAAAATTATTTATAGTTTTTGAACAAAACTTTAACGTCGTTTTGGTCTCCTGATTTGCTTTTATGGGTCAGCGCTTTTATTTAGTTCATGATTCTTCTTGAATCTAAGACTGCCATTATATTACTCGAGCTAGATATACTAAAACAAATTGCTATTTATTGTTTCAGTTCGTCCTCGTTTATCAAAATAAACCTAAAGCCCTATCAAAAAAAGATTATTTTTTCTAATCAAACGGCATTAATAGGGCTACTGAAACAGCAGCAAATTGACTTGCCGTCGAAAGAAGGGAATAGGAAACGGGAGATAAACAAAGTTTCTTCAACATTCTTAAATCTAAATCGAATGAATCGGTAATTGTTGTAAATCTTGTTGACTCAACACAACATAACAGTATTAAGACAGCGGACGTGGAGAGAAAATTGATCCCAATAAAATAGACGCTCTGAGTTGAGGAAATGAAAACTTTAAAGGATTACCGTTGCTTCTGTGAGATTCTTTTTATCAAGCAAAATAATAGAAAAGACGATGCGTCGTAACGAACTATTTTATTTTATTTTCTTGCTACGAGTTTTCTAGTGGGAACTCTTATTTTAACGTGAATATATGTATTTCTCATTTCTCTCGGTTCATATTAATAACCACACTAAAAATGTGGATGGATGACAAAAGTGTTTTTAAAAAATCGAATAAGATAATATTATATAATATATTTAATAGGATTGAATGATATTTCAAAGTAATTAGTTTGTTCTGAAAATTGCTTTCAACATTTAGCGCGTGTTCGGATTAAAGAGGTTACGATTTTCGAATAAACTGTGTTGGATTACATTCAGGATTTTTTTTTATAATTATGTAGTAACTAAAATAAAATAATATAGGTAAGCTGTTATAAAACAAAAGAACGTGTAAAGTCCGCGTACACCCTATATCAAACGTTTTATTTTTCACCTGGTATTAGAATGCTTAAGTAATCTCGATCAATAAGTACAAAATGAGGTGTTCATTTTGGTAAAGCAGTGCCAGGACGAGGATTAGATAGTTTCAAAATTTTCGTAAAAATTCAGGGTGTTTGGTAACACGAGAAATTTTTTTTGACATACATTTAACATACAAAGTGACACTTTTCGTAACAGACAGAAGTTTTGAAACGTGTTATATTTCGTAACAAGTTAGGAAATGAAAAACTTTTCCTCACTAGTTATATATTTTATAATATGAAGTATAGTACACACATTTTGTAACTAACGCAAGGCTTTTGTACACGTGAAACTTCAAATTGACAACTTGTTGTCTACCATTGTTTTTACACAAATCATAAAGATCAATAAATTTAATCAGTCAGAATACAATTTCTTTTTCAAAATTAGATAATACATACATACCGGGCCGTATAAAAGTACTGGAACAGCTGAATAACTCGATAGGAGTGGGTTTTCGGAGAAAATCGTTAAAACAAAGGTTTAAGAATTTTTTCCTGACTATCTAATGGTGACATCGCCTTTGACCTCGACTATGACCTTGAAGGCATTTCAAGATCAACTTGAAAATCTTAAATAGAAGAAGAAATATAACGTAAAAGTTTCCGCTCTTTCTATTTCTGGCGTCAAAACTATGCACATCTATTTAAGATTTTCAAGTTGACCTTGAAATGACTTTCAAGATCATAGTCAAGGTCAAAGGCGATATCATCATTAGATAGCCAGGTAAAAATCGTAAAACTTTTGTCAATCAACAATTTTCTTCGAAAATCCACTCATATCGAGTTATTCATCTGTTCCAGTACTTTTATATGACACAGTATATTGTATGCAACAGGTTAAGAAATGCAATTTTGTTAAACTCGTGTAATTTTACACTGGTTAAACAAACCTTGTTTGTATACAAACAAAAATTGTTTGTCGAACCTACGTTGTTTGTATATTACTAGACAAGCTTCAAATATCTAAAATTACGTACCTTCACTTTTATGTTTACATTTAGTAAGATTCTAATCATGTAAATGTTTTATCTATCAGGTTGCAAAATAACATAGACGGTTGTATTACTCTTTTACAAGTTTATATAACGAAATCCGAATCAGTTTTTTGAGAGTGGTCAAAATTAGAGGTGGCTAAGAGGTATACGTAGAGGCCTACTTTATCAATTCAATAGCTTACACTAATTGTGAGATATAAAATAAATTATTGTGTTTACTGGCAGCTTGTGGAATCTGAAATTCACTTGTTTTCGTAAGGAAGCATGAGATCTAGATTATATTTTGGGAAGTGACTATTAGATATAAGGAGAAGGCTACAGTAGTAAAAAAACTTCAAACGAAATCTCAAATAAACTCAAAAAATGTTTGGCCCACCAGAAGACTTTACCCTGTATTGAAAACGGTTTGCGAAATATACATATACATATATATATATATATATATATATATATATATATATATATATATATATATATATATATATATATATATATATATATATATATATATATATATATTTAACAAATACAGTATAGTATTTATGTGCTTTTTTTCAATATATTATTATGCTAGGGCGAATTCAAATTACCGTAACTTTTACAGATTTAGAAATTTCGAAAAAATAAGTATAAAAAGACGTAATATTGTATTTACTTGAGTATGAAAAAAAGTGACCGAGTATAATATAATATAATAATATCGCGCCATGTATTACTTTTAAGCTCTCTGTATGAACAGTATCAGTAGTGCGATTAACTCTTTTTAACGGTGGAACAGGTCGATATATGGTCCAACCAGAAGATACAAAATATGTGATATTTTTTCAGCGAAAATGTGATGCGTTGAAATGGGAAAAATAGTGTCAAAATTTGTGGAAGCGTCCTTGACCTTGAAAATCGCTATTTCAATGTCATTTTTTTATTTTTCGGCCTGAAAGTTGGCATACCTACGTTTTTTTGTGCGCTGAATACGAAAAAAATAGTACGACGTATCGCGAAACTCATCTCATCTTCAAGGTGAATTCAAGGTCAAAAATTGAATCTGCCAACTGGTTAGCGTTTGGCGTTTGGTTCTTTCTTTCTTGAAGCGTACTAAAATTGTTTACTTATTTATAAATACGTAAATATGTGTACTGCCGAATGCTTGTTCTATAATTACTTGTCTCCTTGAAACATTCTTGAGGGTGACATTTGCGACACGTGATTATTTTCTTCGTACTCAGCGCATCAAAAAACGTAGGTACACCAAGTTTGGGGCAAAATAACAAAAAAAGACCTTGACTAGCATTTTCAGGGTCAAGGATGCCTCCGGGAATTTTTTTCACAATTTTTCCCGTATTCAGCTCATCAAATTACGTAGGGGAGTAATATAGGAAAATTGGGCAAGAAAAAAGGTTGTTTGGCAAGAAGTGGCGGATGATGCGTTATCGGAATTTCCGCGTTTAACCATCGAAGAACTGAAACCTTAGGGGTTTATCAGTTGAAACAAGCTGATTCATACGCCACTGAGCATGTTGATAATCAAGGACTATATAAGTTATTTTTTTCACAAAGAATATCCCGATATCATAAGAGTTCTAATCCAAAGTCGTGACACCTCATCAAAAATATATAACACATGGATACAATATCGTCCTACTAGAGTTACATCTTGGTATTGCCAGTGAAAGGTTGGAGCACGTGTTGTTGGATGTTG
Source organism: Aromia moschata (assembly GCA_029963805.1). Lineage (NCBI taxonomy): Eukaryota > Metazoa > Arthropoda > Insecta > Coleoptera > Cerambycidae > Aromia > Aromia moschata. Next base: position 1,774,066 of record JAPWTK010000057.1, on the reverse strand, counting down.
TGCTCACTTAGCTTCAGTGTTGTGATTCCTTAGCTATTATAGGCATTCGAAGCGTCAAGTAAAGTACTTTCACTACGAAGATTATATTCAAGATGCGGCAGCTGGTTGGTCAGATCAAGAAGAAGAGGACTATACGTAATATTTTAATGTTTTTTGCACCTTGTATAAGTTTGCTTTATCAAAAAAAAAACGATAATCATAATGAGTCAAACTTTCTGAAGTGGGCCACTAAAAATCGACTGGTTGAATTCAATACTTTTAATTGAAGATTTCGAAAGGTTTATATCTGAAATTGATTATTCTAAAATTTTTTTAAAAAATTTTAATTTTTTGCGAAAGTTATAAACAAATGAATTTTCAGACGCTTTTTTTTAAAGGTCAATTTCTCAGCGACTGATTGATAAAAATTAACGAAAATTTAATGGCGTGTACAGAATTAGTTGCAGAATCAAAAGACATCGCACACATGGAAAAAAATTAATTTATTAATAAATAATTAATTTTGCAATAAACAATTGACGATTTTACCATGTTCTCCTTGTGGTAAAAAATTTTTTTTTACGATTACATTCCTTAAAATATACACTAATTGATCCTCCAAAAATATTTCAGTGCACTCGATCCGAAAAAAAGATATGAATTTTTTAACGTTGATGAAAATACACGGGACTGCGGCCGAGGCCGGAGCGCAGCGCCGATTAACCGAGCGCTCATGCCTATTTGTTCGCTTATGTTTTTACTGAAGAATCTTATAAAAGATCAATGCATTTTTTAAATAATTTGCCTGTTCATTTATTTATTTATTTATTTATTTACATCGATTATTCCTTTTTTTATTATTTTTACAACTGTAGATTCAGAGTAGCTTGAAAAAATCTTACATTCTGAATGCAGACGACACCCGTATAAACAAATGAAAAAATCGCACGACACGCGTCGACTTCCATACGCATTAGTCGATGACACCACCTCCAACGTGCTGTAATCCTTTCAATAAAGGAAGACATAATAGTGTGAAAAATAAGTTGTTTTTTCTGTCAAATAAGCAGGACCAAAAGTTCAGTGATTTGTGTGGATCGTTTGTTTGTGTTTCGTGTAAAAGGCGGCTGTATGAAAGACTACTAAAGATTCCGCTCAGTTTAAAAAAGCAGTCGAAGTTTCAGAAAATCGAGCAGAAAAAGAAAAAGTATAAAAAAAGATGACGATGAAGAGAAAGAAGAAGTGGAATCAGAAGACGCGTGTCGTCTGCATTCAAAATTCTTTAGAATGTAAGATTTTTTCAAGCTACTCTGAATCTACAGTTGTAAAAATAGTAAAAAAATAAATAATCGATGTAAATAAATAAATAAATAAATCAACAGACGTAATTATTTAAAAAATGCATAGATATTTTATAAGATTCTTCAGTAAAAACATAAGCGAACAAATAGGCACGAGCGCTAGGTTAATGGGCTCTGCGCTCCGGCCTCGGCCGCAGTACCGCATATTTTCATCAACGTTAAAAAATGCGTATCTTTTTTTCGGATCGAGTGCACTGAAATATTTTTCCAGGATCAATTAGTGTATATTTTAAGGAATGTAATAGTAAAATTTTTTTTTTTAACACAAGGAGAACATGGAAAAATCGTCAATTGTTTATTGCAAAATGAATTATTTATTGATAAATTAAATTTTTTCCATATGTGCGATTTGTCTTTTGATTCTGCAACTAATTCTGTACACACCATTAAATTTTCGTTAATTTTTATCAATCAGTCGCTGAGAAATTGACATTTAAAAAAAGCGTCTGAAAATTCATTTGTTTATAACTTTCGCAAAAATTAAAATTTTCAAAAAAAATTTTAGGATAATCAATTTCAGATATCGAAACCTTTCGAAATCCTCAATTAAAAGTATTGAATTCAACCAGTCGATTTTTAGTGGCCCACTTCAGAAAGTTTGACTCAATAGTAATTAGTATATTTTGTGACTTCATTCTCATCAACTGTAAATCAAACATATACCTTAAACACATAAATAGAGCGAATATTGGCTGATGCTATATGTATTTGTAAAGTTTAAGTGTAGTCCTATAAACAGAATATTAAAATAAAAACAAATTCAGAGGGGCCGGTAAAGAGTCTTATCGAAACCCCTCCTTTATCTATAAATTTCGCGTCTAATACGAGGTCGATTTTAACTCGCATTTCTCCGCCATTAAAAAAGTTAATAAAAAATCTCAAACTAAAAATAAATAAAAGTTCATACGAGGTCTGGCTATTAAATAACGAGACTGCTTATGAAAAAGAGTTAAAAATTATTCTACAATCGAATGCTCTCCTTCAGTGTACTCCCCTCCCCTCACTACACGCCGTTCTATTCATTTTTTCCATTGATCAAAGCAATGCTGGAGGTCTTCTTTTGTAAGAGGAGCTCCGCCAATTTTCACTTCACCTCTTCCATTGACTCGAACCGCGTTCCTTCTAAGGCAGTGTTGCCAAAACTTTCAAATAGTAAGTTTGGTTTACAGCTTGACCCTCTGGAACCCATTTAGTCATCACGATGCCATTGATGTCAAAAAAAATAAAACGATTAGCATGGCTTTAAATTTTGATTTCGACATCTTTGCTTTTTTCATTCTTGGCGATGCAGGAGTTTTCCAGTGCATGGATTGCCCCATAGTTTCAACATCGTATTGGAATATCCAGGTTTCATCGCAAGTGATGATGTTTTCCATCAATTGATGATGTTTTCCATGCAGAGTGGAGACTCCGAGTAAAATCATAGAAATATATATAGTATTAGTGAGAAAATAAAAATAAAAACTGTACCCCCGCTTACATAAAACAGTAAGTAACTGGCATTATATATTTTTCTCCAAAAATAAGAAAGTAAAATGAGACAAAATCTAGTCTGATATAATAAATGTAAATTCATACGGCCTCCAGTACAGTAAAAACACTAAATAGTAAAAGCCACAAAAAGTTTATATTAATTTGATAAGAACGCCTACGCATACCACTACAAAGAATAAAGTATACCATACACTACAAGATATGACCGATTTTACAACTGGACAAAGACAATTTTTAGAAGACTTATTTTGTAAACTGAACAAGAATATAGAACAGAAAGCTACAGAAATAAAAACAGAAATAACTGGGAAAATTGAAGATATTGAGAAACAAATAACAAGAAAATTAAACAGCCTAGGGCAACAAATTGAATGCGTGAAAGCAGAGAATAAAAAATTAACTCAACAGTGTATCAATATAGAACGAAGAATAAGAAAAAACAATGTTGCTATATTTGGCATAAGTGTAGAAGAAACTGATCTCGTAAACGCTGTTTGTAATACATTTCACGATAAATTGGAACTAAAAATAGAGAAGAAAGACTTAAATGATGTATACCGATTATCAACAAGTAAAGAAAATAAGGGACCTGTGATTGTTGAGCTTATTTCTTACCAAAATAAACTTGAAATCCTGAAAAACTCTAGAAAATTGAAAGGCACAAATATTTTCATTGCGAAAGATCAGTGTCCAGAAGACCAAAGAAGGAACAAAATATTAGTAAAGCATCTAAAGGAAGCAAGGAAAACAGGGATAGGAGCATATATAAAAGGAGAAAAGTTGTATATATCAAATGTACCCTACACAGCAGAGCAATGAGAAGAAGATATTTTTGAAGATCGTTGCGACACTGAGATTCACACTGAAGTGGAAAATAGATTAAGGAAAACCACAAGTGCTCCAAATACTCCTACAACAAAAAAGGTTAGCTGATGAAGAATATACAGAACAACTAAAAGGACAGAAGAGACAAAAGTCAGAAGATAATAAAATAACAACACGATCCAATTCTACGTCAAAAAGAAAGTAGTCCAAGAGTCCAGTAATATAAAATTGTAATAACTTTATTTTTATAATGTTTTAGTTCATAACATTTTATTTTAAGTCTGATGATATTTTGAAAATTGTATACATAATAAGTTTACTTTTATTTTTTTAGTTTATAAGTTTTTATTTTAAGATTTTGAAAAAAAAAATTACATATATATTTATATATCTATGTTTATCAAAAAGTTCGTCATATATATGTTAGAAAAAAATTGGAAATAAAACGTGTAGATTAAGGTAGGCTAAATGAATTGTTTTATAACAGATTTTTCACTTATTCTAGAAGAACGTATATTGCCATTGATAATAGAGACAAGCATAACTGACCATTATCCAGTATTATTACAGATAATAATAGACAAAACGAAAATAAAAAAATGTGTAAGTAAAAAACAGTATATTAAATATATCAATTATAATACATTGAAAGAAGAATTAGGCGATTGTGACTGGAATGCATTTTTTCAGAGGATGACGTTAACACTGAAACAAAACAATTTGTAGATAAACTGATTGGTCTAATAAACAAACATACAAAAACAACTTATGTAAAAAAAGACGTCAGAAGGAAAGAGTGGATAACAAAAGGTATAATAAAGTCAATAAAAAAAAGAGAGGAATTGTACAACAAATCAAAACAGGAACCTAACAATCCAAATGCAAGAAAAGAATATACAGCATATAGAAACAAATTAACTCAGATAATAAAAAAAACTAAATATGACTTTTACAAGAATGAGGTGGATAAAAATAAAGGGAATATTTTATAGCTGTTTCAGCCATGGAATACGGTAAATTATAAAATAAAAAATTATAACAAACAAGATAAAATAATAACAAAAATAAAAAACAGAGACAATGAAATTATAACTGATGTAATTGAAATATGTAAAGTGTTTAATGAAAACTTTATAAATGTAGGTAAATCATTAGCAAGCAAAATTGCACGTAAACCGAATTATATAGAGAAAAAAAACAATTAATACAAATTCAATATTTTTGTATCCCTGTTCTATAGAAGAGGTAAAATAATGTATACAAGGTTTAAAAAATAAAAAATCACCTGGGTTCGACAACATTAGAACAGAAACCCTTAAAGAAATCATGGACAGAAATTTTGGAGCAATAGTAAAACCAATTTATAAAAACGGCGATAAAAAAATCCGTTAAATTATAGACCTATATCAATTATTAGTACAATTGCAAAAATCTTCGAGAAAATTGTAAAAAACCGAATTTCACAGTTTTTAAATAAGTATAATCTGTTATCACCACAACAATATGGTTTCAGAAAAGAAAAGTGTACGGAAAATGCAATTACCTTACTCACTAAAAAGATTTATGAGGCTATGGATGACTCGAGACCCTCCTTGTGTATATTTCTGGATTTAGAAAAAGCATTCGATACTATTAGTCATAACTTACTCCTTGAAAACCCAGAGAGTATCGGTATTAGAGGAACAGCCTTAAATCTAATTACAAGCTACTTAAAAGATCGAATGCAATGTGTAGAAATTGATAATAACAGAAGTAATTTTGATACAGTAGAATATGGAGTACCCCAAGGAACTATATTAGGACCGATATTATTTATTATTTGGGAAGGCACAGTTATCAGCTTTGCAGATGATACAGCTGTTTTTTACGAATCTGATTGTTGGGATAACCTGAAGCAAATAGTACAAAATGACTTTATAAATATAAAAGAATGGCTTGATTACAAACTTCTTTCATTAAATTACGAAAAAACAATATATATACCTTTTACCTCATATAGCTCAACATTACCAAAATTTGAATGTATTGAAATTATGGACAATTACAACAACTTTAAAATTTACCCAAAACAATGTATTAAATATTTAGGTTTAATAATCGTCATTTAAAATGGGATCAACACATTAATTACATAACTGAAAAAATAAGAGTTCATATTCACATTTTCAAGTTCCTAAAAAATGTTTTAGATATTCATAATTTAAAAATAATATATACAGCTTTAGTTGAACCACATATAAGGTATGGTATATTAGGGTGGGGGGAGTGACTAGTGGTTATCTAAATAAGTTGGAGCTGTGTCAAAAAAGGATTATAAAAATAATATATAATAGATAATTTACTTACTCATCCGACTTATAAAGAATCATCATTACTCGATCCTCGTCAGTTGTACTTTTTATCTCTTTCATTATTAGAGCACAATCAAACAAAAGTAACACTGGACCATCAATATGACACAAGATATAAAAATAATACTCGACCCTCTAAATATATGCACAAAAAGATTGGTCAGAGGTCTCATATATTTCTTGCTCCTAGAGTATACAACTCTTTACCTGAAATAATAAAAAATATCTTAAATAAAGAAATATTTAAAAGACATATCAAGCAAATGTTAAATGAAATTCCTAGGAAAGATATACATGCCTTAATTGATTTAAAAAATATTTAAATAAATACTTACCTTGTTTTGTCCATCTACCCTGTGATGTACCTGTAATGTCTAAGTCTATGTAATATTTATTTCATGTATTACTATATATACTAGTTTTATTGTTATTTTAATTTATATTAGATTTACTATTATTTTAATTCATATTAATTTTATTGTTATTTAATTGTTGTTATATTTTATATTATTTGATGTATAACTTGTAGTGAGTGGTTTTTATATACAAATTTTAATATTTTTTAGCATGTATGTACTATGTATTTTTGCACATTCAAGTTTTATTTTTTTAAAACTTTTGTGGATTTTGTGTTTATTTGTCAAACAACAAAACGTGTGCTTCCATGTAATTTACTTTACAAAACAAATAAACATTATTATTATTATTATTATTATTATTATTATTATTATTATTATTATTATTATTATTATTATTATTATAATTTAGACGCTTCATCTAACCTCTTAAGAAAATCTGAGCAGATCTGTTGACGGACGACCTTTTGGTCAGGGGTCAAATTTTTTGGGACCACTTTCGCACAGACTTTCTTCATGTTCAATTCGTCATGTAAAATTCTGACAGTTAATTTATCGGCGTTTACAGTCTCAGCAATCATCCGAATGCTTATACGACAATCTCCGCGCACAATTTCATTGATTTTGGTCACTGTTTGCGGAGTTGAAACAGAGACAGGTCGACCTGGACGTTGGTCATCTTCGGTGCTCTCTCGGCCTTCAGAAAACACGCGTACTTCAGAAAACACGCAACCATTCGAAAACACGCGCACGAGATCAGTGGCGGTTCGTAAGGGGAGGCAGAGGAGGCAGTGCCTCCCCTGTGAAAATTACAAACTTACTTTTTTTTTATAAACCTACTATACTTTAATTTTTTTTAATAAAATTAAAATTTAATATACTACTTAATATTTTAATTATCTTTCATTTTTAAATTCATATATCGGGAAAAAATAATTTCTAAATAATAAATAAAATAAAAAATATTAATAAACATATGTTAAAGGAGTTCCTGCACTATTATTTGCAACATATTAGCCCTCATAAACGACGATGCCAATGTTTCCACATATGTATGTATTTATACGGAAAAGGGGCTTCGCGCTTCGTGATCCTGCGTTGCTAACATGCGTTGCTAACAAAAATAACCATTAACTCCAGTGGCATTAAAGTACATTTAAAAAACTGTATAGCGGAGGCAAACACGCCCATCTCCCACTTCTCACACGTGACAGCTCAGAAAGCGAGTTATTTGATTTCATGAACCTAACAACCTAACCTACAAAATTTAATATCTTTTATTGTTCTGTGTATTGGAAATTTTTGTTGGAATTTTTGGAATATTTGTTCTGTGTTTTGTTGGAAAGTGCCGTTATTCTTGCTTGGTTTTTTTGAGTGTTCTGAGTGGTATAGGAGGGTAATAATTATTGAAAGCGTACCATATTACTTACGTAAGTGATTATTTGAACATTTTATTTACTATACAAAATTATAATGGAGGTAACTGGCGAGTGTAACAGTTTGTTTCATAAAAATAACAATACGAGTTGTCATGACACTCAAATAAATATTCGAATCTGCAATGATACTGTTGAGTATCATATAAAGTACAAATTTAGTCGCCTGTCTTATGAGGATACCTTATTTGTTAAAGATTTAAGAGTACCACTGCCAGATCTAAGTAACTAATCATGGTAAGCCGGCGCTCGTAGTTTTGTTCATACGTGCTATGATAAATGCAAATGGCTAAGCGGTTCTTTAACTTTAACTAAATTATTGTGTTGGCCGTGTGTATTATTTTCAAATCGTGGAGAAGATGCTTGGACAAAGTCTGGATTTGATAAAATCTTAAAACTTTATGTCGTTCAGTTGACACATTCAAGAAGTCAGGAACATATTAGTTGTGTTTGTAAATTACATCTTTTAGGCAAACAAAATATTATGAAAGTGATCAATTCAGCCCGTCAAATCTAAATTGACACAGTCCTGGCAAAAATCCGTATTTTATTTCACCGCATCTTTTAATTGTAAAATACTTTGACGGAAACTTTATGCCTTCCCGATGGTTTTGCTGAACCAATAAAATATATTAGGTACATTATGTTAGGCAAATGTACTTAATATATTTTATTGACCAATTAGAGGTCCTTCTCCTAACTATTCGGCATATTACTAACAATTTTTACCATCACAAAAATTTAGGAAACAAACATTTTACAAAATATGTTTGCCTCCCCAAAAAAAAGTCACGAGCCGCCACTGCACGAGATAGAGAATTCTCACCAGGTCGTTTTTTTTTAATTTAACAGAAAATTTCACATTGATCCGTTGCTTGTGTTTTTCGTCACACATTGTTATGAGGACGAGAAAAAAACCTGTTCGTTTCTAACCTCTATAGGAAAAATACTACTACCGCAACAAAAGCGTGTTTTCGTACTGGAATAGTAGACACTTCCAGCTATCCACCGCTGCATTCGTTTCCCCCATACCCCTCTAGGATGCCTTCTGCGCGCGTAGTCTCGTTATTTAACAGCCAGACCTCGTAATGAAAATATACATAAGTTTTCGTTAATTTCCATTTCATTAACCCTTCTTGTGTGGGTTGGAGGTTATGACAGATCGATAAGCATACAGTTGTGTGCTGTCCTCTTTTTTTTCATTTTACGTAAGCATGCAAATTTTTACTTTAGGGTTTCCTTCGAGACGTTCGATAAAACTCATTCTTCATTCATTCGAGCGCTTTAAAAGGGACAGTGCGAGAAGCCCAGTCCGCTCCTGCGATAAAGCAATCTGCGGATACCTCGGAGAATTCTCATGCAGCCGATTCACGTGCCCGGTCGCCTGATCGGCATTCTTAGCAAGTGACATAAACAATTCCTCATGCACATGGCTCACGTTTTGTTGTGGTACGCGACTGCCTGCCTACATTCCAGTCTTTAATAATAGACTAGCCGGCCGATCGGATTTAACGGTTTTCTCGTGGATTTTTTTAGCATTTCGCTGCAACGGTACTCATTACCGCTTAGAAGAAAATAACTGCATAGGCGCCGACACCTTTGAGATTTAAGAGTAAATGAAGGAAAGTCCTTCTTGGTCAGGTACATGTCGTGGGCTTACTACAAAAACCCGTCTATATTTGACCAAACTAGAGATATGTGAACTATTAAGCTAAAAATTACAATGCAATTTGTACTGCCCCTCAAACCAGCTTTTTTAGTTTTTCTTGAACTAAATATTAGGTGCGCAAGGTAATTTCCGCGTTTATTTAGCTTTATCTTGTTTTGATAAATAAATTTTTTTGTTTAATGAATTTTATTTTATTATTTTCTCCGTATTATCAACTTTCTATACACATATAATAGTTTCCATATAATTCTATATAACAATTTAATTTTAGCTTTAAAGATGTCAACTTTTGTGCCGGAAAAGCGCCATTTGCGGGAAGCTCATCGTTTCATTTTCCATCTTAAGAAAAAAGCCACTGAGCGCACCAAATGCTCGTCGATGCTTATGGAAATGATGCTCCGTCTATAACAATATGCCAAGAATAATTTCAGCGCTTCAAATCGAGTGATTTCGACGTCAATGACAAGGTCGTTCAGGACAACCAAAAAGGTTCGAAGACGAAGAAACAGTCACTGCCAATCGCTACCAGCAACAGCTAGTGCAGTTGCGCAATCAACTCACAGTAAAGAGACCAGAATGGCCGGATCGACACGACAAAGTCATACTGCTTCATGACAACTCAAGGCCTCATGTTACGCCAGTCAATAGAGCTCGAGAAGGGGTGAGTTTATGACACGATTGATACATGAAATCCGACTACGGGATACTTTTAAGTTCAGTTCTTAGATGAAAACGTATATGAATTGGACTAGGAAAGAGTTGCACTTTTTTTTTTTTTAATAACGAATTAGTGAAAAAATATGGAGTTTTTTCAGTTTTTTGCTGATAGAAGAAAAGCTATTGAAGCAATTACATCGCATCCAATAGGAAAGTTGTAGAGAATTCAAAAAACCTTAGAAATGAAAAAAAAATCAAGTCAATCGGTACATTTTTCGCTGAGAAAACTCGGAAAAAACGCAAAAGGAAACGTTTTGAGGATATCCATTCATCGAGCCATTCTTGGACTTCTTGGGATTTGAGGTTTGCAGAGTAAATTGGTAATTCATTTATCTTTAGTTTTTACCTTGAACATAGCCAGTCATGATTTTGAATGACACATTGATACCTGAAATCGACTAAGGGATACTTTTAAGTTCAGTCCTTAGATGAAAACTATATGAATTGGACTAGGAAATAGTTGCACTTTTTTTTTAATAACAAATTAGTGAAAAAATGTTTTTTCAGTTTTTTCTTATAGAAGAAAATATTGAAGCAATCACATCACATCCATAGTTTAGAGAAAAAGTTTGATATAAAAAAAAATCAAGTCAATCGGTACATTTTCGCTAGAAAACTCGGAAAAAAAGCAAGAAATTACCTTTTCTTAATAAATTCGTAGTTCGAGTATTTTTGCATTAGAAGAGTCAATCTTGTGGGAAAATGTAGGTAATATCACGAATAATGAGTGTGCAAAAACTGGATTATGTCCGATGAATAGTTTTTGCACAATAGTCGAATTTTACATCGTATTTTGAATATTCCATAACACGTCGAGCGATAGATTAAAAAACATTTTCTCGACGGATTTGGAAACTACAGAGTGTAAACTACAATTCGTCCATTTACTTTGTTTCATTTAAATGCCACTAAATTGGTGTAAAACGCCTCTGAACACCGCGCAAAATGTTCGGCGGCGCGCTGACAGCCGAGCAAGGTATAGGTGGCGGTGGAGCGAGGGGAAGCGGCGGCAGAGACCAGCAAATTTCGCGCGGTGTTCAGAGGCGTTTTACACCAATTTAATGGCATTTAAATGAAACAAAGTAAATGGACAATTGTTACACTGTAGTTCGAACGTGAAATATTAATCCTCGACGTTTATGGAATTTCAAATACGATAAAAAACTATGACTATTGTAAAAACTATTCATCGGACATAATCAGTTTGTGCACACTCATTCTTCGTGATATTACCTACATTTTCCCACAAGATTGACTCTTCTAATTAAAAAGGTAATTTCTTGCGTTTTTTCCGAGTTTTCTCAGCGAAAAATGTACCGATTGACTTGATTTTTTTTTAGTTTTAAACATTTTTTAAATTCCTTTAATTTCCTATTGGATGTGATGTATTGTTTCAATAGCCCTAGCAAAACTTAAAATTTTTTTTTTAAAATTTCTTAGTAAAATTCATATACGTTTTCATCTAAGGACTGAACTTAAAAAGTATCCCGTAGTCGGATTTCAGGTATCAATCGTGTCATGTCAAAAAGCTCTATTGACTGGCCTATGTCACTCAATTGGTTAAGGACACCCTAAAGGATTTGAAATGGGAAGTCTTACCGCACCCGCCATACTCTCCAGATATCGACTTTTCCGGTCAATGGCTCACGGTCTGGCAGAGCAGCGCTTCCAGAATCGCCAAGAAGTCCAAGAATGGCTCGATGAACGGATATCCTCAAAACCGACCAATTTTTTTTACGATGGAATCCATAAGTTGTCTAATCTTTGAGAAAATGTTGTAATTAACAATGGAAATTATTTTTAATAAACGTTTCATAAAAAATTTTAGTCTCAGTTGTAAACACAAAAAAAAAACGCGGAAATTATCTTTAATTTAATAATTACGCGGAATTTTTAATTATCTTGCGCACCTATAGTTTGACAAAAAATCAGATTTTCCTTTGGAAAAAAATGTTAATATTAGATATCTCGACACTTTTTCGGTCTTAACGAATTTTTTGCAGTAACCCCACGATATAGACATATACAATGACCAAATTTGGTGCTTAGCTACCATATTTCCTATTCCTATTTGTCACTTTTACTGTTTTAGTTGTTTTTACTTACATTTTTATTGAAAAACTGTGACACCAGCGGTGAGGGTGAAAACCAATGTGGAAAAATTCACACCAGATTTTAGGTGGTTATTACTAGACCTAATTGGAAGGAAGGAAGGAATACCAAAAAAAAAAACATTTTTTGAAAATTTACTTTTTCTGTGCAAAATACCCTGTGTAGACATCGAATTGAAATTATATACATAAGTATTTGAGATATCGCTGAATCGAAATCTATATTCATTAAAAAAAAACCTAATAGGCAAACCCAGGTCTGCACACCTATCGCAACGAATAGCGAATCAGTAATATCCTGACCAAAAATAAAATTTTATTTTTATTTAAAATTCATTTATTTCAATTTAATTAATTTAAAATTAATACTTACATATATAGTTAAAGAGAACTTTTGGAGTATTATATTATCAAACACCTTTTTTTTTTTTTGAAAATCAGTCAACCCGTCCTAAAGTATGAGGGTAGTTCTGTTTCAAAGGGCACACACTGTATATATGTGTATAAACAATTATTAACACATTAAATATTAACGAACTAGCGCATCCACCATATTTAATAACATTTGCGGTTGGCATATTCGCCATTTTTTTGAATGAAAAATAACCAGAGCTTGTGAAAAATATTGTTTATGGAAAAAAAATACTTTTTTACTTACATTTTTTAAAATCTTTTGGACACTTCTGTTATAATCATTACGCATTAATTTAAATATTTTGAAAACTTATGAATGATTGATTTTTGATATTGGAGGGGAACAATTCTTGCAGAAAAGTAAAAAATATATACAGGGTGCTTTGTTTTGTGACTTTTCGATATTAAATTGTTTATTTTGATAAGTTTAAAGCCAATGAAAATTGACTAAAGTATTGATAGAAAAAGTTTTTTTCTCGTATAATAGACCTTGTAGGCAGGTGTCACGATATAAATGACAATCCTGTACATGTAGTAAAAAACAAACTGAAAAATCTAAAACACGGAATTAGCAACATGATGTCTTATGTTAAATCAGTTCACCGTTTATAATTATCTTCAATTATTAAATATGACTAGTTTCTTTATCTACTTAATAAAGTCATAAACTAGACTAAAAATAGACCTTACGAGCTGCTAATACTATTTTTTATATTTTTTAATTTTTGGAAGGAACACCCACCATAATTTTTAAATGCCCGCGCCTGCGAATGAACTTACCTTGGCACATTTACATAGTCACGTGATTATTTCAATTGTTTCATCCTCTCTGATGCTTAAAATTAATTAATACAAGTTTGACCTTTTTTCAAGAGATATTTTGCTTAAGTAACGTTTGCAATGAAATAGATATTGAATAGGCAAGTCATTATATTTTCACTTGTACCATCACGTTTTCGTTTAATAATACAAACTAATTATAGTCTTGGGTGAAGTCTGTAACAACGCTATTGTTGTCTCCTGAAAAAGTAATGCTCACATTATTATTAAGGTGTATCAAAAATAAAAATTGTATTTAAGTAGGTATTATAAAGCTATACGTATCCAACTGCAATAATCAACAGGGCAACAAAAAATACAGCAAGGTATTGCTGCAATAATACAATTATACCTATTTTCAAAAAGTTCAAATATCTTCGTGGTTTTTCATTAAAAATAGATAATGATTTTTAAAAATAGATAGTATACAACGTAATATCAACAAAAATATGTTATAAAAACATATGTCTCCTATTGTTTGAAGTTTTACTTGGTTGCAAAGTGTCATCGAAATCGGAGGGAGGAATGTGGGAGACAGTTAGTTGAATAGCTAATTTTAAGGTCTTTTGTTTCATAGGACAAAGTTTTATAATATTCGTAAAGGTTGCTGTAATATCATGTTGAATAAAAGTTACCATATTAGTGAATAGCAAATTATACTAAGTAGTATTGAAGAATGTACGGTCCCAACAAATTTTATTACCTCTTCTTTTTTTATGTAAACGAAAAAGATCCGTCGTAATAATGTGACTTTAAATATCTTCTATTAATATTTTAAACATGTTTAAATTTACATATTCAAGAAGTTTTGAAGTATGATACGTATACCAATAATGTTTAGGTAATATTAATACCGTTGAGGAAGGATGCTTATAGATTCTATATTGCTTAAGTTCTTGTCAAGTTATAATAAGCTATCAGTATACAGCTGGTTTGGCCGTATTAATTACTAGTTTAAATGTGTCACTATTATACTCTGGAGCTCTAGCAATAACGTCAGCATGATTACCATTATCTCATCATGTACTGCATTTCATTATTAACAATTGGTACATTGGGCGACTTAGGTCCTTAGCTACTTATATTTGTGAAAATATTTGTTTCTCAAACATACAATGTCAGCAATAGTACCATTCTCAATTTTTCTTTAAAGAGGATATAAACAATATTGCAGTAATCAAATTTATTTTTTAAACAATAGTACCTCCTCTTATATACAATTATATAAAGTTCTATACATCAACTAGATAAACCTCTAGACATTCTAAATATTTATTCTTAATTATTCTATACCTTCGTCTGAAATTCCAAAGTCGATATTTTTCTGACGACAATGGTACACCATAAGTAGAGGGGTAGTCCATGATCAAATTTCAATATACAGGGATAGTCCTTATAACACAACTAAGAGAAAATCCCTAATTAACAGAAAATTACTGTTTCATGCAAAATGTGCTCCATGCCAACTTTCAAAGTCTGCCAAGACAGGGGAGTTTCCATTTAAAAACAGTTTTGATGACGTCGTAACTCATTCAGAGGTGAGCAGAAATATAATTTCTCCCGAAGGGATGCAAGAAAAAAATTGTAAATTGTTTATCGAACTATTTTTATTCCTTGAATTATGCATATTATTTCATTAGGTGATTGTTCTATCTTGACTATTTTATTAGTAAGAGGTTAAATTGAGCACAACGAACGTAGTACGAAATAGAACATACGAGCATACCTGAGAGATATACAGGGCGAGTCAGAAATAATGGGACAAGACTAAACTGGAGATATTAGACACCAAAATATTATGATTGAGCTCAACATGCCTTATTTGGTATAAGGCATGCCTTTAAATTGGCAGTGTTTTTTTTTTTTTTTTTTTTTGGTGAGAGAATTACGAATTTTAAGTTTATTTTGACGTTGCTCTTAGAGGGCGCTAGTTTCACCCTATTATTTTGGTAAATTAAACATATTTCTTTTAACTGTTGAGACGTGCGCAAAACATGTCGAGAATCCAAAAGAATGCTCAATTCTACAAAGAAAAGGTAATCTTGTTTAGGTCGTCAAAATCTATCGGTTTTTAAGTTATTTGCATTTAAAAGGTTCAATGTATTTTGTTGATTTTTTTCAGGCGCTGATATTGCTACATTTTTTCTAAGCAGGCTTGTGTCAACATTTGTCAAAATTACATATCATTAAATTATTTTGATTGAGTTCAACATGCCTTATACCAATGTCGCTGGTTTAAGAGATAAGGCGTGTTCAAAGTTTCAATTTTATTGTGAAATTTCTCAATAACTGAGAAAGTTTTGATAGCATAAATCAGAAAATTGGTAGTTTTATGTTTTTTAGTGTGAGAATTACGAATTTTAAGCTTATTTTGACGTTGCTCCTACAGGGCGCTAGTTTCACAGAATTATTTTGGTAAATTAAACATATTTTTTTATCTGTTGAGCCACGCGTAAAACAAGAGAACCTAAAAAGAACGTTCAATTCTACAGAGAAAAGGTACTCTTGTTTATGTCGTCTAAATCTATCGGTTTTTAAGTTATTTGCATTTAAAAGGTTGAATGTATTTTGTTATGATTTATTTATTCTTGAAAGATGAAAAGATACGGAGAAGCAATCAAAGCAACAGTAACTAACAATAACAGTTATTGGTAATAGTGACAATGATAAACTTCAAATCAAATGTTGGAAGTGCCCACCACCTAATTTTCAGACCAAAAAAACATAAAGCTACCAAGTTTCATATTCCTACTATCAAAATTTTCTTAATTATTGAGAAATTTCGGAATAAAATTATAACTTGCTGTATCTCTTAAACCAGCCACCTTTATATAAGGCATGTTGAGCTCAGTCATAATATTTTGGTGTCTAGTATCTCTAGTTTAGTCTTGTCCCATTCTTTCCGACTCATCCTGTATACCTATATGAGACACCCACAAACAATGCAGATTGTACTTTTCTTGAAGCATTCACGGCTGCAGCTACAAAAGGAATGAGCACAATTTCAGATTTTGTCTATTGCGCTCAGGGGCAAAGTTACTTTTGATGCACTCTACCATTTTTTATTTTTATTTCAAAAAAATTATTACCCAGTACGTGTGATCAATACTATATCATTTCGTTGCAAAATATTTAACAGTAGGCCATATTTTTCAATGAAGTTGTGAAAGATTATAAACCCTAAAATATTTGCTGATTGTTATTGTACCTACGTGCAGGTTGTTTCAGTTTTTATTGTCATATGGGTGCGCAGGGTTCTGGCGCATCACGAGTTGGTCGCCATTCGAGCATGAATAAGTATAGTATATGAGGAGCTTTAATCTAGCGGTATGGTGACATTGATGCGTAAACATGGTAGGGATAGAGAAAGGAGTGCAAAGGCACTTAGTAGGTAGTCTTATATGCAATTTCTTCTGAGACATAGTGTAAACATACGTATGTACCTTTAAATTCAAAATATAATTTTTAAAATTAATAATTGTTTTTTACTGTATGTTACTAATTTATAAAAATATAAATTGTTCAATATCCAGCTTAAACTAAAACTGAAAAAGATAGATACAAATCTGTATGATTTATTATCGCAAAAAAATACATTTGGATAATAAATTAACGAGTTTCTGAACAACTTGATTAATGAAATCTTTTCACATGCGACTACAAACGTTAACCATTGACATACACATCATTATAAATAGATTTGATATTATTCAAACAATTTTTTGCTTAAAAAAAAACAACAATCGAAATTACCCACTGCAAATAAGGTCATCTAAACAATTAAATTATTCATGACGTCTTAACTACAACCTCTTATTAAGCGAAATTTAGAATTAAGCTTGATCAAAGCCGAAGCATTACCAATATACTGTTTGTTTACTTGCTTAGAACCATCACAATGAAATTTTTTATCGTTAAACTTTAATTACTTCTATTTGGAGTGAATGTCATGAACTGAGGCCGTGAGAGAGGAGTGTTTCTCTATGGATTCTAAAGCGATGATTGAACGATGAGGCAGCAAAAATTTCAAGGCGACGGGGACAATGGAAGGGTGTATCCTAATTTTGAAGTCAAATGTCTTATAAGTCTTTATAACGCCGTAGGCGTTTCTTGCAAGCGTCCGTTGATTTTTTTATGGCAGTTTTTATATTTAGGGAGAACGATGTGCTCGGGCTCTGAAAGGATAAAGTACTATTTATAAATGTGGCGTGTCAACTGAGTATTTTTCTTTCTTCAAACCGGGGGGTGCTAATGAAAAAAACATTATGGTAATACGTTACGGTTATCGTGACATTAGGTGTAGGTACATATTAATTAGACATGCATGCCTTCCCTCTTATTTTTAGCTGGTGTCTGAACATAAAAAAGATAGTATGGAATGAAATCATATATTTATATGTGCCAAAACTTTTAAAAATCGTATTTTAATGAAATATCTATGCAATGTGATACTAAACGTACTGTAATGGTAGAAAAGGGCAACGCTCGGTAGTCAAGTAAATATACACAACTATCACTAGACTGATGTTAGACTTCGAAGCTGTTATCTGGTGATACAAAAGCCAACAAACTACATCAAGAATTAAGCTCATCCAGACACTAAGAATTGGTTGTTTAAATATTATTGGGTTATGCGAACAACACTAATAAGAGCTATGGAAGTGCTGCTATATCTGGCGCCTACATAAGTATATACAATATAAACTGCTCGTCAAAATTAGCGTACCACTTTTTAGATTAGCGCCATTTGCGTTATATACGAGTTAGAGACTTGCGATTTTTAATTTTCGGTGGCCTACAGGGTTGGTTTGAACGCCCAGAAGGGGCTACGTTGTAATTTAAACGATTCGTCGTCCAGACCTAAAAAGCAACCCCATGTAGAAATTTGAATTCGAAAGATTTTGACAGCAATTTCAGAGACTTACAGGATGGACTAAGAAAGACGCTGTCAGGTAAAAACTCCATCCCGGTACACGTTAAGATCTCCTTAATAAATTCTGTATATTTGGTCGCTGACCCATCGCTTCAACCCATTTCCAGATCCCCTAAGCCACCTCTTTGCATTTACGCAGGGTTTAGCGTGATTTGACCTCTGTTGGGCGAATCCATTGATCTTAATGTTGCCTAATAAATTAGTGTGGGGTGCCTTATAAATTAGTACAGCGCCCTTCGTAGTCGATCCTGTAGGTTTCTGAAATTGTCGTCAAAATCTTGCGCATTCAAATTTCGACATGGGGTTTTTGGGGTGTTGACGTCAAACTTTTAAGTCACAGTATAGTGATTTGAGGACAGAAAACCAACCCAATAGGCCACCGAAAATTAAAAATGGCAAGTATCTAACTTCAATAGAACGCAAATGACGCTAATATAAAAAGTGTTTATTTTAGACTAATTTTGACGATCAGTTAGTTCAAGCTACTACGTACATTACATAATGAAGAAGAATTGGTATGTGAACGTCTATGTTAAATAGGCGGTATTGCTAGAGGGCAAACCAGTCGTGAAAGGTAAAGAGACAAAGAACTTGGTATTATATTCTAAAATAAATATTATAAAAATAAAAATATAAAATAAAAAATCTTCTAATGTAATGTCGAGGTCACCACGAGAATGTTATCAAGCATTAGTAGATGTAATCAATTATAACAGTATATTATGTGAGTTGGACAAATTACCATGTTTTCTTCCTTTTGCAGCAATGATACAAATGACCAAAGAAACACCCACAAAAAATTCAGGAAGGTGTGGGATGAAACAATCAGCTGTCGATTTGTTAGAGAATTTATACATGTCTCGCGAGATATTACAAAGAACTAGGTAGAGGAAGAACAAAGAACAGAGAAAGATTTATCTCTGACAAGAAAAAAACAAGACAATATTAACATCTTGTGACAGGAATCCTGACAGGACAATGTCGGCTATGGATGTATTTATAAAATATGAGGCTAGAAAATTTTTATTTTATACTCTACGTACTGTTAAAAGGCAACAGCTCGCGAGTCTGGAACGAAATAAAGATAATAACGAATAATTTTTGCAAGAGTCATATTTCGTCGATATCTACAGGCGTGCCCCTATATGAGTTTTTACTTTTTTAAAATTTACGTCCCGAATATCCGGTCTTAAACGTCGGAAAGAATTTATTTTGTAAAGTAACCCGCTTTAAATGGAATATATCAAGTTTATTCGAACAGTTTCCCAAATAAAATATGTCGATGAAAGAAACAAATTCCGTCGAATTTCTTGCAGGGGAGTAAGTCGGCGAACGTGATATATTCGAATTATTTCCGAAAATTCTTCCTCTGGAAAGACATGTAAACATGTCCCTTTTATAAGTCTATATTCGATCGCTGCTTACATCCTTATAATGCCTCACTTGACATTCTGCTTCGATTACTTTCAATGAATACCGAATAGGGGGATACGAGGAGTTGCACGGTTTTACACGGTGGTTAACTTTAGTTCGAGTGCGAATCGTAAAGAACGCAAGTTTTTCGTGAAATTCTGGTGATATCAATGTCTACTATTGGAAATAAAACGATCGCACAGTGTTTCGATCAGTACAATTTAGCTGGTTAGAATTATTTAGTTCAATTTTCTGTTTGTAACATCTTTATTGAATATTGCTATCAACATTTGGTTCATTGTAAACCCTAAATGTATGGGTTTTGATAAATATAACTTTATTTGATAAAAGTGCTTTTATTGGGTAAATAAAAATATATATTGAGTTAGTAAAACTAAGAAAAGAAATATATACAAAAAAGTTAAATAACATAAAAGTTAAATACAGTACAATAATAATATAAGTACTGTAATAAGGTAATTATAACCATAAGAACTAACACTAACTATACTAACTACTTGGTACTACTAACGGGGGTGTTTGTGGGGGGAAGATATGGAAAGGGAGGGGGGGGGGCACCTTTTTTTTTTTTGGGGGGATAAAAATATTCTGATAAAAAAAAAAAAAGGGAGAAAAAAAACGGGGAGGGGGGGGGGGAAAAAAAAAAAAAAAACCGGGGGGCCTGGGGGGGGTTTAAAGAAAGGGTTTTGGGGATTTTTTGGGTTTTTTTTTTTAAAAAAAAAAAAAAAAAAAAAAGGGGGGGTTTTTTTGGTTTTTTAAAAAATTTTTTTTTTTAAAAAAAGAGGGGGATTTTTTTTTTGGGGAAAAAAAAAAATATATAATAATAATAAAAGCTTTAAAAAATATATTAAAAAAAAAAAAAAACCTCTTTTTTTTTTTTTTTTTTTGTAATAGAAAAAAAAAAAAACCGGAAAAATAAAAGAGGGGGGGAGAAGGGGGGGGGGGGGGGGGTTTTTTTTTTAAATTTTTTTTAAAAATTTTTGGGGTTTTTAAAAAATAAGGGGTTTTAAGTTCCCTAAAAAAAAAATTGGGGGGGGATGCGTTTTTTTAGTATAATTGAAATATCACACAACCCAACAGCTACTAATAATTCTTAACTAATCACTAAACTAATCACGAAATTCTTCCTATTTCGGATGTCATCTATAATATGGTCCTGTAACATAATTTACTATCGGTAGTTGAGATATAATTCTACAGGTACATATATTTCCAGAAGGTGGTATTATTAAATCCAAGCCTTGGGAAGGGAAATTACCAGTCTTTTTTTTAGGAAGATGTGATTAAGTGTTCAACTCTTCTCCTTTTAGTTTTGTCGCTCGACTCGTCAAAATCTTTACTGCCCAAGTATAGCAGACAAGGGCGTAGCCAGGGGGAGCGATGGGGGCAATCGCCCCCCCCAAAGGATCAAGTAAAAACCAAAACTGGGGATGCGGTTGCCGTTGCCTCTAGTGACCTTTTTTTTGGCTTTTTGTTCAATGTCAGGATCGCCCGCCCCCCCCAAAGGGTCAAGTAAAAACCAAACTACTCGGGGGCTTTCGGTCGCCGTTGCCTCTACTGACCTTTTTTTTTTTTGTTTTTTGTTTTATCTGCAGCGATTGCCCTTCCCCCCAAAGATAATTACTGGCTACGCCCTTGATAGCAGAACATTCAGAAGTGGAGAGCTGCGACCTGTGAGTGGATAGCTGCGATGGGTAGCTGGGGAACTAAAGTGTATGTCTCCCGCTATCCATTCCGATTTTTCCCGAAGAAAGCGTTCCCGGTTCTTCTTTCCACAATTCGTCCATTTCTCGGATAATTTTGAAGAAAATAGGCAAATTTTTTGTTTCTCCTAATGAAGTCTCGGTGACACCCGAAAAAACATATTTTGAGGTCAAATGTTGGTTCAACATACTGTTCTGGTCTATTTTTCCACGTTTCATCCATTTCTCATAACTCGATTTTTACGTAATACAGACGTAATACAGACGTAATACAGACGTAATACAGACGTAATACAGACGTAATACAGACGTAATACAGACGTAATCTGAAAAATATTAGAAACAAAAATATTGGTACAAAAATGTGCAGACAAAAGCTATTAAATTTAGAAAGTAGAAGTTGACAGTTATCACATATATATCAATTTTAGCACGGGCGCACATGGGGGTATATATTTGCTGGACTAATGAAGACAAAACAATCGATAAAAAAACCAATAAAATCGATATTCTCAACTTTTTTTTGTAAATTATGGAGTTGTGCTTTATATAAATATTCTTAAATTAAAAAGTACTACCTTTATCTTCAGAATTCATGATCCTAGAGTAGGTACTGGAACCTTCGGCGTAGAAACAAAAAACTGGATGTTTTCCACAAAATACTGAACTACTACACTTTTCTCGACGCGCGTTTCGTCAACTAAGTTGGCATCTTCAGGGAGAATATTAAAACTAAATTCTAACCTACACACTTACACTATTTTACGATACTATCAAATAAAACTATCGGTGTTGCGATTGACGATATCAACGAAAAATGCGAAAGAACTCTTTGCATGAGAATGCTGTCAACTCTTAGAATAACACAGGACTGGTGTGGGTAGCAATCTATCTATGAAGCTTAGAAAAGTAAAGATGGCTCTTTTCACGAAGAAAAGGAAAACGGAACACGACCATTTTCAACCGAGCTCTCCTAGCTCGCTGCCATTATTACACTACCCTGCAAGATTTTGTCCCTGGACAATCAATAGTTGTTTCCAAGTAATTTTGCCCGGCTGAAAACAAATCATTTCAGGTTTTTGAGATATTCTAATCTAAAATTGCAAAAAAAATACTGTTTTTGACATATTTGAGGTTATGTAGCACCGCGAATTTTTTTCCCAAAAAATCATGAATGGGATAGGAAAAATTACAAATATCAAAATTTCAAAATGCAATATCTCGGCGAAAAAAAAGAAGATATTTGAGCAAACTCGACGGCATTTGAAAGAGGAAGACTTGTACTAAAGAACCCATACATGGTTCTTTGAAAAAAAAAATGCGATGCTACATAACCTCAAATATGTCAAAAAACAGTGTTTTTGCACCTTTAGATTAGATCTCAAAAACCTTACACGATAGAGCAATTCTGAGCCCGGATTTGTTTTCAGCGGGGAAAAATTACTTCGGAAACAACTATTCATTGTCCAGGGGCACAAAATTTTCAAAATTTTGCAGAGTAATATAATTCAACAAAGCAAAGAATATGAGATAAGGCAGGCAGCTGCCTTAGGGGAGCTTTTAGGGGGGGAGGAGGAGGTAGCGTTAATTCGGGAAAAAAGGCACATTTTTTGTGATTTTTTTTTGAAGACACAGTTAAAATCCATTTATTAAAACCAATGGCACATTAAAGTATAACATTCGGAGAATATCGTGTAAAATTTTCATGAAAAAAATATTAAAAAATACGGCAATGACAGCAATTATTCGGAAGCGTCTCGGAAAAAGTACAATTGCGGTGTTCATAATAACTCGGTGCTGGATCATCTGAAATTAAAAAATCAAAGTTCTTTCGTTAGATAATTGTTTTCCCCAGGTAACGCTGGGAGGGTTTTTCGAAATTTCTATTTTTCACTTTTTTGGGAACACTTTAAAGTAAAAACCGCGATTTTTGCGAAAAAAAAATCGGCTAATTTGTTACTGTAAAATAAAAAATATTAACAAATTTGAAAAAAAGCCTCGTAAATTATCTGCAGAAATAGTGTTCAAAAATTCAAAAGGATCGGTGCAGTAGTTTTGAAGTTATGAGGTACACCGACTTTAAAAACGCTAGTTGTGGGAAAAACGCTGTATAGTTTTGAACACTAAAAAATTTGGAATAAAACGTTCGTTCATAAGCGAGTTTTATCGGCTTACCTCACACTGAATCATCGATGCCAGGTCCATAAAGGATGTTGCTATTATCGATGATGTCTAAAGCATCCTTTTGCTCCTGTGTACGACGAATCCTGCCTTGCGAACCAGCTGTCAGGTAAGTCATGTCTGCTGAGTCATGTATGAGGCGCGGTTTCTTAAACCGCTGTATCTTCGTATAGTTTTGCTCCGATTCATGTCAAATTTTCACACAATATTCTTGAAAGGTTTTCCATTCAGAAAATCAAATAAAAAAATGCAAAAAACAAAAGTTTAAAAACCCTACCCCCCTTAAGGTACGCCAGTAAAGAAGTGGCAATTATGTATTTGGATGACCAGCAATAATTTTCTGGTCTGGAACAGGCGTTTTCAATTGACGATGTCAGCTAATAAAACACCTCCACAACTTGAGGCTCACTGAAACACCACAATCTAGAGGCTCAGCAAGAAGAGTATTCTGCGTCACTCTTGAACTATGCTACTGTTCCGCTTTCTCAACAAAGAAATCCATACTGGGTGAGCGTTGGCCAACATAAATCTGGTCCGTCATTAAGGTTATGTTGTGGTAAATGTTTGGTGTTGTATATTGGGGTTCTAGTGCTAATAGGACTTTTCTTACTGAGTTTCAGAATGTGGAATATGCTCCAAAGTTAAACGATTATAATCTGATTAAATGCAGTAGAGTATCCATTATTTAAAATTAAGAGGGTTGAACTTTTTGTTACACATATACTGATACTTTACAGGAGTTAGATTCGCACAAAATTAATAATAAAAACTTTCGTAAATATTATTCAGAGAAATTTTGAAAGTTTAATAATATTGGATTTAATTTTTGGAAATTTGCAACGAAAACTAAAACTGATTCTAGAATAGATTATTATTGACTCTATATTGAACACATGTGTTCAAAATAGGAAACGTAATGAATATTCGTACGCACGTGAAGTCATTTTTTTACCAGTTTTCTATTATTTTTTTTTACTGCCTTGTCGTCATATTACTTATTATTATAACGTATATTAGTTATTCAATATATTTTTTTATTACATATATACATAATTTTTTACTAATTATACCTACGTATAAACATATAGGCTGTATAAGTGTTCGCTTATTTACAGTAAGTAATTATCGTATATATGTATAGGATAATTCATTATTCAGTATATTATTAAGAATTCATTATTTAGATGATATAGGGATCACACAGAACTGGAGTTGGAATACATTCAGTATGATTAAACTAATTTAATGAGGCCTTGCCAAAGTAACAATTATTACCAAATTACATTAAGTGCGCGTTCATGTATGGTCCGACAAAATTACTATCAAATAACTTTTAACCTATTTATGCTGACATGTTGTAAATTAGATTTTAATATTAAAGAGAAAATAAAATTACATGGAAATAGATATTTTTTAAACTAAAACTGTTTTTTTAAACAAATAAGGTCAGTGATTTCATTCTGACAAAACACTATTTTCTTTAAATAAAAGAATGATGTATTTTAAAAATATATCATATTTTTAAAATACATCATTATTATTATTATCTAATATAAATTGATCATTTTTAACCGATCTATCAGAAATTTTTTTTTAATCATATCCTGATGACTTCTTTCAAATTATATTTGCCAGTATATAATTTTGGTTTTTTAGTGGTTATTTTTATGATCACTGCGAATTTTGACTTATTTTTTTCGCATGTTCTGGTAATATTTATTTTTTATTTCTTCTGTTATTTTGCAGCTGTGACAATCATCTTTTGTTTTTTTTTTAATATTATTCTACTTTTTTCATTTTCTTTTAAATTCTGCCTACTCTGCATACGGCTATATAAAATTTTCATGATGTTACATAACGAGTATTTTAAGAAAATTCTGTTTTTTTTGCAATTTGGTCAGTTTGCTCAGAGTCGCCCAAATGCAATCAATCATTTAATATCTCATGGCAACCCATCGCATAAACTAGTTGAATACTGCCTTGTACTTCATCACATTACCTCAGTGGCGGTCGGTGGAATTCGACATGCTCATATTTTCGTAAGAAGGCATGGAACCCAGACCATAATTTAGGGGATGGTTACTAGACCTGAGTAGAAGTCTATAATGGCAAAAAATCTTCAGGGAAAACTTGCGAATTTTTGTTTCCAAAAATAGCGGCCTCCGGGCAGATCTTGGAAACGACTTGAAAAATATTTGCAAAATATTTATTTTCGTAATCGCCGAGTAAATACAATTTTTTTTTATACTTTTTGTTTTTTTTTTGATATTTTGAGATTTGTAATAGTTATGGTAATTTGAATTTTTATTTCATCCCAACATTTCGCATGTGAGATTTTAAAATAGTTATATCTTTACGCAAAATAAGAATTTTGCAAAAATGACAAGTATAAAAAAATGTATTTACATGGTGATTATGGAAACAAATATTTCGCAAATATTTTGAAAACCGTTTCCAAGATCTGCCCGGAGGCAGCCATTTTTGGAAAAAAATTCGCAAGTTTTCCCTGAAGATTTTTTGCCATTATAGCCTTCTACTTAGGTCTAGTAACCACCCCCTAAAATATGGTGTGGGTCCCATGTCTCCTTACGGAAATACGAGCATGTCAAATTCCACCGATCGCCACTGCATTACCCACATGTAGTGTTCAAAATGTCTACCATTATTACTAATTCACAATTCTAATTTATCTATAAAATATGTCCTTATATTCACAAAATATTAATTTAAAAATATGTACTTATATTCACAAAAAATCTACAAATGGAATCACCATTTTCCACGTCCAATATTTTTACATTTAGTTAGACTAAATCGTTAAAAGCATCAGGTGATATTATATCCACATCAACGTAATGAAGTGGAAATACTATGTTCATGAAGTTTTTTTTATTTTTTTTTGGCTATTGGCTAAATAGCCAAATAAATATTTATTAATAAATAAATAAATATTTATTGGCTAAATGGGCCAAAAATTTTCTGAAACGTCGAAATTTTAAGTTTAAGCATAAACAAAACTGTCTGTCTGTTAATATTTTTTGTGTACGCGATAACTCGAGAATGCGTCACATCAACTTCAAACACTTATGTACCATAACAAGATCTGGAAATGATTAGGATTAGATTTTGAGTTTAATCAGTTCAGGGGTTAGGGATTAAATGGGGGTAACACACTTTTTCGTTGACTATTGATAGTTCACAAACGATGCAACATATACCTGCACACTTCAAATTTGAGAAAATGTACAACATAATATAATCTACAAATATAAATGTTTTTAGCTTAACAATGTGGGGGTTGGTTGAAGAACTATTTAAATAGGTCCTAGAAGTAATAAACACTTAAGATTAATATAATAAGTACACAGCTCAAAACAGAGCTCAAAAAAATCGTACTATTCTTCTGTCAGGGGTGGGAACAGGGGGTCGAAGCAGAATTCAAATATTACATTAATAAGCCTCTACGCTCATGTGCCATTAAAAAAACTCTCACATTAAAAAGCTTCTGCAACGATCCTTTCTGATACACTAATTGTGATCTATAATAGGTCATAAAAGTCATGTGGGTCATAATGATCATATAGGTCATAAAAGTCATAAAGATCATATGAGTCACAAAAGGTTTTGCATGTATTGCGTGTCATATTGTACATAAAGGTCATATTGGTCGTGAAGATCATATTGGTTATAAAGATTATATTGATCATAAAGATCAGCTTGGTCATAAAGGACATATTGGGCATATTGGTCATAAAGTTCATCTTGGTCATTTGAGTCATAAAGACCATATATAAAGACCATATATAAAGGCCAGATTAGTTATAAATGTCATATTGGTGATATATGATTGTAGAATAGCGAGATATAAAGAATTGGAAAGAGAAAATATTACGAATATATTTTCTATGGAGTTATTCAGTGTTAAATAATTTTTGCAATTCTCTTTATAGAACTTAGTATACCTATATGTATACTATTATTCTCCTCATAAAGAAAAGTGAAATTACTTCACCATTGTAACGAAAGCTCAGGAAAGAAAGAAATTTTCTGATAAGACGATTCTATTGACCCACTAATTATTTCCGTTTTTAAAAGTTTCATTCGTGATAAACTTTTTATGCGGCTGACGGCCAAAATGGAATCACCCACCACCCGCCGTGCAGATAAAATTTCTATGGCCAGTAGACATACTCATTAAGGAGCGGAAGAGCTTTGCTTATTTCAAGGAATTTAATGAATACTCGCAAATTATCGTCTTGATTAAAGTTAATGAAAATTCCTTAATTAAGACTTTAATTCACCTCAATACCAAAAGGCGAAAGGATATTCTATTAAAGTAATTAATGTCTGCCTTCGCGTCACCTTCACTTGAAATTATCCGTATTTAAAGGGGGTTGCGTCTTGTTATTAGTCGTATTGTTTTTTAAGTACAGTACGAATATTAAAACCGGGGGAAGAAGCCGTCCCGGAATACGAGATTATTAGGGATCCGCGCTATTCAGAATTTAGTATCATTCAGAGATTTCGGTAAGCGCTAAGTATCTTCTGGTCAGTGGCGGTTCGTATTAACTTAATTTGTGAGGCTTCGTTTGAGAGATAAGTTTCTATTATAGTACACTCGAACCTCTCTTAATTCACATTCGCTTAATTCACATCCTCTCTTATTTCACCACGTTTCCCCCTATTATGTCGCGAAACCGTCCCGGTTAAGTCGCCGCCTGTAAAAGTTTTAGAACTACGTTTGGAAATTGGATTCTCGCATGAATACAATTTTTATTGAAAAAAATGATTGTGTAATACATTAAATATGGACACTTAACCTTTAAAATAGGTTAGGTGTATTTAAAAAATATTTAACCTTTAAAATATTCATTCAAGTGGAAAATTGAACTTTGTCACGCACGACTCGGTATACTTACGTTTATTTTTTTGTTCAGTTGGCTCATTTTTCTTATAACAAGTGCTGTGGTATATCTCTAAATATTTCTTTTTGCAGCTAAAACACGAAAAAGTTGACGTTATGATCGCGACTTAAGCGAGACTAAATTTCGCTACTTAAGCGAGGTGATGATGATTTGGTGAATTAAGAGGGGTTCGAGTGTATGTATACAGCCGACCACAAACTTTTTATACATAAAAAATCATGGAAACAAACACTTTATTTACCGCAGTGTAACTTATTGTAAGTGAGGGGAAGGTGGAACAATATAAACAATTGACGAAATGCAATTTTCACATTTATTTTACTTATATACAGGGTGTTTGGCTACTCGTGTTATAAACTATGTGATCGTATAGAAAATTTGACGCTGAATAAAAAAAGGACCTCTTCAACATGGTCCGATTCCTTACTTTTCTTGAGATATTTCGATTTCTCAAATTTTTCAAAATTTTATGACGTATGGACTAAAAACATTTAGAACATCGTTATATCAAACGCTATAATAAATTTGAGGGTACGTTGGATTCTACGTTAAATTTGCTATGAGAAAGAACCTCGCTTGATTCCAGAAAAAAAATCAACTCAAGGCAGTATCATCTGAATTTACAAAAATTTCGAAATTTACGTTCTACTTCGGAAATATTTAAGGTTTAAAAAAATTGACTGATGCTAGGTTAGGCTCTAGAGAAACAGTCATAGCTTTTTTTATGTAGTAGGCTCCCATTTTATTTTTATCACGACGTAAGAACATATTATTAAGATGTCCCATACTATGTAATTAAAATAACATCGAAAATACTATACGATTGTTCAACATCAACTATCAATTATACTAATACAAGTGTTCAATTTATTATGTTACATTGTGCCAATTTCAATCCGAGATAACTTGTTTAGTTCAAATGGAACACCCTGTATTTTTTTATGCACTCATATGCACATCATGGAGTTTAAAGTAAAAAATTTCGGAAATATTTTCTTCGATTTTAAAGCATTTGTCTTAAAAATTGTCATTAAACCAGCCATGAATGGAAATAGCAAACTATAAAATGTAAGTAACCATTATTATCTGGTTAATACAGAAAGATTTAAATAAGAAGTTTACAAAGTTTCAACATTTCAACAAAATAATCAACCATAATAACATATTTATATAAAATATAATTTTCTCTTAAAATATCTCAAAGCTTGAAATAAATATTTTTCTTAATAAGGAAAATTACTTAATTTTATTACTTAATTAATCTACTTATATAACTAATAAGCAAATACAAAAATGGTGATATGGTGAAGTGGTGAAGACCTTTTACTATAAAACTAAAAGAAACTTTGAAACAAAAATGATTTTTCTATTCTACAAAGTAAAACGTAAACAAATATAATGAAAACAAAATTTGCCACAGAAAGAACTAATCGACATTTCGTTCATTATTTGCTATTCATACAAGCCCTCTTTACAGCACCAATTTGGCCAAATGTAACAAAATAAATTGAATACCTCATATAACCTTTTCGAATTTATTTTAATTTTAAAGAATGGAGCACTTTATGGTCATATGACGTAACAAAAATAAAATGGGAACTTACTACCTAAAAAAAGTTATAACGGTTTCTCCAGACCTTATCATTTTTTCACATACATATATATTTTTTTTTAAAGAATATAAAATATCTTCGAAATGGCCGGGTTTGGGTGTAGGTTATGGTACATGTGGTACACGATACATGTTCCAAATTTGAAAACATATGTAGAGTGTTCCGTTGAAAATAAGGAAGTTAGTCGATGTCTAGATCGATGAATGATGATTCAAGATGAACATCGTGTATATTTGGCAATATTTTAAAGGTTGCAAACAACTTCACGTATTCCATTTAGCTCTTTTTATGGTCGATTTATTATCGATTCTATTGACCAAATATCCACTAAAAATTCACACTATATATTTGCAATGCCTCCGTGGAGGTATTGTATAAATTCCTTTTCAAACTGGCAGCTGGTTTTTCATCCCACACCTCCCTAAATTTTTCGTGGGTGTTCCCTTTGATAACTTGTATCATTGCTGTAAATTGCAGAGTACTATTAGGAGCTGGTTCGAAAATGCCACGCCTTTCGAGTCAATTTGTCGGCTTCTATTGCCTTTACACTGTGCATGAATTTTCACCCAACTCACAGATATAATGTTAGAGTTGGTTGCATCCACCAGTGCTAGGTTTTCTGATATTATTCACGACACTACCTTATAATGTACTATCTTATTATAATTTTTCTGTAATGTTCTTACGGGTAATTCCTTTTGAAGCTATGGCTAACCTTGCAAGTTGTGTCCGTAACACACTGGTGCCGGGTACAGTCCAACCAGTGTGTTACATCCAGTGTGTTAACCATCCCAGTCTATTTCTTTTGAATTATCACGTGTCATGAGAAAAAGCCACAACCTGCGCCATTTTTTATTTATTTAAACCTAGATTAAAATAGTTTAAGAGTTATAAGGGTTTATATGGTAACCATTAAATATTAAAACATTTTGACCCAGAAAATAGTTATTATTACCCAATAACAACATAAGAATTGATATGGTGCATATTTAATTAGGGGCCCTTTAAAAATCAACCCCTCTATCATCCCTTCAACCTTTTCAGCCAATAAAAATTGACATCAAAATTAGGCACCTCTTAAAAATCGGAATGAATGTTATTTAAAATGTTAGAAAATAGTTGAAAAACAAAAACCACCCACCCTTGTATATATCCACCCCTGTATATACCCACACGTATAACTTCTATGTCAAAATCATCCCCATAAACTGATCGCGACCATTGCGCCCTCAAAAAACATTGGATATATGTTTTGCTTAGTTTATATAAAAATATATGAATTTTGTCCGTTTAAATTGGTGACATTGTGTGCCCCCTAAAAATTCGAAACCCTGTGTATTGTGTGAATTCTTAGTATGTGGAAATCCACCACAAAGCTCATTGTATTTATAGTCTACGTATTAAAATCAACCGATATAATGCTACAGTTTCCTTGCTCTTGTGTTTTCTTTTAATCAGACAACGATTTATCCGCCTAATTTCGGTTGCACTTCTGGAAAATTGAATCGCGCTCAGCTGCACCCATAATTTTCTGTTTTCTCATGTTGCGAACTACGTAAAAACCTATATAAATTTATACTTAATGCAAACAGCGTTCGGTTTTCATTAAAAAGCAATTTTCTGTGGAACTGATGTTGTGTTTATACAATGATAATTGCGTTCGTTAGCGCTCTAGCTTCATATATTTACTAAACTGGTGGATTTCGCAGTACACAGGGTTTAATGCAATGCAGTTGAATATATTCTGCTTGATCCAGATTCATTCTTCTTACAGCGGCTAAACGGGTTCGAATATTCGACCGTGATTGTATACGCCGTGTACAGATAATATACAGATCCTGGCATTATTGTTTCCCTTGCATTTCCAATAATACTGATCTGAATTGAATAACGACAATGATTGAATAAGAAGCATTGTGAAGCAGTATTACTGTGGCTGCAGTTGCCCTTTTTGAATATTTTTTGAATTTATGTGGAATTAATGACCCAATCTGTCAATTCCGACTGCAGATTTGTATTCAGCGCTCAAAAATACATCAGAATATACTATTGAGCTACTCAGGCCAAAAAAAAGGTATAAATGTCAAAGTTCAGATTAAAAAGAAATAAACATCATTAAAATTAGCATAACATCCTACCATTAGCATTCTATTCAAGTTAGAGACTTTCTAATTTTCAGTAGCTTATGGGATAGGCTGTAATGTCTCTAAGTGATGT
Organism: Aromia moschata; assembly: GCA_029963805.1. Classification (NCBI taxonomy): domain Eukaryota; kingdom Metazoa; phylum Arthropoda; class Insecta; order Coleoptera; family Cerambycidae; genus Aromia; species Aromia moschata. Next base: position 1,741,528 of record JAPWTK010000057.1, on the reverse strand, counting down.
AATGTCTCCCTGTGACATAAACTGTTGCCGTCCACACCCCAAAAACCAACCCCATGTCGAGATATGAATTCACAAGATTTTGAAGGCATTTCAGGCAATTCCTGGATGGACTAAGAAGGACGCTGTCATGAAAAACTCCATCACGGCATACATTAAAACCTCCTCAATAAGTTCTGTGCATTTGGTCGCTGTCCTATCTCTTCAACCCATTTCCAGCCTCCGTAGGCCAGTAAAAAAACACTAAACTAATTTGTAATAGATGTGCAGAAAATCGATAAAGTTTAGTTCTTGTTGGATTTTTCTTTTTCTTTAATGTTTCGTTAATTTGGTTGTTTTACAGCCTAAGCATAGTCAAACCGTCGATTTATATTTTTGATTTGTTTTTTTTTTTAGAGTAAAATTTGTAATGTTATTATTTCAATATTTCAGCATACTATTTTTTTAGGTCAGTATTTTATTATTATTTTTTTTAATTGCACACTTTTTTACATATTCCAATTCAGTAATGTTCATAATATCTATGCCTAATGATATGTTCAATTTATTTTTTGTTTTTGTATTTTTATTTGTCTTTTTATTTGACGCCTGACCATTTATGTGACAAATGTGGCACCAGACCAGTTAAGGGTTAATGAGCAGTTTATTTCTTTGTAATTTGACCTCTTATCCCTTATTTAAATTTTTCAGCCAGGATAGCTCAATAGTATATTCCGATGTATTTTTGAGCGCTGAATACGAATCTGCAGAATCAGAATTGACCGATTGGTTTACAAATTCTACATAAATTAAAAAAAATAGTCAAAAATACAAAAACAAGGCACTTTGATAAGGTTATAACGAATTAGTGAATCAATCTGTCAATTCTGATTGCGGATTCGTAATCAGCACCCAAAAATACATGGGAATATACTATTGAGATACCCAAGCCAAAAAAAAAAAAAGAATTGTGTGGCTTTGTACTGATTAACCTCAGTTTAAAACATAAATTTATATACTCGTATGTTAAATTGTTACTATATTTGGTGGCAGAACCTTGTCAATATAGAGAGGGTGTTACTAGCATATTTTCATATATAATTAGGGGTGGAACTTAAGTTATAGGTATGATTTTTTTTTATTTTTTGATTGAAACGTATTATATTGAAGTCGTTTAAATATCACTTTTTGTTTTTTTTTTGAGATCCTGGCGGCACCGGAAAATGATGAAAAAATGTTAAAGCTTGATAATAAATTCTTTTGGAAGTAAAAAGGAAAATACTTTTCACTATTACGTTTCAATAAAAAATAAAAAAGTCTTATATTAAGTTCCAATAAGTTCCACCCTAATATACATATACCTACATATATTTCGCTTCCTGTGCATTCATTTCATGCGAGCGATTTTAACAATTAACTCTTTAATTTCATCTTAATATTCCATGTAAAAATAACAAAAATATAAATATGCCAAAAATTAGTCCAGTTTCATGTGTCATGAGTTTATTTTTCTGGTAGAAATTTGAAATGGCTCAATTAAATTATTTTACACATTATAGCACAATATTGAAAACAGATGCAATTTTAATCTAACAAATATATAAAAATAATTTATTTTATACAGAATGTTATGATCAAATTTCTGGAGCATAAAGTAGACTTAGTTCTAAGACTAAAAAACATAAAAGTGGTAGGTCGATTTCTATTCATTCAAAAGTTACATCTGTATGAAATAATGCCTTTTTCCTTGCTGAACATGTACCAAATGGATGGAATGACATGTCTTATTTGACGCTTGTTTTCTCGCGATTGTTGGGCAACTTGCTGAATACGCTTCCTTTTCGGTGTTTGATTCTTCGTACTTTCTTAAATCTTTCGTGCACCCCCAGAGGTAAAAATCTATAGGATTACGGTTAGGAAATCAATGTGACTATACAATATGACCATCGATCAATCCATTATAATCTAAAATTAATTAAGTGGATTTAAGTATTTATTTATTGTTTATCATTTCATAGGCTTTGGAACAAATAAAAATCGATTTACCACTTTTTTTTAGTCTTAGAATTAAATCTACTTTATACTCCAGAAATTTGAAATAACGATACGGAAAGATTCACATGTGGACTTTGTGAATGAAATACTTTTTTCGTACTTATGATTGAATGTTTTTCATTCTTAATTTTTCTCTTACCTTCTTTTTTCAGAATTATTGTGTTTCATTGTTCTACCACTGCGCTAGCAGCTTCAATCAATGGCTTACCCTTAATGTTCATATTATAATCTTTTTTGAGTTTATCATTTCATAGCTGTGGCCACGTTTGAATTTCGTTAATGAATGACTCAATCATCAAACATTTCCATTTGTCTGAATTTGTCATGTTTCAGTAGCAGTAAGAACTACGGCTGTTATAGATGCAATTCATTGCAACCTGAACGCTAGTATATCCACTCGCATAAGAAACAATGAGGAGCGTTTTTGTCGCCGAGAGTCAAAAACGCAGCTCAGAACGTTTTTAAAACAAGTCACTGTCGCAGGTCGCACGTATGACAACCTTCTACTAGCCCATACCCACACTGGATACAGAAACGTGCGAATGTGCGAATAACTGTTACCGCACCAAAACGCACTAATGATAGTAATGATGATGATAGACTATATCCAACCTACTCATGTAAATATAAGCTCTCACACTACTGGCAGATTGATTCGTGCGCATATATGCGTATATTTTCGCGCGTCTGAATAATCCGTACGAATAATGCACGTTTCTGCATCCCGTGTGCGCCCGGGCTAAAGAAAAATGTACTACATTACTGCAACTTGATCGCAGGGTTCAGGTCGCAGCGATTAGGTTGCATGCATGACCCTGGGCTTAAAATAAGGGCTTTCTGTTCTCTTCGAATAATTTTTTCAATTGCTTCAAATACAATTTTGCCGACTGTAAATTATTGCTATTGGCCATAGCCGCCAAAGAACAATAAAACGCCTTAAAAATGTAACATCATCACATAATATTTTTGATATTTCTTTGAGAAGAAAAATCTACATTTTTGAATTTTTCTTTGCATTTAATATTTTTGTCTGTTAACATTAGAAAAAGCGACAAAGGATAAATCAACAAAATAAATGTGTCATAGAAGGGTATGTTAAAAAACCAGTTTTGAGGGCGGATATCGTATTTTTTCATCTGTTTTATAGTTTACTCAATTAATTAGAAAGTTCAGTTTTCAGAAGAATGTTTTCTATATTTTCGCTTCTCAATAAATTTTCTTTTGAATCACCCGGTACATTTCCATTGCAAGATACATACTAATTCTCTCCTTAATCTCCCATGTCGATCCTTCTCCACTTAAACACCGACAAATCGCGATACCATGCGGTTTCCCGTAATTTACGGTTGTTCAAAACAAAACTGCCTCGTTATGCGGAACGGTCACGGCACTGGATTCGTTTTCCTTTAGGGTGCACATTTGCAGCGATCAGATAGTAATCCGCTGGTTCGTCTGCGATTGCAACGGAGCGTCGTATTTATTTTCAGAGAGTTAATGGCTGGACGTACTCTCATTAAGTCTAGTTCTCTCAATTAAACAGTCCCCGTTGTTATTTGTTGCATGTACATGCTCTAAATTCACGTGGCGAAATTTACTTTCGTCTATTTGATAATTAGCTCGTGTAGATGAGATTTTCGCAAATCGTTGGATAGGAAGAAGGGAACTGATTGAGCGATCTGACACCCACAGCTTATTTTTTGTGTGAATACTTTAACAGTAAAGATACGAGGTGTGTAAATAAAGTAATGAGACTGATTTTTTTTATAGATTTATTTATAGCAGTGCTAGAACTCAAATGCTGGAATAGCCTTCAGCTGGTCGGTAACAGCCATTTGAATGTTTTCTATGGTCCTGAAATGACGTCCCTTGAGGTTCAATCTCGGGAAGAGAAAAACGTTTTTTACTGACTAAAAATTCGTTTACTGAAGGGTGACAAGGCGCACTGTCGTGATGAAACATCCAGTTGTTCTTGATGTTTGGTCTCACACGCACCCTTTTTCGAGAACGCACCAAGTTTTTCAAGAACCTCTCTGTAAAGGTGTTGGTTTACTGTTTGGCCTGGAGGCACAAACTTTTTGTGGACAATTCCCTGGCTACCAAAAAAGCAAATCAGAATGTATTTGATCTTCGACTTGCTCTCATTCTTGTTTTTTGGATCTTGGAGAGCTTGAATTGTGCCATTCCATGTTTTGGCGCTTAAATATAATATGATAAATAAAATGGGGATTATTTTCAATCTATTCCAAAGGGCAAAAACATACTTCTCTCCTGATCTCCCTTTGTTCCTGCGATAGGTTTTTTGGAACCATATTTGCGCAGATTTTTCTCATCCCCAATTCGTTAGACAAAATCTGATTAACAGTGGTGTGATTCCAATTTAACTCTTCCCCGATCATTCTTGTCGTCAACCGACGATCTGAACGCACAAGATCCCTTATTATATCGACACTGTCATCGGTTCTTGAAGATCCGATGAATACAACGTATGAAAGCCTTCCGCTGCGTGGTTCATCTTCAGTCGACTCTCTTCCTTACCAACCGAAAAAACACTGTCTCCGTAGGCTTGTCGAAGTTTTGCAAAAGTATCCGTTGCGCTGTGTCCAAGTCTAAAGCAAAACCTGATAGCACACTGTTGCTCAAAATTAATGTTTTTAAAACGCACTAGAAAAAATCGGTTTACGAAAACAGTCACAAAGAACAAACACATGACTCCAACAAGTCTTCCAAGTCCTGTCTCCTCAGTGTTGCTGGATCGGACGCAATGTTCCCAGTCTCATTACTTGATTTGCACACCTCGTACATATGTTATTTGACCAATCAACATGACGACTTGATATTTTAAAAGTAAAAATTTCGTCAAGAAATACGACTCGTCACGAAATACGGTTACGTCAAGAAATACGAATTACTTTATGTCTTATATTTACCTTACTATAAATAAAAAAAGTTCTGTTATAAAAAATAGGGGTTAGTTATCATTAAAAAAATATCGATGACGTCATAAACTTTTTGACAAGTAGCCCAAAAAATTCTAGACCCGTATCAAAAAATGCAATTGCATACATACATTTATATCTCTTATCGGAATGATTTTTTCCGTTATCTTATCTACTACGAAAACACTATATATTTTATATGGTGTAATTTACGTACGCCGTCTTTGTATTTACTTATTCTTTTGCTGTATTTCTTTTGTATAACTACGGTCGGGAAAGTGTGCCACAACGCGGGGTCGGTGCGATACAACTTTATGATAATTAAAGTATAAACCGTATATTTAAGCACCTTGTATGTTATGTACGCGTGTATTTCTTGTCCGTACATACATACGCCACTGACCATGCCTGTCAACAACCGCCGGGACTAGCTCGGTGCGGATTCGGAAACAGATACATATAATTTGTCCATATATTAGGGCGATGGTTCCGTTGTAGAAGTTTAATAGTTTACGTTAGCTCAATGCGAGCCGAACGACGAAGAATGCCGAATAATTTAATGTGTCGTGAGCGACTAACTAATAAACGTGTGTACATATTTTATTGTGTGTACGCATTTTGCACCGTGTACGTATTTCTTTTAGAGTTCGTGTACTGTATTTACATAATATGTGATTTTGTGTGGATTTTTGAATTAATGGAATTACCCTTTGTGAATAGACTGAAACAGTTTATTGAATATTACAATTTTACAATAGACGGATCACATATTACGTAGGTATTATGTATTCCTTGCAATTGTCGATATATATTTCGTAGATGCTAAGAGTGTGAAAGACATTTAAATTCGAAGATTCATCAACAAAATATTACTGGTACTGTTAGACGAGATGAATTTCGGTTGGATGTGTGCATAATGTTTGGCGCATGTAGCCTTTTTGTAGAACGTGGTTGACAATATTCACTTTAGACGTGTTTTAGCCAAATATATATATACGATTTTCCTAATTTTGCCTAATAGCCATACACATTTACAGAACTACGTGTTATGGGAAATACCAAAAAAGACATACGCAATCTGTGGGTGACAGTTGACGAAACAACAGATTTTTGCGGTTATAAGGTCGTTAATGTACTGATACGAATTTTATGTGTTTAAGATATTTTGCCCCCAATATTGATAGCTAGTAAACGAATTTTGCAAACAACGGCTAAAAATATAGTAGTAACACATACATTGTCCTCTGTAGATGTAAAAAACAATAATGTACTGATGTTAGTGACCACAAATAACTGTTAGTGATACATAAAGCTTGGCGAAATTCTGAAAATATTGTGCGTGGTGTGTCGTCCTCTGTTCATGTGAACTATTTTGAATTTGCACCTTTAACTTCAGTAGATGTTAGACAAACATTTTCCATCTACAACAATATGTAGGCCAAACCGCTCACATTTAACAAGAAGAAATGCAGACTACTGATTGTGGCAATGTACGCTCAAGTAATGAAGACAGTCGGTGTTTCTCAATGACACAAGCGACAGGTATGTACATTATGTTGTCATTATTAACATATTTTTAATTGTAGCATACTTTCCGAACTCTGTATATAACAATGTGTAGCAGTTTTAGTCGTTTAGATTAGATTTATCCAATCTTTATACTTTTTGAAATGTTGTTTAAAACAAACCATAGTTTAGTTTTTTTTTTTTGTCATTTTTATGCATACTTTAAACAATTTCAACTTTTCGATCAGACTACATTGCTGCATTGGTCACCAATGCAGCAATGTTCTTTCTAAACAGCAAATAAATATAATGTGGAAGGTGCCTAATTTAGTGATAATAGTTGAGAAAATTTGAGTTTAGAGAAAATAGTTGCATGTATTGAAAAGTTCTATAATGTATGCAGGTGATATTTGCAGAAAAAAAATAGCAGTTTCAAAAGAACTTTTCTTACAAACATCAGCTGAACATTCCAAGAAATGTTGGTCTGCAGTTTTAAGAGACTGCATGTTTTTTCTTAAGTTATATATAGCAACAGGAAAGAACATTTCCTAACAATTGTTTAAAAGTATTTTATACTCGTACAATGACAGAGAGATTATATACTGTTGTTTTCAATTCGTTTATTCATTGTATAGATCGTACCATGGCATGGAATTTAAGCTTCAAATCATTATTTGCATCTGAATAATTATGGCATTATGGGAATAATTAAATTGTCAGTGAGTTATTGATACAATATGTATGTAATTTGTTGTATAAGGTACTATATTATGCACAGTTGTACATTACTGGAAATTAATGTATTTGTAAAAATAAATGTATTTGTAAATTATACATATTTATGTATTTACATATTTGTCTAATACTACAAAATATCTATTATTATTATTGTAGTATGCAAATATTTATTTATACCTACTACAATTTGAAAAATCTTTTAAAAAAAGTACGAGTTTAAAAATCTTATTGCTAAAAGAGAGGTGTGTAAATTAAGTAGAGAGTGATTTTTTTAAACTTTTTTATTCGAATATAGGTAATTATAATACATTATTGTGTCCTTCAGAATAACTTCCTTGGGAATCCACACAGCGCTGGAGAAGGGTTCTTACATTCCATAGAACAGTGCTGGAACTCATATACTAGAATAGCCCTCAGCTGGTCGGTTGTAGCTGAATGTTCTCTGAAGTCCCATAATGTCGTCCCTTGAGGTGATTTTTCAATCTCGGGAAGAGAAAAAGTCACAAGGACTCCAGTCAGTCGAATAAGGAGGCTGAGGAGCCACAGAAATGTTTTTACTGGCTAAAAACTCTTTTACTGAAATGGCTGTGTAAGAAGGTGGACTATCGTGATGCAACATCCAGTTATTCTTGATATTTGGTCTCACACGTATGACCCTTTTTTAGAAGTTTTTCAAGAACCTCTATGTAAACCGCACATAGAGTTGTCCACAAACTCTTTGTGGACAATTCCCTGGCTATCAAAAAAGCATATCAGCATGCATTTGATCTTCGACTTGCTCATCCTTGCTTTTTTTGGGTCTTGGAGAGTGCCTTGAGATGTGCCATTTGCATTGAAATGTGCTATTTTATGCTTTGGCGCTTTATTTCTGCGTCGTACTTAAACACTCAGGTCTCATCATCAGTAATGGCACGTTCCATAAAATGGGGATAATTTTCAATCGATTCCAAAAAGTCAAGACACCTTTCTCTCCTAATGTCCTTTTGTCCTGCGAAAGGTCTTTTGGAACCATTTTTGAGCAGATTTTCTCATCCCCAATTCGATGGTCAAAATCTAATGAACGGTAGTGTAATTCAAATTTAACTCTTCCCCGATAATTTGTCGTCAACCGACGATCTGAACGCACAAGGTCCCGTATTCTATCGACGGTAAGTATTGAAAATATGACAAATAATATTTACCATACATTTCAGTTATTAGTGGACAGAACACTGAAAAAGTTCTTTCCTTAGAACATTAAGACAAGAATTAAAAAAAAATTAAAAGTCAACCCCACCGGGGGAGACCGAAGATGACAAAAATAAAATATAATAATTCTTGAAAACTTATACGAGTAGGCATGGCCAAATCAAATCATTAGTTTATTTTCAATTTGTTTATTTTGAGTGTAATTTGTTGTTTCACGGAAGAGATGGGAGTGAAAAGGGGGTTGTATAATAATGTAAATTTCTCATTTTATCTGCTATATCAATCCAGTAGAATATTTATATCTTACACAAATGAGTCATAAAAGTCATGTGTGCCATAAATACATCAGTCATACAGGCTACAAAGATCATATTGGTCATATGATGTGAAATGAAATAAAGGAATATGATGTAAAGGTCATAAAAGTTAATATCAAAGTTCATATGGATGATAAATGGCCATAAGGCTATAAGGGTCATACTCATCGTACGAGTCATAAAGGTGCAATAGTCCATAAACATCATATAGGTCAAGAAGGCCATACAGATCGTAAAGCTCACATCAAAATCTCACAGTTTTAAAAATATCTTTATCCTTTAGCCAATGGGAGGTCCACTTTAGAGGATTAGTCTAATTAATTATGTAAAAATTGAATTTGAAAGTAGTTATGCCTTAGCGATTTTACAATGTTGTAAAGAATTCCGTGTTAAACAATTTTCTTCCATGTTTTATTTAGTTTTTATTAAAAATATACATTATGTTATCTTAAAAGGTTTTTCCTATGCAGTTGTTAATTGGTTTTAAGGAAAATAAAAAGTCGGAACCTTTTGAAGAGTGTGTTTTTACTTCCAGAGGGGATTTGAATATTGTATTGTTCATTTTTCTGAGTAGGAGGTCTAATTTAAAAAAGTATGTATTATAATACAACTAGCACTGACTTTACTTAGACTGCTTCCGCTGCTTTTTCGTATAATTTTAAATAAGTATGTTACCTTAGACGCGGTGGTAATTTTGATTATACCCTTTATCAACAGTAATTTACTCTGTTAAGGATCTCTTCTTTTTCGCATGATGTCACAATTTTAGATGAGAAGAGCGCTGCGAGATGTTAATTTCTATTTTAATTACGGAAAATTGCTTAAACGGTATTATTCCGTTTCTCACAGCGGATGCCAGAATATGTTAATAGATGTTAAGTATAATTATATTTATTTAACAATGTGGACTCAAGTGGAAAAGATAGTAAACAGAGGGAAACAATTTACTTTACGTTTTGATGTTATTAAAAATATATTCATTTTAATAACGTTTTCACAAAATATGTAATGTTTTTTTTTGGGTTTACTATCCTTAAGGGGAAACATGTCGCAAGCTTGGCGTGGAACCATGACTTTTATATTTTTTTTGTTTTTTTTTTCTGCAGAAAAAGTATATTTTTTGCCTCGGTTAAGATTAAAGTATTGAAATTTAAAAATTTGACTGTTTGAATATATAGATTTTTTTCACACTTTTTTTTTTTTTTTTTTTACGGATGCTGCTTGTTATCTCTAATCAATAAATTAAATGCATTCTAATTCAGCCACGATAGTTATGAATGTGCTGAAGATGGGTGCAAAATTTCAACGTGAGGAGTCAATATTTTTGAAATATTAACATTTGGGTGTCATTAAAAAAATTGCCAATTAGATCATAACTCGAAAATACGACGAGCTGAAAAGGACACTTATTGGAAAAAGTGTTTCTCTAAAAAAAACTAAATCGACTTACCCGAGCATTTTTTTGTAAAATATTTTCTAAAAAGAAATATCGACTTTGTCCTTTCATTGTAAGAACACTGTATATTCATCGGTTTGGCCATATGTTTCTTCAGATGACCAAAGTGGATAGTACAATAAGTAAATTGTAACAAGGCTCAATTGTGTCCTCAACATCCCATAAGTACAACTATAGTACAGCCGGAATATCTTTGTCTGTACTTCTCGAAGCGTCCTCTGTACAGCTACAAAAGAAAAGAGCACAATTTCAGGTTTTGCTTACTGCGGTCAAGGGCAAAATTATTGTTGTTGCACTGTACATCTGACATTCATAGTCGGCATAGGCCATATATTCCATATCTATGCTTCCTATCCTACTCTCTAATCATTGGCTATATTATTTCTGGATTTTCATTCTGATTTGACAGCCACGAGACGCGACAAAGAACGTGATACCCTGGTTACTGTATGCAAATATGGCAGATTTTTCTTTAGCTGTACATATGACGAAGCAGGGTTTTTTCACAAACCCTTTGCTTCATCTAGATAGCCATGATGAATGAATTGCATGCGAATGGAACCTACGCGTTTTGTTGTATGCAAATTTTTAATTCAAATTAGACGCAAATGAAATGAAATTTATGTTTAATTATTCTGCTCACATGAATGTGTCTGATGTAGGTGAGCACTGCTTTAATTTAAATGATATTAACGCAAGGGTTTTGAACTCTGCGGAATGTTTTACATTCTTAACTCGGTTGTTTGCGGGGGTTGATATAAAGCAGACAGATTTTTACAGGTAGTTTTACAAGGTATTTTTTTTATTTAACAGGTGTTTTACAAGTTTCGTTTCAGGGTCGAAGTTTCTAGTGACTGTTTGTTACTATTTATAAATACAAGATTTTGAATCCCACCATTCACAAAAACTGCAGCTCTAGGTAGACAGACTAACAATGATTGTGAAATGTTCAATATTAGCTAAAGAAGTGTGGTGCATTCGGTTACACCGTATAGTGTAACTGATGTGTGAGATAGTATTGTAAAATGTGTTTGAACCAAGCCCAAGAGGAATGTACTGATTAGGTTGTAACAGTATATGGACCTACCTACAGAAGAAGAAAACATTTTGGAGGATGTTATTGATGAAGAGGCAAGAGGAAAACTGTGATTGACTGTAGAAGGGATCCTGTGCATATGGGTAGATAGTGTTTGTGAGCATATGCCGAGAGAAAGCATGGTCAAGTAGGATTCTACTCTACCCTAACCCTAACACAGCATGGATGCACTACGCAGTTTGTATGAAACATAGCTAAAGCGGGCACCGTAAAGTATTGGTACTGTAGGAACTGGGCCGATGTTGACTATGCTACATTAAGTTTTTCAAGATCGCAAGAGAATATCAGGAAAGAGGAGAGCAGATACTCCTCTTCTCTCCTAAATAAACCTACAGAATATGGTGGTGAGAAAATAACCATTAGAAGAGATCTAGAATGTTGATTTCGAAGATTTGACTGCTTATGATGAAAGAAGGGGAAAAAGAAGAAAGGAAATTTCATTTAATAAGATACATCACCAACAATGAGATACACATACAACGAGAAAGCTGTTACAGATTGACCTAGTATGTTAGCATAAAGTAAAAGTAGCTTCGAAGGAATAGAAACTGATGCACAAGTGTTATAGATGCAAATACTCGTAGTAAATTCCGCTGAAATATACCTACATATGTATATAAGTTGCTACAACTGACGAGAATGTTGTCAGAAATAAGTATAAATAATGTAATGAAGGTTAGGTGGAATAACACCGAAAGGTGAAAATTGTTCCTTAAAATCAAAAGGCGTTAAAAAAAATTCATGGAAGAAACCTTGATATTAGGGGAAAAACATATATTATGAAAACTATACAAATCACTCCAGTTGTGATGCCCTAAGTTATTAATTCATGGTAGTTCATGAAGCCCGACAGAAAAAAAATAGTAGATATAATGATCCTTCCTAAAAAAATAATTGAAGATGAAGAATTTGTGTTTCAAAGAAAGCAATTTTGTGTAAAACCCATGTTAAAATGTTTTCCAAAACAATTACAATAATTGTCTTTTTTATTCTTTATTCTATTACATTTAGACGTATAAAGTGAGAAGTATTCTTACAAAACTAAAGTTTGCAAACTGTTGACGTTTACTACGCAATAAACCATTAAAAAAACAGCTAAACCATTCGATTCCCTACTTTATCCGATAAACTCGATAAGACCCCACGTAACTAAAACTACTTAAAAGAAGAAGAAACATTTTCCTCTTTCTATGTATGGCCAAAAGCATAAATTGTCTTGACGCTGTGTTAAAATTTACTACTGAAGTCGTAAAGTGAAGATAATTATTATCGGAGTATCCGGATTCCCACGAGTCACCTATTCACCAGCAGCCGGCATTAGTTCCCAAGGCGGCCAGAATGCCTTGCAGCCCCCTGCACTACTTCGCCTCGGCTGCGACCCTTAAATGTACAAAACTTTACGGTTATGTATAAAGTACGAACAAACTATCGTACATTACCTATATGCTTTCTGCAACACATGGCTCGCCGATTAAAGGGTAAACGTTACGGCCTGCTCTTGAAACTCCGGGCCCAATAACTGTATTATGTTAAGTAGAGCAAATTCGGTTCACGTAACGGCGGAACTTCCAGAGTTGTATATCAAAAGTTGCCCTTAAACTTGGCTATACAATGTTGAAATGCGAGTAAAACGAATATACCGAGAAAAGTTTCCGCGTTTGAATCCGAATTTCAGGCCCTTTTTTTTACCAAAATTAATTCTGTGTAATCAATTTCCTTACCTCGGTTCCAACTGAAAATCAAAAGGTGGTTATTAAGGGCCTTGTGTTTGCGCTTTGTATAAATTTCCATTGTATATATATTCTTGGATAAATTGGGTAAATCATCGTAAACCTGTTTGCACTAGTAACTCAAGTTATTATGAGATAGCGACATGGATATTGTAAGTTACAACTATAAACTACGCAATGGACTGTATGATAATGCGAATAAAAGAAAAGAACTACTTACCACTTAGTAGAGTGGATCTCGATTACCAGAATTTCGGTTATTTATGGAGTGCTATGGAAAAGGTACCAGGGGGTAAAGGAAAACTCCACAAAAACGCCGAATTTTCTCTAACGTGATATCTTTTGGTGCGCGTTCCGATCTAATTTCTATCTATTTCTATATGTATATATATTTTTTTTATTTTACTACTTCTTGTACAAAAAAACCCTGAATAGGAACATGTACCGGTAGCGCCATCTCTTAAGCAATAGATCATTCATAGTGGCGCAAACATTCCCCCCGACCTGAAGCATTTCAGCAATTACATTTACTAGCTAAACTACAATTACTAAATCTACTAATTCAACGATGATTAACATAAAAGAAAAAGGAAAAAAAAATAAAGAAAAAACATACAAAAAAATATTAAGGCAAGTTTGGTTATTGTGTTGGTAAGGGACAAACCTTTACTACGGGTCTCTTATAGTTTCCAGATTTTGTTTTTACTGAAACCACCCTAACTTGTCCATCTTTACCCGGAAAAGTTTCAATTATAATACCTAATGGCCAACGAAGTGGAGGACTGTTAGGGAGTTCTAATAAAACTATAGTGCCGCATTTGATCGGAGTAGCCGGAGTAACCCAGCGCTGTCTAGCCTGAAGGCTCGTTAAATACTCAAGACGCCAACGTTTCCAATAATCTTGAATCATTCTATCTATCATTTGAAAACGGTCTAATCTATTAGGATTTTCTTGAGTAAGATCTTGTGAAGGTAACTGTTTCAGAGGAGTCAAAGTTAAAAAGTGAGCTGGCGTCAAGGCTAGAGGTTCTGCCGGATCTGAACTAAGAACACATAGAGGTCTAGAATTCAAAAGTGCTTCTATTTGAGTTAATAAAGTATTCATTTCTTCGTATGTTAATAGCTGTTGACCAATAACTCTCAATAAATGCGTTTTTAAACTGCGTACATTACTTTCCCATAATCCTCCAAAATGAGGGGTATATGGGGGATTTAATTTCCAATTGATTCCTCTATTAGCGAGTTCCAGGGCTACAGTATTATTAAAATCGTTTGAGCCAACAAAAGAATACAGATCATCAAGGTAATTTTTTGCCCCTATGAAATTAGTACCACAATCTGAATACATATTCGTAACAAGACCTCGACGAGATACGAATCGTTTGAAAGCTGCTAGAAAATTTTCAGTCGACAAGTCTGACACTAATTCAAAGTGAATGGCTTTAGTTACAACACAAACAAAGACAGCAATATATGCCTTTTGTGATCGCACACCCCTTTTTCGGTAGGGTATAATTTGAAATGGTCCACAATAATCTACACCACTGTGTAAAAAAGGCCTTAGATTCTTGTACTCTACAAGCAGGGAGATCTCCCATCAGTGGAATTTGGGGTTTTGGATTTAATTTGAAACAAACATTGCATTTCTTAATCCGATGTCTTACAACATTGCGAGCGGATAAAATCCAATACTTCTGACGAAGTAATGACAAAACGAGATGTGGTCCAGTATGTAGGTTACTACAATGATAATGATCAATTAATAAATCTACGAAGCGGTCATGTTTTGGGAGTAAAATCGGATGCTGAGCATCAAATCCCAAATGAGAATTTACTAGACGGCCACCGACTCTTAGGAGGCCTTCATGTAGGAAAGGACGTAAAGGTTTCAAAGACGACGAACAAGGATTACCACTAGTTTTTAACATTTTTATTTCAGAAGAAAAGTGAACATTTTGTATTGCCTTTAAAACGAACATTTCTGCCTTTAATAAATCATCTGCTAAGAACATTGAATGTTTAGGTAATAATTTGAGAAAACGGAGTACATAAACTACCGAATGCAATAATTTTAACCATGAGGAACATCGATCTGCCAACAAATAAAAAGCATGGACTTCCTTGGTTAAAGTTACCATGGAAATAGGTTTTTCCTCTAATTTGGTAAAATATTCTTTAACTGGATTAATAGGCCAACAAGAAAAGTCGTCTTTTAGCCTACAAAGGACCAGATAACCATAGATGATTTTGAATGAAACTAGATGGTGACAAACCTCTAGACAAACAGTCGCTAATATTTTCTTTACCATTCACATGAAACCAGTTTTTAGGAGAAATTAGCTCTTGTATTTTGATACCCTATTGGCCACGAAAGTGGTCCATCGGTAAGGGGAGAGTTCAACCAACTAAGTGCTACAGTGGAGTCCGACAGAGCGATAATATTTTCAATATTTAAAACATTGCAGTATGTCTTTTCTACAAATGAAAGTAATTTAGCTAACAAATGGCAAGCAAGCAATTCTAAACGAGGTATGGAGAGCACCTTTAAAGGAGACACTTTAGTTTTTTAGCATACAAAAGACTAGTACTAACGCCTGTTGGGGATTTTATTCTAACATATACTACAGCCCCATAGGAAGTCTTACAAGCATCGGCAAATCCAATAAGACTTGCGATGCAGTTATCAAATGCCCCAACATGTCTAGGAATACTAAAATTAGTTAAAAGGGGTAAAGAAGTTTGGAATTCATTCCACCACTGAACTATATCATCGGGAGGAGATTCATCCCAGTCCAATTTTAATATCCACATTTGTTTAATTAGTAATTTTGCCTTTAATGTGACAGGAGACAAAAATCCTAATGGATCAAAACAACGAGCCACTGTAGATAGAATATTTCTTTTGGAACATCTCTTTTCAGTAATATCTAAAGAAAAAGATAATATATCATCTTTTGGCTGCCACTGAAGACCTAATACCTTTAAGAAATGTATGTCGAAACTAACTGTCGAAGATGACCGATATTGTTGTGGAATTTGTTCCAAAAAGTTTCTCAGAATTGGTAGCCCATTTAACTAATTCAAACCCACCTCGATGAAAAAGCTCTACTAATTCTTTGTACAAAATAATAAGCTTGATCTACGGTAGCAGAACTAGTAATTAAATCATCCATATACATATGGTGCTTTACCACTTCTGCAGCAAGGCCAAGAGAAGATTGTTCATCATTAGCCAACTGGCGGACTGTTCTCAAAGCTAAAAATGGAGAACATTTAATTCCAAATGAAACAGTATTGAGTTCGTACGTGGCTAAGGGTTCGTTTGGATGAGTTCTCCAAAGGAATTCGTTGAAAACATCGAAATTTTTTATTTACCAGAATTTTCCGATACATTTGACGTAAATCAGCAATAAAAGCTATTGAAAATAATCTAAAATGAAGAAACATTGTAACCACATCCGTTTGCAACTTAGGTCCAGTGTACAACAAATCATTCAGTGAGTAAGAAGAATCAATTTTAGCACTAGCATCAAATACTATTCTAATAGGAGTACTACTAGAATCTGGTTTATATATAGCGTGATGAGGTATATAATATACGGGCGATGGACAATCGGTTTGATGTAATTTTGTCATGTGACCTTGCCGCAAATAATCTCGAATAATTTCTATATATTGTTCCCTAAAATTTTGATTAGTAAGGAGTTTCTTTTCTAAAGCTAAAAATCTACGTTCGGCCATTTTATAGGAGTCACCTAAATTCGTTGGGTCATATTGAAACGGAAGAGTGACTGTATAACGCCCGGACTTATCGCGACTAAATGTTTTTCGAAAATTGCTTCGCACGCAACATCATCTGGATTAGCTACCGATGAGGAAGAAACATCTTCTGTTTCCCAGAAACGTTTTACTAAATTATCTAGAGACGGATCTACTATACTACAAAAACTAAGAGAAGTTGACGGTGACTCCGTCATATGTACGGATCCCATCACAACATATCCTAAACTAGTCTCTATTGCAACCGGAGCTTCTGAAGCACCAGTAACACGACCTTGGCCAATTAAGTAAGGATAAAGTTCGGCCCCAATTATCCCATCGATTTGATTTGGTTTATAAAACGTATCATCAGCTAAAGGAACGTCTGTAAGGTGTGACAAAGTTTTAAAATCAATTTCAACTTGAGGCAATCTACTTGTAATTTTGTCCACTACTAAAACTTCAACAGAATATTTTTTACTAGGATCTATTCGCGAAACTATCATAATTTTAGAACAGCCATATATTTTACTACATAATGAGCCAATGCCCTGTACTTCTCTATAACACTTAGAAATTTTTAAGTTTAAGCGTTTACAAAAATCTAAAGTCAAAAAATTTGCTTGACTGCAACTGTCTAACAAGCATCTAGCAATATATAATTTTCCAGAAATATCGGGTATATTTACTTTTACAGTGGACAACAAGACCATTTTATTAGAATCCTCATTATGAGACTTAGCATTCACAGAACAATAATTTGCTACACTCTGTACGTTTGAAGTTGACGCAACCTCATTACTCAGGGTTCATCTCTTGCGAATCTCCAGGAATATTAGATGAATTATATCCGGACGCCCTAGCTATACTATCAACACCGGCTATATCATTTTCAGTTTTGTTAGGAGTTTTACTAGATTTCTTAAAATGTAACAGTGTATGATGACGCAATTTACAAGTCCTGCAATTAAAACTACTTTGACAGTTTATGACTTTGTGTGATCCTAAACAGTTCAGGCAAAAATTGTTGTTTCTAATAAAAGTATATCTATCTAATGGACACATACCGAGAAATTTAGAACACTCTGTAATAGGGTGAACATTATTTTTGCAAACGTAGCATTTATTTTGACGAGATAAATTATTTTGCACCAGAAATGAATGGGTTTGTTTTGGTTTATCATTTTTACTATCAAAGAACTATTTAATTTTTTGTTAGGACTACGAATACAAATTTTTGCTTGTTCCTTAACAAATGTTACAATATCAGTGTAAGAGGGCATCTCAGTTTTTCTATGAGCATTTTTCGAAAAGACGTTGTGTTTCAGGGTTAAGTTTGGAGAGGGCCAAGTACGCCAAAATGTAATCATCTAATTCACTTATTTGCAATTTTTGTAACGATTTTACGGCCACATCGAATTTTTCTAAAAAAGCGTTTAAGCTGGTTGCAGTTTCTGTTTGCGCTTGTCTAAAATTAATAATTTGATCTAAATAATAATTAGCCGTAGCGCGTTTATCCGAATATTTGTCGACTAACGTCTGATAAATTATTCTGTAATTTTCTCCAGTCGGGGGCACACCCGAACAAACGAACAGCGCTGCGCCACTGAGGCTCCCCAATCAAATAATGCACCCTATCAACATCACTTAAATTTCCGTTATGATGTATCAAACCATTGAAACATTCAATATAGGTTGGCCAGTCTTTTATATTTCCCCTAAAATTTAAAATTTGTAATTTTGGTAATTTAGGAATACCTCGATTGACGGACATATTTGTGGAATCATCATTTTTCAAAATTCTCCTTGCTGCAATTTTAATATGACAATACAATTCATCAAAAGCGTCTAAACTCTGAAAACAAGGGACATAATCAGAATTTATTTCGTATTCTACAGCTTGTATTTGATCTATGACTTCTAAAAATGCCGTTTTCGATTCTTCTAAAGTTTCATATCTAATACGAAAATAATCTAACTGAGCCGGTTCTTCCGTGCGTTTACTACTATCATACATTCGTTGAAAACGAGAAAAATTACTGTTGCTTTTTTGCAATCAATGTTTTTAGGCGTTGCTGTTTTTTAGCTAGCTCGGCCATAATACAAATTATCCAAATATAATTAACGTATTGAAAGTATGGCTATATATGCAAATACCACTACAATACTAAATCTGTATGTCCTCTACCAACCAATAACAAAAAATAAGAAAATAGAATTTTTAAAAGAATTCAACTACAAATAACTGCTAAACTAAACTATGGAATGTTTATGCCACTAAAATAAATGATAATAAACTAAAATCCAATAACTATTATGAACTAAGCTAAGAAATTTCGCCTAATCCGGCTCGAATTGAACCAAATTTTTATGTAAGTTACAACTATAAACTACGCAATGGACTGTATGATAATGCGAATAAAAAGAAAAGAACTACTTACCACTTAGTAGAGTGGATCTCGATTACCAGAATTTCGGTTATTTATGGAGTGCTATGGAAAAGGTACCAGGGGGTAAAGGGAAAACTCCACAAAAACGCCGAATTTTCTCCTAACGTGATATCTTTTGGTGCGCGTTCCGATCTAATTTCTATCTATTTCTATATGTATATATATTTTTTTATTTTACTACTTCTTGTACAAAAAACCCTGAATAGGAACATGTACTGGTAGCGCCATCTCTTAAGCAATAGATCATTCATAGTGGCGCAAACAGATATAATTAGTTATAACCGCAATATACAGGGTGATTCATAAGTAATGATACATAGGGCATTGCCAAAATAGTCACAATAATGTGATTTAACTAAACTTATTTTAATCAAATTGTTGGTGATAGAGGGCGTCACAGTTGAACTTTTTCAAGTTAATTCGATTAACAACTGTGACGCCCTCTACCGCCTTTATTATAAGTCCTATCGATTTTGAACTGATTTTTTTCGTAAAAATGTATGAGTATCTATTCTCCTACATTTCATTATAGTTAAAATAATACCCTAAGCCACAAACAAATATGCCATTTTAAAGAAGCGTGATGAGGCCTCTCTTAGATGGCGCCAACTATTAGTTATATTTAAATTATGAATATAATTTTACAACGACAAAACACGAATTTAAATTTCTCACCTTAAAAAAAACATAATTTCTAATTTTGTGCATTCATTTATCTCAATAAATTTAGAAATGACGTGAAAAAAATAGTAAATAAAATTAAAAGTTTAACAATATATATCGATGTGACAGTGACAATTTGAGGAATCGTAGGCTGTTGCACTATGTACCATTATGAATAAGGCACGTGGTATAATTAAGTACACACAATTATTAAAAAACAATGTGGGGTAAACATTACATTTACCTTGTTTTGCAGAAACATCCACATCGTTGATGTTTAGCAATTTTAGCTGCCAGTTGCATCTCTAGTTGGCCATTTCTTATATTTTAGTCGGTATAGTTGACCGTTAATTATACAGGGTGATTCCTAAGTTGGACTCATATTTTTTTAACAACGTATAAGGCTATTCACATTTTTTCCAAAAACATTTTTGAAAAAACTCAAAAATAAAAAGTTGCCTTATTATTAATATCGAAAATAAAGTTTATCCGGCCCTGTCTTATTATAAGAAAATATTGTACAGCGAAATTATGAATACAAAAACGTTTAAGATAAGAAGATACTAGAAATAAATGATTTACACTAAGCTTTATATAATATATTTTTTCTACTGCATTTTGAATTTACTTTTCTTTAAAGTGAAGACAGGAGCAGATAAATGCTATTTTAGAAATTAATAAGGTAAGGTTTTTATTTTTTAGTTTGTTGAAAAATTACTATTAAAATTTGACTCAACTTTGATTCACCTGGTATAGATCATGGGATTTTGATCAGTTCCTACCGAAACTGTATTTTATAGGGGTGTAATTTCTCAGTTATTTTTTGAGAACCCTAAGAATGGATCTTGAAAAGCGGATAATTCAGGATTTTTTTAATATCACCAATAGCAGAATCAATGGAGTATTATTTTGGATATCAATTTTTGGGTTTACTGAACTGAGAATATCCTTCACTCTCCCTGTATTTCTGAACTTTATCATTTTGGAGAAATTGGGCTATGTAGTTGTTACACGGATTGGACAAAACTCATTTAGCAGTGTTCAGATGTCTTTCTGGGTTCTTTTTCCATTTTTATGTCCCACCTTAATTATTAGTATATGGATAATTTCCTTCACAGTTTGTTACACCATTAAAAATTATACCATTTTTACTTTTACCCTTAAACTTCCCTGTGTGATGTTTAGTCGTAAAGTGTTTTTTGCGACGTTTGAACAATCGGTAAAAAGTATGCAGCCTGCTAGATGGGATACCCCGGAATGGGGCTGATTTTTTGTTTTTTACCGCGCAAGCTGAAGCGCTCATGTGTTTGCGCCAACGGGTTATTCAACACATATTTAAGTATTTTTTCTAGGCAACCAATTTTTGAGATAATGTTTGTCCAAGTAGCTGTGGGACAATATAATGATCTATTAGTACTAAATAAATAGTTAATCATGTTAATGTACACGATACTTTTTAGATGGCTATACGTAATTATTATATACAGGTAATAT
Source organism: Aromia moschata (assembly GCA_029963805.1). Lineage (NCBI taxonomy): Eukaryota > Metazoa > Arthropoda > Insecta > Coleoptera > Cerambycidae > Aromia > Aromia moschata. The sequence goes on along the minus strand of JAPWTK010000057.1, from coordinate 1,720,164 downwards.
ATACAGATTGACTAATCGAAGTCATTCGTTAAAAGTGTTAGGGCTTGTGGAAATCATTGACTTTTGAAAATTTGGAATTAAGCAAACATCAATAAGCAAAGATCTATACATTTTCAAAATGTATGCGCTTCCTGTTGCATACTCATTTTCTGGAACTACCGCTACAGATAGTTTCAAATGTTATGGTATTAATGAAGGAAATTTTATAAAAATAACTTAAAAACGGCTAAGATAGGTGTAGAGAGACCTTACGAAAATAACGTGTAGAATCGAGATATGCAATAAAAAAACACTATTTTATTTAAATAAGGAAGTTGATGCCGACTTCTGGTACAACGGGACTTACGTCCATATTGAAAATATTTTCGTCAAGTTCGCTATAAGCCTGTTACCTTAAGTCCATTTTTAAACATCACTTATTTCTACAAACTCTGATACTTTTAATAAATGGTTTCGACCAATCACATTATTTTTTTTAAATAATGCTCTTTAATAATCCCAATAATAATTCATAAATTACATTTGTGTAGGTATAATGTTTCTCATTTATGTCTTTGTCATTCGATGAGGCAAAGTGATCATTGGCAAATAATTAAATTTATTTATGAGACATAAATCGGATTGACACCAAACGAATAAAAAAGTGCTATTTGGAATTTTAAAGGTATTAACGGCATGTTTGTTGACAGTATAATTAGAATTTTTTGAAATAGCCAAAACTGTTTTAATTACTTTTCAACTCTTAATACCAATTACGTTAAGTGTTCATCCGATGGACGTTTCAACGTAATAAAAGAACTAAGAGGGCTTACAACGTAATTCCAATAAGCTAATCTGACTAGCTTACTAATAGAGCCCGGATCTTTTTGTAATGTTAAAATTCTGATAATAACGCGATATTTATATTAGTTATAGTACAGAAGTTGTAAAAGTTTTTTCAAAAATTATTATTTCTGATCTCCTTGATATTCGAGCTGCGGTCCTAACCTGATATTTGACGTCATATACGATTTAAAATCGGGCTCTACTTATTAATCTGATAGTTAATAAGCAACGTAATATAGGGGAAATCAGGAACTGTGAAAAAATATTATAAGTAGGTACCTACATTTCAATGAACATTTCTACTAAACAAATATCTGAAGTATAATTGAAGAAGTAAAACCAAGTTTTGTGCAGATCAAACTAAGTAACATTTTATTTAAGAAATGTTAATTAAATAAGTGTATGTAACTATATAATAAATAATAATAAACATATATAATTAAAATAATATATATTTTAAAACTTTTTCTTTAGATATAATCAGTGTTGCACCATAGTGCATACATTGACAAAACCAGGACACACTTTCTATTTATTTGTACAAAAATGATTAGTTCTATTAAAAAAATCACAGACCTCACATCTGGAATAAGTATTTTAGGCGTACTGAAAATATTAGATATAACTGTTATTCTGTTAATTTAATACTGATTATGGTCGCATTCATCACACAGAGCGAATCTCTGAGTGATTAGTAATCCTGATATATGATCACAATTCAGACTGATCTATAGTAATCACTCTTTTATGAGCAAATATTTTATGTAGCAAAGAAAGTATACGTTGGTAAGTGATCAGTGATCGGTAGTTAGTAATAATCACGACTGTGTGATGAAAATAGCTAAATAGCCATTCTTAGTTCTTGTTACTTTACTGACATGTCGCTTAGAGAAAATATCATCATATTTCTCTTTTACTTCCACATCCTCTTAGTGGAGTGGAAGTATAATATTTATGAAAAAATTTTTTATTGGCTAAATAGGCCTCAAATGTTCTGAAACGTCGAGATTTTAAAATTAAGCGAAAACAAAAATTCTCTGTCTGCCTGTCGGTCTGGCTGTCTGTCCGTTAACTTTTTTTTGTGTACACAATAACTCGAGAACCCGTTGAGATATCCACTTAAATATGCTCTTAATAGACTTTGACTCTAATTGTTGGTAGTTCACAAACGATGAACATTAAATTTGAGACACATGTGCAACATAATAGAGTCTACAAATGTAAATTTTTTAAGTTTTTAGCTAATAGGGTGAGGGGGGTTGGGAGGGTTAGGGAGGATAAGTATTTAAAATAGGTCAGCTAAGCTTTTATAACATAAATTTAGGTACACAAATGGAGCTCTAAAAAATATTCCACTCTTCTTCGCATCTTAAAGGTCACATTGATCATAAAGGTCATTTACAATTTATGACAGATATGACAGGTTACAAAAGTAATATGGATCATAAAAGTTACAGCTACTCAAAAATCATAAATTCATCATAAAGTTCGTTCGTAAATCATAAAGTCATAAAGTTCGTAGTTCAAGGTCTCGTATAAACGTCATATTGGTCACAAAGGTCATATTACCAATATGATCAATATCATATTATTTTAATTATATATGTTTATTATTATTTATTATATAGTTATATACATTTATTTAATTAATATTTCTTAAATAAAATTTTACTTAGTTTAATGTAGATATACAAAATGATGATATAGTAGGTACCTCCTACTTACAACATAAATTTTTCACAGTTCCTGATTTCCCCTATATTACGTTGCTTATTAACTGTCAGATTAATAAGTAGAGCCCGATTTTCAACCACATGGTATACGGTATATCCTACCTAATATCATACTTTTAAGAGGCTAAGAACCAAAGGTTTTTAGCGAGTTGTTCTAATAAATATGGAAAAATGGATGTGGAAATAATTATTCCTTAGGCAGCGTTTTTTTATCAGAATCATATATCAAAAATATTTAATTTCAGTTTATCTTGTTTATCTACTGTATACTAATGGCCTAATACACGAAAGCATTAATAACTGAATTACATTTACGCTAAATATATTGCACTAGTTGCAAATTTGGCAGATATATTACACTAGCGCGGACGATATGCTTATTCCAGTACGGTAAACATAAAATGTTAATAATAGTTGATAAACTGCTACATCCGTTTAAATAATAACACGAACGGTTTCACGTGTCCCCCATCTTGCGCTAATTTTCTCTATTGAAAGAATTAATTCCCTAATTAAATTCATAAATTTGCTCTGCTCAAGTGCTTGGTATTTTAAAGAGAATTTAAAGCAAATTTTCTAGTATTTTAAATAATATAGAGAGCTCTTTTGCCTTTGTGAATGTAAGTTCTATGAAACATGTCGGGAAATCTCCTTGGCCGTAATAATAGTTAGATAAAAGTTCCAGATGTTAGTCATTTAAGACGCTTGTCAATGAAGATTAAACTTTTATTTAGGTACATAAAACACACATATATATATATGCCTGTTCATTCCGATTGGAATGGTAGGCGCTCCGTAGAGCTCTTTTGACTCGTTTGTTGCGGTGAGTCACTCCGCTTGGCTTCTTGGTGTCAATTCTTTTACATGTCCTTGTGGCTTTTGGCTTCTTGTATTATATCCCTCCACTTTTCCTGTCCTTACATGTTGTTTTCCAGTCCTTGATTTTTAGTGTTTTAATATCTTCCATGATTTGATCTTGCCATCTTTCTTTCGGCCTTCCTCTTGGCCTGTTTGTAGGTGGTGTCCAATTACTTACTTTTCTGATCAGTACTGTCGGCTCCCTTCTTTGTATATGTCCCCACCATCTTAATCTTTGTGCTTTGATCACTCTGACGATGTCCTCTTTCCCAATTAGTTCCTCTATTTCCTTGTTATTTAGTCTTCTATACTCCCCGTCGTCTGTTCTTTTGGGACCGGCAATTCTGCGTATTACTTTCCTCTCAAATATCCTCAAACGGTCCCTGTCCTTTGCCGTGAGACACATTGTTTCAGCTCCGTATGTTGTTACTGGCCGAATTGCTGCTTTGTATATATTAAGTTTTGTTTTCCGGCTAATATGCTTGTCTTTCAGGATCTTATTGTACTTCCAATATGCTTTATTGCCTGTTAGTATGCGTTGGGTTATTTCAGTGCTTCGGTCGTTGTTACTATTTATCACTATCCCAAGGTATTTAAAGTCAGATACTCTTACAAAGCAGTATTCTCCGATCTCGATTTCTTCCACGTTTGTCAATTGTCTTCTGGTGATTATGAGGTATTTTTAGTTTTCTCTTGGTGAATTTGTAGACCTCGCTTTTTCGCCTCTTTTGCCAGTAACAGAAAGGAGTTTTCAAGGCTTCTCTTACTCGTCCCTAGCAACGCTATGTCGTCTGCATATGCCACTACTTGTGTCGAAGATTGTGCACATAAAACACATATATTAAAGAAATCACATGCTCATTACGCACGGACGAACTGCATGTTCTTCCACAACAGTTCAGATATTGAGTGGTGGCGTATCAACCTGTTTTATTTAATGATACTGTTGTGTTTGCAATGAAGTCTTAACTAAATAAGTTATACTAAGTGAAAATTAAAATAAAAAAGAAAATAAACTTACCACCACAAAGTTGTCATTTGCTCGTGGAGAAAACCAGCAAGATAGGAAGGACAGGGAATGAAAGGAATCTCGCTGATTATTCTTGTTTATTACGACTAAATTACTATACCTATAACTATACCAAAATGCACTTGTACTATTTGCCAATGTCACTATAAATATATTGAATCTTTCTATGGGAATATGTCTATATGAATTGAACCTTTCTATTAGAATATTTTTCTATTAATGTACGTTTTTCTAACAAAAAATTGGATGTATATGGAATACTATTAGAGACATCTATGAGGCAGTAGACAAAACAATGAAATATGATTATTTGATTATGAAGAGAACAGAGATGCGTAAACAGATATTTAAATAACATATTCGTGAAATTGGAATACACTGTGCGAATTTCATGTCGGGTTATATTACACAATGAGTTGGTTTTACTATACCGGGGAGCTATTTAACATGATACATCACCATAACATCTCGAAAACGTTGCATTGTTTATCAAAATATTTCGACTAAAAGATATTTGATCTTAGAGGAACAACAAAATGGTTATACGACTTTTCGACCTTGACAAACGTTTTAAAGAGCGTTTGAAGGTCAACTTTGTTTTTTTTTAATGGAAATGAATATTTATCTATTGAAAATCTAAAGCTACACAAAAATGGGAGTATTTATTTATCTGAAACATTTTTTTATGTGATGTAAACTTGCAAAACAATGAAATTACTGTTCTAACACGTTACTCTTACATCTAAACATTATAACAGGACATCAATTCACGATAGTGCAAACTCACCAATTTATGCGGAATTCTATTAAAGCACTAGGTCTATAAAACATGACATGGGTAAAGTTGTCGGTGCAACGCTTAAAAAAAAATTTTCCAGCATTTCCTCGTCATGCAATACAACTAACAACTTTTGAATTTGGGAAACTTGGTGAAATTGAAACACTGAAAAATAAATTTTGAAAAATAAATTTCGAGAAAAATTTCTGGAAAAAAATAATTCTGCATCCTCGTCATGCAATACAACTAACAATTCGAATTTTGGGAAATTTGGCGAAATTGAAAAACTGAAAAATAAATTTTGAAAAAATAAATTTCGAAAAAAACCTTGTGAAAAAAAATGCACAACACTAATAATTGCCCATGACAAAAACTGCAAAAGTCAAAAATTCACCAACGTCAATAATGTCCACGGACTCTTTTAAATGTAGTCTTAGTGTGAATGACGTCTGTGTTGTCCGGAAATGAATTTACGTAGGTTTTTAAGGAATTTTTTTCCTACATAAAACAAACAAACAGTAGCAGCACTTTCGATTTGAACATAGTAAATATTAAGCACTTCATGCATAACTAAATCTAAGGCTTTCGAACAGGTAGATTGGAGGAGGCATATAAAAAACAACAGTAAAACTTCAAGGCACACGAGCACCACCGGGTAGGGGGCCGACCAGCTAGCGATAAGTCCGCCCTCAAGCCCCACGAATTTTTAGGACTAGTTATTTTGAATTCCTGCTCTGCGAGCAATGAAGTTGTAGACGTGGTATAAGTAAAATGAATAAAAACCGATTTTATGTTATGTTTATGGTGCAACGCTGTAAAAGTTAAGCAACGGCCAATGCGGTCATCTGGATGGGAGACGAGACTTATCCCATACATACATATAATTTAATCAACGAACGAAAGCCCCCATGTTAATTGGTCACTAATTGTTATCAGCAAACAAAAAATATGGCCGTATAGAGAAAAGAATTCTAAGAAAGATAGCGCTTTTGCTACTAGCGTTTTTTGCTACTAGAGTTTTAATGGCGAACATAACAAAAAAAATTCGCAAAAGTCAAAAAAACGTTTTTTTGCAGATAAAAAAAAGTCCTACAGAAAAAAGTTAAATGAGAAAGTTATAGGTCTTAAAAATGCGCGTCGAATGAAATTTGAATGAAAAAAATCGGTTCATAAACATTTGAGAAAAATAATAAAACCGTCAAAAATCGCGTTTTCGTATTTTTGCTGTATAAATTCCAATTTTGTTTGAACAGACTTCTTGTTAACTACAAATATAGCCCAAGACAAGCCGAAAATGATCCTTTTTTTTAAAAATTTAAAAAAGTTTTATTTTTTCGAGTTATAACGATTTAAAAAAAAGACGTTTTCAAAAATCCACATTTACGGTGGCAAAAATGATCACACAGAAACGATCATGGGCTCATTTTATTCGCGAAGACTTGTACTTTCACGATATTAAAAAACCAAATCGCTTTTATCTAATTTTTGCATAAAAAATGCGTTGTAAATTTGTCATCATTTTTTCTAACCGGTTTTTTTCGAATAACTTTTTTAATTTTGGTTTTACATTTTTGGCCGTTGCATATTTGCAAACTGGCATTCAAAACACGCATTTAAAAAAAAATGAAGGTCCTACGACCTCAGGAAGCTATTTTTAAGGAGATATATTTTTTTTTTAATTCCTGACAGCGCTGTATACGTCCGATTGACTTCATTTTTATACGAAATAGATCTCAAAAACTTTGACTTTCTTCAAAAAAATATTTCCAATAATTTCGCATAAATTGACATAATTGTTTTCGAAAATACAGTGCTGGGTGCGGCACGTGCTGGCACGGCGACAGAGTGGGGGGACGCTCCGCTTGGGCGCATCGAAAACTAAATCCACGATTTCAAATCGATCGCGCTCGCAAAATTATCTTTTTCTCAGCTTCTACTGAAAATTATCTCGACTCCCTGCGGTCGTAGGACCTTCATTTTTTTTTAAATGCGTATTTTGAATGCCAGTTTTCGAATATGCAACGGCCAAAAATGTAAAACCAAAATTTAAAAAGTTATTCGAAAAAAACCGGTTCGAAAAAATGATTTTATCCAACGCATTTTATGCAAAAATTAAGTAAAAGCGATTTGGTTTTTTAATAGCATGAAAGTACAAGTCTTCGCGAGTAAAATGAGCCCATGATCGTTTCTGTAGGATCATTTTTGCTACCGTAAAAGTCGGTTTTTTTTTTTTCTCAAATGTTTATGAACCGATTTTTTTCATTCAAATTTCATTCGACGCGCATTTTTAAGACCTACAACTTTCTCATTTAAATTTTTTCTGTAGTACTTTTTTTTATTTGCAAAAAAAAACGATTTTTTTGACTTTGCAATTTTTTGGTTATGTTTGCCATTAAAACTCGAGTAGCAAAAAACGCTACCTTTCTTAGATTTTTTTTCTCTATAGGATATTTTTTGTTTGTTGATAACAATTAGTGCCCGGTTTTCTACCCTTTGATTGGACTAATATGCACGGCGATGAGATGCCTGGTAATCTGGCATTAGGGGGTTGCAGCCTAAAATCCAAATACCGGAGCTAATGTTGGTGGGTTCGAGTACCACAAGAGAGAATTGGCACCTCTCTCGAGGCATGGGATGTAAAACGGACAGGTGTCTGTTGTCATATCTATGTGTACCTTCACTCTATGGATCTACGGCTTTCAGAAGGAGGATGTCTATTCTGAGTGTGTCCAAACTTAAAAAAAAAACTACGTACTTCATCACAGACAATTCGGAAATAGATATCTAGGTGTATTCCGTGGTCTAGCAGATACATAACTAATACACCTTCGGATGACTGACCTTATGGATGATGAATACCGAACCCATAGGATCGGCTTGCTGAATAATCGATGCAAAAACGCAAATGAATAAATGAAACGGTTAGATTAATACGTATCAAAAATAAATATAAAAAATAAGTTTTTACACACATTTCTCCATCACTTTCGCTACAAGCGTCACATTCGAGAAAACCGAGAAATTACTCGAAAATTAATTTTCCGAATATATGCATAATATGACCCCGCAGGAATAATATAATTTAAATCCCCGCCGTAATGCGAACGCAGCAATCTACCAGGCGCGGCCTATGGATAAACGGAAAAGGCGACGAGCCACTATTTTAGTGCTAGGTTTACGATACAATTTAAATTCCTACAGGAACGTCAGCGCTGGGTCCAATTTTCGCGTAATGGGCTCCAGCCATTAGAAACTCTAATTTCAGAACCCGACGTGTCGCCTCCGTAAGTGGGCCATTGTTGTAGAATAAGCTTCGCCAAAGGGATTAATTAAATAAGAAGTGTCTTTAAAAGACTGTTGAATAATATTTAGAACTGCGAAATTGCACTGTCTGTATCTTATTGAATCTATTTTTTTGACAATTGATATTTTCTAAGTTGGACTGCTTGCAAAAAGTCGTCTTATCTTGCCCTTTGCCGTTTTCTTACTTCAGTGGCAGATTTGTTTCTACCAACCACTATGTGTTCAGAAAATATATCAAATATATTGCTAATTATTCAAAATTAACATAAAAATGAGGAACAAAGAGTGTAAACAATAATAATAATAAAAAAAAACTTACCAACAGGTGATCAGTGAGGTGAACTCAGTGAATTAACCAGTACTTTCACTGTTTAAAATGACGTATCATGTGTTTTTAGCAAAATATTTTATTATTACCAGGGTCCGGCAAGTGTGCCATAATGCAGGTCGGACTCATAATCTGTCATGTCATTGACGTCAGGACATACGAGTACGAGAGACCAGAAAGACAGGAGTAAACATATGTTAATAATATAATACATACCTACGGCTTGTGTCATTCATAAATACAAACTGTCTTCATTCATTGCTTAAATCGAACCAAAATTCCTCTTTTCTAAAAATACCAGTAATATTTTTTGATGGATATTCGAATTTAAATGTCTTTTGCAGTCTCGGCGACTACGAAATATCCTAAATCGACTATTGCAAGGAATACATAAAATATGTGATCTGTCTATTTTAAAATCGTCGTAATTTTCAATGAACTTGTTAAGTCTATTCGTAAATGGTAACGACTGTGCCATTATTAAAAAAATCCACACAAATTCAGGTAATATGTAATTATACTACACGAACTCACGAGTTAGTCAGTGACGGTCATGACACATAACATTATTTTGAATGCTGCGGTTCCTCCGTTCACAGCAACGGCAAGTACGATACTGAATGTATTAACCTGTCAACACCGGAATCTCCCGTCTCCCTGCACGCGTTACGGGACACAGTCAGTAGTGTACGTATACACGGGCATGAAATACGTGCTTAAAAATACGGTTTATACTTTAAGTATCATAAAGTTGTATAGTGCCGGCTCTGGGTTATGGCACACTTTTCCGGACTCTAGTTATTACCCTTACTTTACATATACTCTGCACATTGAGAAGAAGCCTTTTATAATAGAAATATCACGTTTTCCACGTTTCAAAAAATAAACAATATTAATTTAAAAGGACCACTAAATGCATTGCCAATGTAGGCCGTGAATGGAAGCTGGATCCAAATGATTGACGATATATGATTTTACTGCTCTAGTAACAATTGACATTGAAATGACGTTTTCCGTGGGTAAAATGCTATTGCGTGATAAGCGTCGCAGTTTTACCACAGACACCTTAGTAGACTGTCATAAAGTTTCATTATTGGCACCGGTTTGCGAATGAGTCAAACACTTTTTTTTATTTTGTTTTTAAGTGCTCCATTTTTACATATGTTCATTTGAACAGTGAACAATATATTATGATTGTTTTCTCTGCACATAGTAGTGGGCAATAAGAAGGATCTGGGCTCCTGTCCTGTTTGTATCCTGCCACTTGGAAGCTCTAAGTTTTTCACATTAACACACATAAAAATGCACCGCTTTGTTCCTTTTGTATAAATTTTAGTTTGTTTCTCCTACCACCAGCCAATAATAGTCCCCAAACACATGTTTATCTCAATATCCCTGATACCGCTGCTCAATCTGCTTTAAGTCCTAATGAAAACGTTTACCTTGTTCATTGCTCACGCTTCCTATATTCTCAAGAAAAACTCAAGATGTGAATCCAAAGGGAATCAAGTTGGTTCTGAAGACGTATTAATACCAATCTGGATCTATGATTTCTGATGACGTATAACAGTGAATGGGAATTGTTCTATGTAACTTATCGGGTCTATCGTTAGTGGTGTACTGCCAAGAATGACATCTAGTGGTCGCTGACCTTGTCAGACTCACTGAAACACGTCGAGTCATATTTAGGCACATTAGAAGGCCATCCCTATATGTTATTTTCGTTCATTGTTGTTCGTCATCAGATATGTCATACTGATGAGACCTAATAAGGTCGAAATCCGGAGCTGACCTTGTCTAACCCACCGGAATACGTCGTGCCACATTTCAGCGCACTAGAGCAGTCCATTTATGTCACCGCTTTATTCTCCCGGTATGGAAATAAACCGAGATTCTCTTTCATTGTCGTTCGCCGTCATACAGGTTGTCTTTTAAGTTGACGTTTTCCTTTCAACACGACTAAGAACTTAAGAAACTAAGCATATTTTTTAAAATCTTAAATAAAAAAATTAAAACATTTTTTCGAAATCCTAAATGTAATAGAAATGCAAAATCTTAATTCAAATCTAACCTTTTAATTTGCGAGTCCGGGCCTGCCTAAATAAATGGTTCGAAATTGTCATCATTGAATTCATTCACACAAACTGTCGCTCGGCACATCCAGGACTCATGCGCATGCTGTGAGAAGCGAACGTTTTCCTCCAATTATATCCGCGGCGTTTTCTATGTGTTCGCGTAATTCTTCCATTGTGTTCACTTCAGTCTTAAACTTTTCATGTAACCTCATAGACAAAAATCACATGGATTACAGTCTGGCCACCTTGGAGGCCACGTTATTAATCAATTACGGCCTATCCATCTGTTGGGAAATTCGTTATTTAAACGTTAATTCGTTATTTAAGTGCCTTCTTCGTGAATATGTCAATTTCCTTTAATCGTGTAAAATGTTTAGCGTTATTTTAACAGTTACTTCGCGTGTAAAGTGAAGTGGAGCACCGTCGTGTAAAAATCATATGGATTGTCTTACATTTAAGGACAAATCCTCAAGTAGTTAGTTATGTTAGTTAGTCAAATTATGTTGCAAAAAATGTAGATAGGCTAAGCCATTCATTCGGCCAGGTAGTATAAAAGGGTCAATAATCATACCATTAACAATACCAGCCCAAACATATAAAGAAAATTTCTCTTGGAAATTTCCAAGAGAGAATCCATCAAAAATTTTTATAGTATTTGCGATTAAAGTATTTCACCACAAATTTTATTTATTTTAATAGAGATAGTCCTAGATTACACGGAATGAGTTTATAAAATCTGTGCCTTACATAAACGATTTGACTTCGCTAGGCACCCTCGAACAAAGTCAAATGAAGCAGCCCAGCCCGTCTTAATTGCAAAGGGTATTACCGAAAACACTACTGCAACTTGCTGATATCAGCCCTATAAATGTCAAAGTGGGATGGTGTTTAAGAAAAATATGGACGCCGTAAAAAGAATTTCGCTAATTTAAATTCTTTGAAATTTTAATTAAGTCCGTAACAATGCTTCCTTGAAATTTATGACGGTTAAAACACTTGAAGGGGAAATGGTTTTGTAATTGTCGTCGTTGCGAAAAAAATATTACTTTGTATAAAATTCATGGTAATAGTCTAGGGGATTTATTGCTGCTCTTTAACACTTTAATTTTAATTTAATTATCTCTGGCGATATCGAGTATGTGTGTCATTTGTTCGCTTATATTGGGAATAAGTAGCTAGAGGCATATGCTGTAATGTGACTGGTACAGTCTACAACTGGTTTGTCTAACATCCCAAAAACTAATATACAGTGTAGAGACAACTATTGAATAAATGCAGTAATTCCAAAATATTTCACAAAAGAACTGAAATATGTAATTGTGTTTAATTATGTAATTAATTTAATAAGAAATATGTATGTATTAATTTAATTTATTTTTCATGCCTGTGACGTCACCCGTTTTTGAGTTCTGGCATCATACACATTTTTTTAATGGTAAAATTTTTTTTGTCACTTTTGGAGAGTGTTTTTAAATGCCTTTTCAAGATATCCACATTTAATAACTTTATCTTTAACAGTACTTGAGTTATTATCACTTTTTTGGAAGAATAAGGATTTTCTATATCTGTCGCTTGTAGTATAGCTGAGAGTTATTCTCGCTATATTATGTCTATTTGATCTTTTTTTGTTGGCGGTAAGATAGATGTTTTTTAGAGATGTACCAGATGTAATATCTTCTTCAAGAATTGGTTTTGTAGTTTTAATAGTCGTAGAACAGTTACCTCAAATGAATGATATATTATGGATTTGGATTATGAATTTCCTTAACGGCTACTTTCTTGCTACATATGATTGATCAGTAGTTGCAATCTCTGGATATTTCGTGATTTGATGCATCATAATTATCTGAATTGCTTGTCGCCTTATCTTTTCGGAAACATGGATCAGTCAGTGATTTACCATCAATACAGATAAAAAAGAGTTACATATTAGGAAAACGCTTCTTAATTTATGTTGAAAAATTTTCTAAACTTATTGAAACTGGTTTTCGCGTGTTCTCAAAAATACTGCGATATATTTACATATCAGATAAGACAAAATTCACTTAATAATTACAATAATGACAAAACACTGGTGCTCTGTTGTGTACTGCGATTGTGGAAGTCAAAACTTAAAAGTATGTTGGAATCAAATGTGAATTTTTCAGCTCTCTTCGGTTTACTGTACATTAAACACAGAAACACATCCGTACAGAAAATACGAATATAATGTTTTTAAGCGATATCTTACAGCACTTTGTGAAACAAGATCCTTTCCTAATACTATCGTTTTCGACAAAGACTTCTTTCTCTTTATTTCTTGGTACTATTACTTATTACAGCGTTTTATTGTTCTTTCGTTTTGTCGTTTCATAATTAGTTGAGTGAGAGTATAGTATTTTATAAATGTGTTTGCTTTATATCTGTATTGTTGTATATTATTTCCACATCCACATAGTGCAGTGGAAGTATAGTATTCATGAAAACCTATATCTATTTGGGAAGATTATGTACCACGACGAGGTTTGAAACTGATTAGATTTTGAGCTTAATCGATTAAGGAGTTAGGGGAATAAATGGGGGGTAATACACCTTTTTCTTGTTGGCAATTCGCAATTGGCAATTCTAAACTATTGGCTATAGACTATTGGCAAATCGCAAACGATGCACTTCAAATTTGAAAAATATCTACAAGATAACAGTGTTTACAAATGTAGAGATTTTTAACTTAATAGGATGCGGGGTTGAAGGGGTTGTAGGGTGTTAGTATTTATAAACTTCAGATATTAACCCAAACATTAAAGTCAAATTGTATGTACAAGATAAAAAGTGAAATACGCAATATTCCGAACAAGCAATATTGTAGGTATGTCAATTTACATATGTATATAATATACCACTGTGCAATATATTTTAATTCAATCTCTATTACTTCCACATCCACATAGTAACATCATACTTTTAAGAAGATAATCTAATGTTTTTAGCGTGATGTGGAAAACTTGAATGTGGAAGTAGTAATTCCTTAGGCAGTGTTTTTTTAGTTGTGCTAATATCTAACCTATCAAATGTGGGTTATCCTTTGATTCCTTTGTGTCTGTTCAAGGCACCAAAACTTTTTTGTTCATTCACCTTCTACTTAAAAAAAAATAGTAACTTAATTTATAAGTACTGTTTGTATACAAAATATTTACGAAACAACAATAATATGTAATTGTACCTATATGGTAGATTATCAGTTTCTGGGAAGGTGTCAGTTGAACACTGACTGATCTTATAATAAGACCTTATACAATAATTATCTTATCTAAAACAATTCCTATAAAAATTTCAGATTTGATCAAAGCGGGAAAATATTCAAGTACTTATTGTAATATCGTATGTAATATATAATATATTTAATAATATTTCAGTTTATTAAATTCTTTGTAATTAATTTGTAATTCCTTCGAAACTAATTAACATATATTTTAAGAAATATTAGTAGGTAAAGACATGTAACTCGTGTTAAGTAGTATTGTTTTTAGGTAATTTATATTCACGATTGCTACCGACCAATTAAATGAGCCAATTAGCGGTAAATAAACGCAAAATAGCCTGAAGGCATTAGATTAGGCGAAATATTGCATTTTGTACGTACAATAAAGAAAAAGCAATACTATAAAAACTACGTATTTCAAGGAAATGGTTCACATTCTGTTTGATAGTACACGAGATAAAAATAATTAGTATTTAAATTATTAGATATAATCTGGTTATTTTCTTATCAATTTTTTGAAAGGTCGCTGTTTTAGAAAGGCTCGCATGATTCCATTTATAAAAACTCTAAAAAAACAAAAGCTATTACTTTTTTTCTATCGGTTTACAATTTCAATTGTTTTTCTTAAAACTGAAATATTTCTAAAACCGTTCACTTTAGAGGTAGACGGTGGCTATTAAAGTGACTAAATTGATGAGTAGAAACTAAAGAAACTAAATATGGCATAAAATATAGCATGTCATTTAAAATAACGAAGTTAGTATTCACTTTCGGAATATTCGGAAGTGTCTCAAAAATCGTCTTACTTTAGATGTGTAGAGTATCCCCGAAGACTCCCGGATACAAATTTTCAGGTTCATATCATTGACAGTTCTCCCAAAACGTTTAATAGGCCACTCACCGTGAAATAACCTGTATGTGCCCGGGCTCGTATGTATGCTATTAAAAATCTACAGAAAAAATATAGCTATTCTGTTACTTAATGTGTTTATAAACTTTTCATTGATTTTTTGCATAATACATTCCTCATTGGGGAAATTTTACATTTTCTGCCACTCCAAACACAATTTTAGTCATATTCCCTTCGCAACATTTTATCCCTAATCTAATAACGGAACTTAAAGAATTAGAGAATTTAATATTTATGAAGTAAGCCCGGAGATTAGAGAGAAGGCAATTTATTCTAAATACGAATTTTGTTAGCGAAAGCAGAAAGCAAAAATAAAGGAAAGGTCAAATTTAAAGCTTCCCCCTAATTTAATGTGACCAAAACGAATCCTCTTTCCTAAATCTCTATCCTTGGCCTTATTGGTTGCACATGGAGGGCGAGTCAATCAAGATCGGGAGGATAAACAGCGACGTATTTAGGAAGAACAGAGTGTTAGAGAAAATTTGATATACGGTAGTTTGTCACGATTTAGTTTGTTTTTTGCTTCGCCTCACAGAATCGTTGTTTTTGTATGACGCATTCACCGGCATGAAACCGGTATGAAAACTACGAGTTATTTGTTTATCACGGAAATGCAGTTTGAGCAATCTTATGAAGAAGACAATATGTTCAAGAAAATAGTTACTACTTAGTTATAGTGTTGTAACTCGGTAAAGGGTCAGAAAATACACCGGGTGTCAATAAGGCCATGATTTTTATAATGTAAGGTCATTAGACGAGTTATGGGAATTAATCACAAAATATTTTTTTAGAAAAAGAAAATTGCCAATGAAAATACGGCTCTTTTGACGTTTGTCCCCGATACCGAAGTAATCGAAAGTTGTACCATGAAATCATTAAAGTTTAGTAAAGATAAAAATAATTTTACGTTTTCTTATACTATTTTTTTTAGATATATTTTTTACGACTATTTTTTCTTACGTTACAGAAAATTTAATACTTTTAGGTAATACTAAATTATGAAACAAATATAAACTGGAAAATATTTTTATAAAAAGTTTCATATGATTGTATGATAATAGTTTATTATATTTATTACACATATGTATATTATAAATATATTTGTGTATACCTAAGCATTTATAATACAATATACGACACATTTTTCCTTTTATGGACGTCAACAAAAAATACTTTTCGGGCACAAAAGTTGCGTGCATACATAAGGAAAAGCTACCATGAATAAAAGGTTTTGATTACTCCGCATTTTATTTTTAATTCAACATATGACATATGGTGTTATTAGTGTTTTCAAGACTGCCAAACAATGATAAAAAAACAATATGTAAAGTATGGATAAATAATAACACTGAAAATCATTTTTCCTGTACATGAAATTTCCTTTATACCTACGCGCTCTTCTCATTTTATACGTAGGATGTAATATTTCCTTCAAGTTAATATAATTTTCCTTCAGGTTAATGTGAACAGTTTAACAACATTTTTCTTAAATTCCCAATTGCAATTCAGAACTTGCCATTAAATCCCAAGTCCAAGAAAAACCACAAACAAATGGAACCTGATGTATTACAATACTGTGAATGACATATTTACTTTATTTACGTTTCACCTTTTAATATGACCACCAAATTTCATTTAAAATTTGTTTGCCCTCGAAATGCGTGCGATAACTTTAAATATCGAGACTTTAACTGATTGGAGTGTTAAAATTAGAAAAAAAACTGGTCATCACCGTAACAATAGTCTCCCTCCGTAACTATCACGTGACACTTTTGATTAGTGTGTCTGGGGACTTTGTTCTGAGTGAAATGAAAATGAAATTTTGGAGATGCTAATACCTAGCTATCTTTTCTTTTTCATCAGCTACAAAAGTTTTTAGGTGTAATTTGGACAATAGACCATAAGCGTATAGTATATATAAAAAACCAACAAAGCAAACCCAATATTTGCCGCAGCATAACTAAGGTAAGGGCAATTGTCTCATTCATTTCACTCATAAATTTTATATAATGTCAACTAATCTGTACAAAAAAAAAACGTAAAACTATATTTTTTCTATAGCGAATAACACGAAATAACTGGAATATATTATGCACAGTTGTTCCCGCATTTCAATGTATTTAGACAATGCGCTAGTTGCAGGCAGGAAGGTACGTTTGAAGATGTGCAAAAAAATAAGTACAAAAGGCGAGCAGCGTGAATTACACCGCTCATCGCAACGTCCCGTTGCCATGCCTCAGTTTGGCACATCGTTTCTATAACGATATATAATTCAGACTTAGCTGGGAGGTTACTTGTGTCTCTTTTTAATGCGGCGTTTTATGGTGTTTTTGTGTGTTTTTTTTATGTACTATGAGTATAAGGTCTAGTATTGAGTATGCTATTTGTATAGCGGAATACTCAATAAGTAGCATACTCTTATATAATATATGTAACTATAGATTTACCTAAAATGCAGGCAGCTTCCATATGCACTTCGGTTGTATATTCTTCAGAATACTGAGGTTTTATTAAACTGATGATGCAATGGCATTGTTTCATCAGTTAGCTTGCAAAGAAACGATACTCAGTTCAAATATATCTTCCTCGTGGTTGCAACCCTAATTAAACATTTAACTAACCCGCATGAAAATGCAATTTGGGTTATTATTAAATTTCTGGCGGAGGACCACACTCGAATAGTACTAAATATTCATGATTTGCGGTATCTCTAGAGTACGACGCGCCAAACTATCAAAGAGGAGACTTTAGCGATATTTTGAATAAAGTTGCTGTCCGAATACAAAATGAATATGCTTCGGTCGTATTTTAGTAACAGGCAGTGGCGGCTGATGAAATTTGAAATGCTCGTATTTTCGTAAGGAGAGATGGGACCTACCTCATATTTACGGTGGTGATTACTAGACCTAAGTAGAAGGCTGTAATAATAAAAAAACTTGAATGAAACTTGCGAAAAAATGTCTTCCTCCCCAGAAGATCTTGGAAATGGCTTTCAAAATATTCGTATTTGCGAAATATTTTTAATTAAGTATTCATAAAATAAAAAGTAATTATTCAAAAACGTTTTATTCTTGTGCTTTTTGCAAAATTTTCATTCTGCTTAAAGATACAACTATTATTGTAAAATCTCAAAAACAAAATGTTGGGATGAAATAAAAATTCAATTTTTGAGAAAATCACAAATAAAGAAAAATCTGTGTGTGTGTGTACTTGGTAATTATGAAAAAAATATTTCGCATTTTCGCATATATTTTGTAAGCCATTTCCAAGATCTTCTGGGGAGTGTCATTTTTGAAAAAAAAAATGGCAAGCTTCATTTGAAATTTTTTATGCTATTGTTACGAACGCTGGGCCAGCCCCCCCCCCCTGCTTCGAAGAACCAGCAAAAGGAAAGGAGAGAAAAAAAGAACAAACCCCCCCCCCACACACCCCCCCCGCGCCCCCGCCGGCGCACGGCACCCAACGCCACCACACAACACCACAACCCAAAAAAACGCCCCCCCCCACCCCCCCCCACCCCACCCCCAAAAAAAAAAAACCGCCCCCCCCCCCCACAAAACCACAAAAAAAAAAAAAAAAAAAAAAAAAAAAAAAACAAAAAAAAAAAACCACCCCAACCCCACCCAAAAAAAAAAAAAAAAAAAAGCAAAAAAAAAAACCCCACCCCCACCCCAACACACCCAAAAAAACCCAAAAAAAAAAAAACCCAACAAGGGCCCCACCGCGCGCCAAAAAAAAAAAAAAAAAAAACAAAAAAAAAAAAACAAAACACAAAAAAAAACAAAAAAACAAAAAACCCAACAAAAAAACCCCCCAAAAAAAACCCAAAAAGCGCCCAAAAAAAAAGGCCAACAAAAAAAACGGGGCGCCAAAACAAAAACAAAAACCCCAAACAAAAAAAAAAACAAAAAAAACCACAAAAAAAAAAAAAAAAAAAACCCAAAACACCCAAAAACAAAAAACCGCCCAAAAAAAAAACACCACGACAAAACAAAAAAAAAAAAAAAAAAAAAAAACAAAAAAAAAAAACCACCAAAAAACACAAAAACAACAAAAAACCCCAAAAAAAAAAAAAAAAAAACAAAAAAAACAAAAAAAAAACACAACAAACAAAAAAAAAAAAAAAAAAAAAAAAAAAAAAAACAAAAAAAAAAAAAAAACACACAAACCAACCGCCCACAAAAAACAAAAAAGCAGCAAAAAAAGGAAAAAAAAAAAAAAAAAAAAAAACCAAAAAAAAAAAAAACAAAAAAAAACAACAAAAAAGAAAAAAAAAAAAAAGAACGCGAGCGGGGAAGGAGCCCAAACAACAACAAACCCCAAAACCCCAAAAAAAACCACCGCCGCCCACAAACCCAAAAAAAACACCCCACGAAAAAAAACAAAAAAACAAAAAAAACCACCACACCGGAGGAAGGGAAACAACAGCCCCCAAAAAACAACAGCAACGGGGGGCGGCGGGGGGGGCGGGGCCGGCCGCCGGCCGGAGAGGCCCCAACACCCCGCGCCCGCCCCCAAAAACCCCCACCCCACAAAAACCAAACAACCCCCCCCACGAAGAAAAAAAAAAAAAAACCAACAACAAAAAAAACACCAAAAAACCCCCACCCCCACCCCCACCACAAACACCCCAACCAACCACACCAAAAAAACCACAAAAAAAAAAAAAACAAAGCGCGGGGGAGGCGCAGGAGCAGGGCGCGCCGGCCCCCCCGCCCACCCACAACAGCGCGGGGAGGCACCAAAAAACACCGGGCCGGGCGGGCACCCAGGAGGCCCCGCCCGCCCACAAGCGCCCCCCGCCCCCCCCCCCCCCCCCCCCCGGCGGGGGGGGGGGCCCGGGGGCGCGGCCAGGAAGAAACAAAACCACAAAACAAGACGACGAGGGCCGGGCCCAAAAGGAGGAAGAGCCAAGAGGGACGAGTCCAGCCGAGGGTTTGTTGAACGGGGGGGGGGGGGGCGCCCGCCCCCCGCGCCGGGGGGGCGCGGCGGGGCGGGGGGGGGGGGGGAAGGGGCCCGGAAGGGGAGGGGGGGGGAAGGGGGGAAAAAAAAAAAAAAACAAAAAACACAACCAAAAAAAAAAAAAAACACCACCCAGCGCAAAGGGGGGGGGGGGGGGGGGGGGGGGGGGGGAGAAGAGGAAGAGGGGGGGGGGGGGGAGGGGGGGGGGGGGGGGGGGGAAAAGAGGAGGGGGGGGGGGGGGGGGGGGGGGGGGGGGGGGGGGGGGGGGGGGGGGGGGGGGGGGGGGGGGGGGGGGGGGGGGGGGGGGGGGGAGGGGGGGGGGGGGGGGGGGGGGGGGGGGGGGGGGGAGGGGGGGGGGGGGGGGGGGGGGGGGGGGGGGGGGGGGGGGGGGGGGGGGGGGGGGGGGGGGGGGGGGGGGGGGGGGGGGGGGGGGGGGGGGGGGGGGGGGGGGGGGGGGGGGGGGGGGGGGGGGGGGGGGGGGGGGGGGGGGGGGGGGGGGGGGGGGGGGGGGGGGGGGGGGGGGGGGGGGGGGGGGGGGGGGGGGGGGGGGGGGGGGGGGGGGGGGGGGGGGGGGGGGGGGGGGGGGGGGGGGGGGGGGGGGGGGGGGGGGGGGGGGGGGGGGGGGGGGGGGGGGGGGGGGGGGGGGGGGGGGGGGGGGGGGGGGGGGGGGGGGGGGGGGGGGGGGGGGGGGGGGGGGGGGGGGGGGGGGGGGGGGGGGGGGGGGGGGGGGGGGGGGGGGGGGGGGGGGGGGGGGGGGGGGGGGGGGGGGGGGGGGGGGGGGGGGGGGGGGGGGGGGGGGGGGGGGGGGGGGGGGGGGGGGGGGGGGTGGGGGGGGGGGGGGGGGGGGGGGGGGGGGGGGGGGGGGGGGGGGGGGGGGGGGGGGGGGGGGGGGGGGGGGGGGGGGGGGGGGGGGGGGGGGGGGGGGGGGGGGGGGGGGGGGGGGGGGGGGGGGGGGGGGGGGGGGGGGGGGGGGGGGGGGGGGGGGGGGGGGGGGGGGGGGGGGGGGGGGGGGGGGGGGGGGGGGGGGGGGGGGGGGGGGGGGGGGGGGGGGGGGGGGGGGGGGGGGGGGGGGGGGGGGGGGGGGGGGGGGGGGGGGGGGGGGGGGGGGGGGGGGGGGGGGGGGGGGGGGGGGGGGGGGGGGGGGGGGGGGGGGGGGGGGGGGGGGGGGGGGGGGGGGGGGGGGGGGGGGGGGGGGGGGGGGGGGGGGGGGGGGGGGGGGGGGGGGGGGGGGGGGGGGGGGGGGGGGGGGGGGGGGGGGGGGGGGGGGGGGGGGGGGGGGGGGGGGGGGGGGGGGGGGGGGGGGGGGGGGGGGGGGGGGGGGGGGGGGGGGGGGGGGGGGGGGGGGGGGGGGGGGGGGGGGGGGGGGGGGGGGGGGGGGGGGGGGGGGGGGGGGGGGGGGGGGGGGGGGGGGGGGGGGGGGGGGGGGGGGGGGGGGGGGGGGGGGGGGGGGGGGGGGGGGGGGGGGGGGGGGGGGGGGGGGGGGGGGGGGGGGGGGGGGGGGGGGGGGGGGGGGGGGGGGGGGGGGGGGGGGGGGGGGGGGGGGGGGGGGGGGGGGGGGGGGGGGGGGGGGGGGGGGGGGGGGGGGGGGGGGGGGGGGGGGGGGGGGGGGGGGGGGGGGGGGGGGGGGGGGGGGGGGGGGGGGGGGGGGGGGGGGGGGGGGGGGGGGGGGGGGGGGGGGGGGGGGGGGGGGGGGGGGGGGGGGGGGGGGGGGGGGGGGGGGGGGGGGGGGGGGGGGGGGGGGGGGGGGGGGGGGGGGGGGGGGGGGGGGGGGGGGGGGGGGGGGGGGGGGGGGGGGGGGGGGGGGGGGGGGGGGGGGGGGGGGGGGGGGGGGGGGGGGGGGGGGGGGGGGGGGGGGGGGGGGGGGGGGGGGGGGGGGGGGGGGGGGGGGGGGGGGGGGGGGGGGGGGGGGGGGGGGGGGGGGGGGGGGGGGGGGGGGGGGGGGGGGGGGGGGGGGGGGGGGGGGGGGGGGGGGGGGGGGGGGGGGGGGGGGGGGGGGGGGGGGGGGGGGGGGGGGGGGGGGGGGGGGGGGGGGGGGGGGGGGGGGGGGGGGGGGGGGGGGGGGGGGGGGGGGGGGGGGGGGGGGGGGGGGGGGGGGGGGGGGGGGGGGGGGGGGGGGGGGGGGGGGGGGGGGGGGGGGGGGGGGGGGGGGGGGGGGGGGGGGGGGGGGGGGGGGGGGGGGGGGGGGGGGGGGGGGGGGGGGGGGGGGGGGGGGGGGGGGGGGGGGGGGGGGGGGGGGGGGGGGGGGGGGGGGGGGGGGGGGGGGGGGGGGGGGGGGGGGGGGGGGGGGGGGGGGGGGGGGGGGGGGGGGGGGGGGGGGGGGGGGGGGGGGGGGGGGGGGGGGGGGGGGGGGGGGGGGGGGGGGGGGGGGGGGGGGGGGGGGGGGGGGGGGGGGGGGGGGGGGGGGGGGGGGGGGGGGGGGGGGGGGGGGGGGGGGGGGGGGGGGGGGGGGGGGGGGGGGGGGGGGGGGGGGGGGGGGGGGGGGGGGGGGGGGGGGGGGGGGGGGGGGGGGGGGGGGGGGGGGGGGGGGGGGGGGGGGGGGGGGGGGGGGGGGGGGGGGGGGGGGGGGGGGGGGGGGGGGGGGGGGGGGGGGGGGGGGGGGGGGGGGGGGGGGGGGGGGGGGGGGGGGGGGGGGGGGGGGGGGGGGGGGGGGGGGGGGGGGGGGGGGGGGGGGGGGGGGGGGGGGGGGGGGGGGGGGGGGGGGGGGGGGGGGGGGGGGGGGGGGGGGGGGGGGGGGGGGGGGGGGGGGGGGGGGGGGGGGGGGGGGGGGGGGGGGGGGGGGGGGGGGGGGGGGGGGGGGGGGGGGGGGGGGGGGGGGGGGGGGGGGGGGGGGGGGGGGGGGGGGGGGGGGGGGGGGGGGGGGGGGGGGGGGGGGGGGGGGGGGGGGGGGGGGGGGGGGGGGGGGGGGGGGGGGGGGGGGGGGGGGGGGGGGGGGGGGGGGGGGGGGGGGGGGGGGGGGGGGGGGGGGGGGGGGGGGGGGGGGGGGGGGGGGGGGGGGGGGGGGGGGGGGGGGGGGGGGGGGGGGGGGGGGGGGGGGGGGGGGGGGGGGGGGGGGGGGGGGGGGGGGGGGGGGGGGGGGGGGGGGGGGGGGGGGGGGGGGGGGGGGGGGGGGGGGGGGGGGGGGGGGGGGGGGGGGGGGGGGGGGGGGGGGGGGGGGGGGGGGGGGGGGGGGGGGGGGGGGGGGGGGGGGGGGGGGGGGGGGGGGGGGGGGGGGGGGGGGGGGGGCCGGGGGGGCCGCGGGGGGGGGGGGGGGGGGGGGGGGGGGGGGGGGGGGGGGGGGGGGGGGGGGGGGGGGGGGGGGGGGGGGGGGGGGGGGGGGGGGGGGGGGGGGGGGGGGGGGGGGGGGGGGGGGGGGGGGGGGGGGGGGGGGGGGGGGGGGGGGGGGGGGGGGGGGGGGGGGGGGGGGGGGGGGGGGGGGGGGGGGGGGGGGGGGGGGGGGGGGGGGGGGGGGGGGGGGGGGGGGGGGGGGGGGGGGGGGGGGGGGGGGGGGGGGGGGGGGGGGGGGGGGGGGGGGGGGGGGGGGGGGCGGGGGGGGGGGGGGGGGGGGCGCGGGGGGGGGGGGGGGGGGGGGGGGGGGGGGGGGGGGGGGGGGGGGGGGGGGGGGGGGGGGGGGGGGGGGGGGGGGGGGGGGGGGGGGGGGGGGGGGGGGGGCCGGGGGGGGGGGGGGGCCCCGGGGGGGGGGGGGGGGGGGGGGGGGGGGGGGGGGGGGGGGGGGGGGGGGGGGGGGGGGGGGGGGGGGGGGGGGCGGGGGGGGGGGGGGGGGGGGGGGGGGGGGGGGGGGGGGGGGGGGGGGGGGGGGGGGGGGGGGGGGGGGGGGGGGGGGGGGGGGGGGGGGGGGGGGGGGGGGGGGGGGGGGGGGGGGGGGGGGGGGGGGGGGGGGGGGGGGGGGGGGGGGGGGGGGGCGGGGGGGGGGGGGGGGGGGGGGGGGGGGGGGGGGGGGGGGGGGGGGGGGGGGGGGGGGGGGGGGGGGGGGGGGGGGGGGGGGGGGGGGGGGGGGGGGGGGGGGGGGGGGGGGGGGGGGGGGGGGGGGGGGGGGGGCCGGGGGGGGGGGGGGGGGGGGGGGGGGGGGGGGGGGGGGGGGGGGGGGGGGGGGGGGGGGGGGGGGGGGGGGGGGGGGGGGGGGGGGGGGGGGGGGGGGGGGGGGGGGGGGGGGGGGGGGGGGGGGGGGGGGGGGGGGGGGGGGGGGGGGGGGGGGGGGGGGGGGGGGGGGGGGGGGGGGGGGGGGGGGGGGGGGGGGGGGGGGGGGGGGGGGGGGGGGGGGGGGGGGGCGGGGGGGGGGGGGGGGGGGGGGGGGGGGGGGGGGGGGGGGGGGGGGGGGGGGGGGGGGGGGGGGGGGGGGGGGGGGGGGGGGGGGGGGGGGGGGGGGGGGGGGGGGGGGGGGGGGGGGGGGCCGCCCCGGCCGGCCGGGGGGGGCGGGGGGGGGGGGGGGGGGGGGGGGGGGGGGGGGGGGGGGGGGGGGGGGGGGGGGGGGGGGGGGGCGGGGGGGGCGGGGGGGGGCGGGGGGCTTCGGAGGAATCTCCGCAAAGGAGATATGGGGGGGGGGGGGGGGGGGGGAAAAAAACAAAACGAAAAAAAAAAAAAAGGGGGGGGGGGGGGGGGGGGGGGGGGGAGAAAAAAAAAAAAAAAAAAAAAAAAAAGGAGAGAAAAAAAAAAAAGGGGGGGGGGGGGGGGGGAAAAAAAAAAAAAAAAGGGGGAAAGAAAAAAAAAGAGAAAAAAAAAAAAACAAGGGAGAAAGGGAAAAAAAAAAAGGGGGGGGGGGGGGGGGGGGGGAGAAAAAAAAAAAAAAAAAAAAAAAAAAAAAAAAAAAAAAAGGGGGGAAAAAAAGGGGGGGGGGGGGGGGGGGGGGGGGGGGGGGGGGGGGGGGGGGGGGGGGGGGGGGGGGGGGGGGGGGGGGGGGGGGGGGGGGGGGGGGGGGGAAAGGGGGGGGGGGGAAGAAAGAGGGGAAGGGGGGGAAAAAGGAAGGAAAAAAAGGGGGAAAAAAAAAAAGAAGAGGGGGGGGGGGAGAGAGGGGGGGGGGGGAGGGGAGAAAAGGGGGGAAGGAAAAGGGGGAAAAAAGGGGGGGGGAAGAAGGGAAGGGGGGGGGGGGGGGGGGGGGGGGGGGAGGAGGGGGGGAAAGAAGGGGGAAGAAAAGGGGGGGGGAGGGGAGGGGGGGGGGGGGGGGGGGGGGGGGGGGGGGGGGGGGGGGGGGGGGGGGGGGGGGGGGGGGGGGGGGGGGGGGGGGGGGGGGGGGGGGGGGGGAGGGGGGGGAGGGGGGGGGGGGGGGGGGGGGGGGGGGGGGGGGGGGGGGGGGGGGGGGGGGGGGGGGGGGGGGGGGGGGGGGGGGGGGGGGGGGGGGGGGGGGGGGGGGGGGGGGGGGGGGGGGGGGGGGGGGGGGGGGGGGGGGGGGGGGGGGGGGGGGGGGGGGGGGGGGGGGGGGGGGGGGGGGGGGGGGGGGGGGGGGGGGGGGGGGGGGGGGGGGGGGGGGGGGGGGGGGGGGGGGGGGGGGGGGGGGGGGGGGGGGGGGGGGGGGGGGGGGGGGGGGGGGGGGGGGGGGGGGGGGGGGGGGGGGGGGGGGGGGGGGGGGGGGGGGGGGGGGGGGGGGGGGGGGGGGGGGGGGGGGGGGGGGGGGGGGGGGGGGGGGGGGGGGGGGGGGGGGGGGGGGGGGGGGGGGGGGGGGGGGGGGGGGGGGGGGGGGGGGGGGGGGGGGGGGGGGGGGGGGGGGGGGGGGGGGGGGGGGGGGGGGGGGGGGGGGGGGGGGGGGGGGGGGGGGGGGGGGGGGGGGGGGGGGGGGGGGGGGGGGGGGGGGGGGGGGGGGGGGGGGGGGGGGGGGGGGGGGGGGGGGGGGGGGGGGGGGGGGGGGGGGGGGGGGGGGGGGGGGGGGGGGGGGGGGGGGGGGGGGGGGGGGGGGGGGGGGGGGGGGGGGGGGGGGGGGGGGGGGGGGGGGGGGGGGGGGGGGGGGGGGGGGGGGGGGGGGGGGGGGGGGGGGGGGGGGGGGGGGGGGGGGGGGGGGGGGGGGGGGGGGGGGGGGGGGGGGGGGGGGGGGGGGGGGGGGGGGGGGGGGGGGGGGGGGGGGGGGGGGGGGGGGGGGGGGGGGGGGGGGGGGGGGGGGGGGGGGGGGGGGGGGGGGGGGGGGGGGGGGGGGGGGGGGGGGGGGGGGGGGGGGGGGGGGGGGGGGGGGGGGGGGGGGGGGGGGGGGGGGGGGGGGGGGGGGGGGGGGGGGGGGGGGGGGGGGGGGGGGGGGGGGGGGGGGGGGGGGGGGGGGGGGGGGGGGGGGGGGGGGGGGGGGGGGGGGGGGGGGGGGGGGGGGGGGGGGGGGGGGGGGGGGGGGGGGGGGGGGGGGGGGGGGGGGGGGGGGGGGGGGGGGGGGGGGGGGGGGGGGGGGGGGGGGGGGGGGGGGGGGGGGGGGGGGGGGGGGGGGGGGGGGGGGGGGGGGGGGGGGGGGGGGGGGGGGGGGGGGGGGGGGGGGGGGGGGGGGGGGGGGGGGGGGGGGGGGGGGGGGGGGGGGGGGGGGGGGGGGGGGGGGGGGGGGGGGGGGGGGGGGGGGGGGGGGGGGGGGGGGGGGGGGGGGGGGGGGGGGGGGGGGGGGGGGGGGGGGGGGGGGGGGGGGGGGGGGGGGGGGGGGGGGGGGGGGGGGGGGGGGGGGGGGGGGGGGGGGGGGGGGGGGGGGGGGGGGGGGGGGGGGGGGGGGGGGGGGGGGGGGGGGGGGGGGGGGGGGGGGGGGGGGGGGGGGGGGGGGGGGGGGGGGGGGGGGGGGGGGGGGGGGGGGGGGGGGGGGGGGGGGGGGGGGGGGGGGGGGGGGGGGGGGGGGGGGGGGGGGGGGGGGGGGGGGGGGGGGGGGGGGGGGGGGGGGGGGGGGGGGGGGGGGGGGGGGGGGGGGGGGGGGGGGGGGGGGGGGGGGGGGGGGGGGGGGGGGGGGGGGGGGGGGGGGGGGGGGGGGGGGGGGGGGGGGGGGGGGGGGGGGGGGGGGGGGGGGGGGGGGGGGGGGGGGGGGGGGGGGGGGGGGGGGGGGGGGGGGGGGGGGGGGGGGGGGGGGGGGGGGGGGGGGGGGGGGGGGGGGGGGGGGGGGGGGGGGGGGGGGGGGGGGGGGGGGGGGGGGGGGGGGGGGGGGGGGGGGGGGGGGGGGGGGGGGGGGGGGGGGGGGGGGGGGGGGGGGGGGGGGGGGGGGGGGGGGGGGGGGGGGGGGGGGGGGGGGGGGGGGGGGGGGGGGGGGGGGGGGGGGGGGGGGGGGGGGGGGGGGGGGGGGGGGGGGGGGGGGGGGGGGGGGGGGGGGGGGGGGGGGGGGGGGGGGGGGGGGGGGGGGGGGGGGGGGGGGGGGGGGGGGGGGGGGGGGGGGGGGGGGGGGGGGGGGGGGGGGGGGGGGGGGGGGGGGGGGGGGGGGGGGGGGGGGGGGGGGGGGGGGGGGGGGGGGGGGGGGGGGGGGGGGGGGGGGGGGGGGGGGGGGGGGGGGGGGGGGGGGGGGGGGGGGGGGGGGGGGGGGGGGGGGGGGGGGGGGGGGGGGGGGGGGGGGGGGGGGGGGGGGGGGGGGGGGGGGGGGGGGGGGGGGGGGGGGGGGGGGGGGGGGGGGGGGGGGGGGGGGGGGGGGGGGGGGGGGGGGGGGGGGGGGGGGGGGGGGGGGGGGGGGGGGGGGGGGGGGGGGGGGGGGGGGGGGGGGGGGGGGGGGGGGGGGGGGGGGGGGGGGGGGGGGGGGGGGGGGGGGGGGGGGGGGGGGGGGGGGGGGGGGGGGGGGGGGGGGGGGGGGGGGGGGGGGGGGGGGGGGGGGGGGGGGGGGGGGGGGGGGGGGGGGGGGGGGGGGGGGGGGGGGGGGGGGGGGGGGGGGGGGGGGGGGGGGGGGGGGGGGGGGGGGGGGGGGGGGGGGGGGGGGGGGGGGGGGGGGGGGGGGGGGGGGGGGGGGGGGGGGGGGGGGGGGGGGGGGGGGGGGGGGGGGGGGGGGGGGGGGGGGGGGGGGGGGGGGGGGGGGGGGGGGGGGGGGGGGGGGGGGGGGGGGGGGGGGGGGGGGGGGGGGGGGGGGGGGGGGGGGGGGGGGGGGGGGGGGGGGGGGGGGGGGGGGGGGGGGGGGGGGGGGGGGGGGGGGGGGGGGGGGGGGGGGGGGGGGGGGGGGGGGGGGGGGGGGGGGGGGGGGGGGGGGGGGGGGGGGGGGGGGGGGGGGGGGGGGGGGGGGGGGGGGGGGGGGGGGGGGGGGGGGGGGGGGGGGGGGGGGGGGGGGGGGGGGGGGGGGGGGGGGGGGGGGGGGGGGGGGGGGGGGGGGGGGGGGGGGGGGGGGGGGGGGGGGGGGGGGGGGGGGGGGGGGGGGGGGGGGGGGGGGGGGGGGGGGGGGGGGGGGGGGGGGGGGGGGGGGGGGGGGGGGGGGGGGGGGGGGGGGGGGGGGGGGGGGGGGGGGGGGGGGGGGGGGGGGGGGGGGGGGGGGGGGGGGGGGGGGGGGGGGGGGGGGGGGGGGGGGGGGGGGGGGGGGGGGGGGGGGGGGGGGGGGGGGGGGGGGGGGGGGGGGGGGGGGGGGGGGGGGGGGGGGGGGGGGGGGGGGGGGGGGGGGGGGGGGGGGGGGGGGGGGGGGGGGGGGGGGGGGGGGGGGGGGGGGGGGGGGGGGGGGGGGGGGGGGGGGGGGGGGGGGGGGGGGGGGGGGGGGGGGGGGGGGGGGGGGGGGGGGGGGGGGGGGGGGGGGGGGGGGGGGGGGGGGGGGGGGGGGGGGGGGGGGGGGGGGGGGGGGGGGGGGGGGGGGGGGGGGGGGGGGGGGGGGGGGGGGGGGGGGGGGGGGGGGGGGGGGGGGGGGGGGGGGGGGGGGGGGGGGGGGGGGGGGGGGGGGGGGGGGGGGGGGGGGGGGGGGGGGGGGGGGGGGGGGGGGGGGGGGGGGGGGGGGGGGGGGGGGGGGGGGGGGGGGGGGGGGGGGGGGGGGGGGGGGGGGGGGGGGGGGGGGGGGGGGGGGGGGGGGGGGGGGGGGGGGGGGGGGGGGGGGGGGGGGGGGGGGGGGGGGGGGGGGGGGGGGGGGGGGGGGGGGGGGGGGGGGGGGGGGGGGGGGGGGGGGGGGGGGGGGGGGGGGGGGGGGGGGGGGGGGGGGGGGGGGGGGGGGGGGGGGGGGGGGGGGGGGGGGGGGGGGGGGGGGGGGGGGGGGGGGGGGGGGGGGGGGGGGGGGGGGGGGGGGGGGGGGGGGGGGGGGGGGGGGGGGGGGGGGGGGATCGCGCGCTTTCGCAAGCTTCATTTGAAATTTTTATGCTATTATAATCTTCTACTTAGAAAATTCGTAATTTCCACTAGCCGCCACTGGTAACAGGACAAACCTTTTACATATTATAAAGCCAGTATGTACTTCGAAATTTATCGACATAAATTTTCAGAATCTGCATTGTAAATGTTTTGATAATAGGGTCTAGAAGATCAAAATTTATAAATAATAGAATCGGCGAATGTGTTATCATATTATTAGGGGCCAGCGACGCGGTTTCACGGCTAGGGTCAGACTAGGATATTTACTATTGTTTATACAAGCTCTCGTAGTACTGGCAAGTTGATTCGTGCCCGTACATGCGTATATTTATTATTTATACATTATGCGGATCTGCAGGCTTTTGGGACAGGTGTGCTACCTGGCTTACGCATAAATTGATTTGAGGCTACCTCACTATGGCGATTGAAGTACCCTGGATCTCGTTGATACGTTATCTCGTTACCTGTAATGTACAGTGTATACCTGTTTTAGTCGGTTGTTTACGCGGTTTACATGATTTTGCGATTTACTTGAGTAAAAAGTGTTGTGAAATATTTTGTTCTGTGCACTGTAACGATTCTACACTGTGTTTCTTGTTCATACATTTATAGTCCTAGATTGACAACAAAATATTATGTATAGGAATAGTTGTGTACCCCTCAAGCCGACCCTGTCTTTAACGTCACTGCAACGTCGTCGCAGGCCTCTAGTTGTCATCAATAAAGGATAAAGTTTCATCTGAACAAATCTTGACCACAATTATGACTACGAAAGTGTTTCCAGTTATCCATTACGGCAGTGGCGGTGCGTGATATTTCGTTAGCCATATCTTGAAAACGACGCATGGTGACCCACTTCCTACTTTTTCAGGTGATGACTATACACCTCTTACAGAAAGGATTTAATTTAAAAAAAACCTCACAATTTGCAAAAATCAAAAACCCACTACACTCCCTTCTCAGTAACGCTCTGTGGAATATTTGCAGTATATATTTTTTAATAATCCAGAAACAAATATAAGGAGGAGTTTTCGATTTGTTACAAAATATTTTTGTTCAAAAAGTTATGGCCGCTTTAATTTTGGGAAACAAAATGTTCCTATAAAATTAAAATTAAAATGGCCATAACTTTTGAAAAAAAAAAAATATTTTGCAACAAATCGAAAAACGTCTCCTTATATTTGTTTCTAGATTATGAAAAAAAAAAACTGCAAATATCCCACAGAGCGTTACTGAGAACCCAGGGAGTGCTCCAGTGTTTTTGAAATTTTTTTCGCAAACTTTGCTGACGGTTTTTCACTATAAATCCTTTCTGTAAGAGGTGTATAGTCATCACCTAAAAAGTGAAGTGGGTCCCATGCGTCGTTTTCAAGATATGGCTAACTGAAATATCACGCACCGCCACTGCATTACGGTATTGAGCAAAATATCAAAAGTACAACGATTGAGATATCTGTTGAGAGCCTAATATAAACTTAAATCATATAGGTATGTAGGTACTTTGTTTATTAACTTAATAAACTTTAGTTTTAAGTCTTAAGGCTTTTGTGTTAAGTCTTTTACTCTTTAGAGTCTTAATTAAACTATAAGTACATTGAATAAAATTTGATATCATAATAATGCTTAATAATGATCTTGTTTATCGATATATGTAAATTGAGTTGTAAGTAAAATATCTATTATATTTAGTAATGACAATGACTGACAAACATTTAATGTGAACAATGGCCTTTCATCTCCTTCGAAAGTTTAGATAAGTTAGGTTTGTATGTTTGTTTTTAATTTTAGTCACGATTCCAGGTTCTCATCAGTAAGACGACTTCTTAATTTACTCTTGAGGAGGTTCACGGTCGAGAAAGATTGTTCGCATGAATATGAATAGTTCGTATGAACAGAAAAGGGAAAGAACACCAAACCCATAGGAAAGCCAACATAACGTACGTACTTTGTTAAGTAAAGTTCATGCGCTATTTTATTATGCTATACACGATATTAACCACCATTAGCGCCCATACGTGGTCTTTTGCGGCAGAGCCACACTCAAGGGACCAAAGAGCCACATGTGGCTCGCGAGCCACGGTTTGCCAACGACTGATAATTGATATGAATGAACTGAAGTAATGATAATTGTGAATCAGTAGTATATATAGTAATCACGTAACTGAGATTTATTGATTTCAGAGGAACTATTTGACAATATAACCATAGAAGCTTAAAAAGAAAAAATACTCGTAGTTTATGAATATACATTATATATATTTTTTTACTTGCAATCTAGGTACCGAGATTTACATTTTTTATTAGCTTCCAACTGTATACGAAAAAGTTGTATAATCATAAAAATGTCTTGTATTAATGTCAATAATGCAAGACTATTGACATAATTATGGCAATAGTTCATCTATTTATATTCACCATTTAAAATTTAATATCATATATACTATTTGGACATATTGTTTGATCTAAACTATTTTACTATTATAATATTCCACTAATATTTCACGAACCAATTCCTAAGATAAATAGTTCATTTCATTTTTCTAAATAATCTATTTGAACATCTGTTAGGACAATTAACTTAAGTTTTAAAACTCAATAGAAATGGGAATGATACACTAATTGAGAAATTAATTGGGCGTTGATTGTAACAGTAATGGTGATATATAAAATTAATGTGGAGAAAGGTTTAATACTATTAAAATATATCTCGCAACAAAAGGTTTAGCTTTAGTTGTCACCAATAGCTTTAGTTTTACGTCATTTAACTCCACGCAATCTATTTTATTCTTCTTTTTGTTTTATAAAAGTTTTAGTTTCAAATCTTATATTTTAATTTGCATTATACCTCGAGGTAAGAACATGGAATAGTACCTAACATAGTGAATGTCACAATTCTTGAACACTACTAACCAAAACTATTGATTTCAGGCAATATCCACATACAAGAATAGCAGAAGAGGTACAATTGAAGAGTTTCAGGACTAGCTTGAGCATTGCTTAGCGGAAAATAGAGATAAATAGAGATCACAAACACCTCATTCGCTAACTATTGTTTTGTTGTTTCATTTTTAAAAAATAAATAATTAAGTAAGGAATTCTTTCACAAAAATTAACTATACTTAAATATGTTTTTTTGCAAAGATTTCGTTATGTAACCATATCAAATTTTTAGTCTGCAGTAACGAGAACAAGTTGATCTTTCATATTGAGAGAAAACCTAAGGGTTGTCATTTAAAAAAAGTTGGTCTCCATAACAACAAAACGTAAAAAAAGATGAACTTATTTCATGTTGACAGAAACATGGCAAATAAACTGATGAAAAACTTTTATTCAGGATATTTTTTGATACAAACAAGATTATTAAAAAGTTACAGGTATTATGAGTTTGGTCTTCTATTCATATTTGAGGAAATAAGTAAATTTTTATTTTCTATCCAAAAAATGTAACAGTGAAATTTATATTATTCATGTTTTGTTGTAAATTGCTCGGCACATCAATTTGTGCTGTATAAATATACAAGATATCTTAAATAAAAACTTTTGGAAAAATGTGTCGAAAACCTGGTGATATCGCCTGGAATTATTTAAACTAGAACTAGGTGTTAGTAAGGAATATCATCGGCGTTTTCTACAGTTCAGAGACATGAAGTGAAATGAAGTGAAATCAAGTCAATACCCTCGTGTAGTCGCGTCTCGGAGAGACCGCCGCGCCATCTCGCGGATTCGCCGCGTCAATAAGTGAGTTGTGAATTTAAAATTTGCCCAATTAGATGTGTTACACATGTGTATTATTTAAGTGATTTTGTGTAAAATTAAGTGTTATTTCTCCAAACAAAATGATAATTGAAATTACTTGTGGCCTTTTACCTGTAAATACAAGTATTTTCCGCAAAAAAAAGCTTGAGCAAAGGGAAAAAATTGCTTGAAAGTTTTCACGTCAGTGACATGAAAGAAGTGGTTGACGGACAGAGTCGAACATTAATTGGATTAATTATCTGCTCTTGCTGCACGAGCACGAGCTTTTGGGTTCTCTTTTTTCCATGGAAATATCGTTGGAATATATGCCTCTTTTCGTGGATCATTAGATTTTTCTCCCCTGAGAAATGTGCACTACAAATCCTGGTATGTTTAGTAGGAGTCCAGGGTATCTTATTAATTCAATAAGAATTTTTTGACAATTATTTTGACAAGCATTAAACTTAACCTAAACTTACAGAATTACAGATGAACTACATTAAAGTTTTCTATTTAAAACGTGATAATATTACTTACACTCTTTACGTCGAACATAAATGATCCATTTCTTTTTTCTTTCAGCTTAACATGGGCGATTTGGAAATGCATAAAAGTGTAATTCCGGGTTTGTGTTTCGGCGATTAGTGCAACCCGGGACGCAACAAGCTTGCCCAGTATTTTTTACACCACTTTTGTGCATTTTACGTGTAATGAAAATGAAAAATTGTTTTTGAGTCTTTGATTATCGTAGTTTATCGGCGTGATGAAGTTTGTTTACCACTTAATTTTTGACAGGTTCTCACCACTACGCGGCGCCACTATAGTCACTACACAAGCGTATATTGTCCTTTCTGACAACTCTTTGGATTGGATTTGTTTTTTTTTGTCCTTGGATAATACAATACAATTTAGTACCATCTGAGCCCCTATAAAGGAATTTATTTCTAAAATCTAACGACTATCATAGCGTTTATTAAGTTTTACCCATACTTACGCAACTGGCGTGCATCTGTCATTGAAAATGATTTTTTTCTACAATCACGGAAGAAGTTACCTATATATTTCGTCACAATGTAGTTCCAGTCAAAGTTAATGTTTTCTTAATGCTGTAGTTAAGCCAGTGTGAAAAGTATTTATCCCACGTTGTGCATGTGCTTGGTATTTTTATTTATGGTTGTAAGGAGAAAAATCTGCGAGATGTGCTGTAATTTTAAGTGCTAAATTATCCAAGTGTCAAACCATCTTTTATAATATGATTGCTATTGGAATGTGTTATTCGGTTATTTCAATTGTACTAATAGTAATAATTGAAGATCTTGGTGCAATAACCAGGTAAGTTACATTCTTACAAGTTTAGGGAAATTAAAGAAAACTAATTGATTCACTTAAAAAGCAAAGTAGAGAGCCAACATTGATTAATTTTAGGATGTAGAGAAGGTAATAAAAAAATGAGATAATATTAAATATTATTCAAAAATAAGTCTAAAAGATTCGAAAAAAAAAATAAAACTTGGACGTACCTGGTTGTTGCACCGAACATCTTACTAAAATATCACAAAAAGAATAAGTTGAATAATTCTATTAATAAAAAAGAACAAAACTTCACAATTTTCAAAGTTAAAAAAAACATACAGATATAATATTACAGAAATGAGGAATCTGACTCATAAACATCTTCAACATCATCAACTGCATTGTTAACTTCTTGTGGTACTTCATTGATCTCAGATTTGTCGACAACAGTTTAAGATCAGCCGCCTTTTTTTCATTAAGAAGTAAAGGACAAGGATGTATTATTTTTGAATATGGAAATGATAAGACGTTTTTTTTTTTTTTAATAAAAAACTGTAAAAATGGGGAGTGCTGAGTTAAGGCTGCATTCTACAGAATTCACTCCTTTTTCATACTGAAACATTCTATATTATGTAGAATTATTAAACTTAGCTTTCCCTTTTAAAAAACTCAAATTGTTAAACTCAATTAAACTCAATTAAACTCAATTAAAGTGTACATTAGAAGCGTTGTACTTACCTGACTTCACCAAACGGTTCGTGTTAACATAAATAGCTAGAAAATGTGTAGAAATAAATTTTGATGAAAAATGAACTTACTTGGTTATTGCACCAAGGTCTTCAATTGCACATCGATGTGATTTTTTTTGACGAAAGTCTTTTGGCGTCTTACACACTTTTTCGTGTACTTACCTTGATGAACATCGCGATATTTGAGAGGTGAGGACTCAAACGTTTTGTAATGGATCACAATATATTTTGTGAAATAACGTTTTCATTAAAAAAAATTGACCCTAAATTGATCTAAACTGAATAATAAAATACAATTCAAGATTACCTTCGAATGACAATTTTGAACAAAAAACGAATTCATGTTTTTCAAAACTCTTCGTTTTGAATGTATCGAAATCTCCTTGGGACTTTTGGTGGTCCCTAATTACATATACTGGTCCGCTTAAAATACATATTGTGGAAATAGTTTTCGACGTGTATGTTATATTTAAAAGTAACAATTTTCAAAAGTAATTAAAGTATTATTGTATTTTGTAAACAGTATGAATGGATAGAGCTTTTTAAGTATATAATTTATTAATTTCGTTAACTTTTAATTTAG
This sequence comes from Aromia moschata, assembly GCA_029963805.1. NCBI lineage: Eukaryota > Metazoa > Arthropoda > Insecta > Coleoptera > Cerambycidae > Aromia > Aromia moschata. The sequence goes on along the minus strand of JAPWTK010000057.1, from coordinate 1,684,593 downwards.
TAGATCGTGTGCTTTGAAGTCGAAATTAACTTATTGTCAACACTGCATATAAGTTTCAATGCATGCTCATTAACGAGTTTAAAATACATTACAAAAGGACAATTATAATAGCCACATGACACATATTATCGTGTTGGTGTCATGAATACACATATGATAATATTATATGATCAACTAGAGTCATTATTTCAAACGAATTTGAACATATTATATGATTAATGACTCCAGAGTCTGCACCAGAGGGATCTAATTATTCCTACCCTCATTTTTTTTATATCGAACTTAGAAAAAGACAAATAGGTACGATTGAAACAATCGCTATTTTTATTCAAAGTCTTTAAAATATTGCTTTAGTAAGTATTGCTTAAGTACAAGTATGTATTAGTCTAAATTTTATATGGACAGGTGGAAGCATGACTTTTTATCTGTCTATTAATGGCTTGTAAGTTATGTACCTACTTTGTTAGTTAAGTAAAAAATACCATCTTTAAATATACACACAGCGACCAGGGGTTTTGAGCAAATTTTATTTTTTTATAAAACAGGTATATTAGATTGGTGATCTTCCTTATGTTTTATTACCTTGCTATTGTCCCTAGTTGAATTTAATATTTAATATAATGATATCCTAATTTAAGTCCCTATTGGAGCAAATGATACATTTTCTGCAATTGAAATCGCACCACGAAAAAAAAATGTGGTAAAATCACTGGATCTTCTTTAAGAATTATTTCTAGGAAGCGTGTGAATATTGTAACAAGGGTATATGCTGTACCGCGTGTGTTGAAGTTCAAAGGTGCTGTCGGTCACCTTAATGCCGGTTACCACAATGCAGTAGGTAAACTAATATTATGAGTTTCTGAAATAAAAATATAAAAAAAGCAATTACTTTTAGTAAGGTATGATAAGGGTGGTTACTATTGCAACTATATCCAATTTAACCCATTAACGCCTAAACGACATCAATTTTTAGTAAGTTTTCAACGGGTTTATTTTTGTATGTTATTGGAGTAAAAAAATTTGCAATACCACTTTCCGACGTAAAATTTGATGCTCTTTCAGAATCCGAGCTTAAATTCCCGACTAGACATCAATAAAAAAAAAGGTCGATTTAAATATGAAAAAGGTGAAAATTTTCGAAAAAAAAAATGTTTCTGAATTTTTTACCAGAATTCTGAATGTTACCGGAAGAAATTCATACTCTAATCATGATCAGGGGTGATCACGATAGCTCAAGTTTAATAGAGAATTTTTATGTAATCATTGAATCACTCCTTTTTACAATATCGCGGCCAGAACGTAAAAAATTCTATGAAAGCCTTAGCTAATTTTTTTCGGAATCTATTGAGATCAAAAATTATCCAAGAACAAAAATGTCTTAGAATTAGTCAAATAATACCCTCAATTTTTTTTAGAACATTTAGAGATGATTTTTGGTTTTTCAAAAATGGCGAAAAATTGAAATTTTCAAAATTTTTTTTAATTCTGAAAAAAAAATTAGGGTAGGTATTCTTTAATCGATTCTGATATTTTTTATTTCTTAAAATTTTTTACCAAACGTTTTCGAAAAAAAAGTTATCAAAGTTCAAATCACATATTCCACTTTGCGTGACCCAGACAAAAGTGCAATAGTATTGTTTTTTTTTTTTTTTTGGAAAAAAATATTACTAAACATTTATGTAGTAATATTAATTCACGCTGTGAAATATGTGATTTAAATTTTGATAATTTTTTTTTCGAAAACGTGGAAAAATTTTCTAAAAAAAATTAAAATATCAGAATCGATCAACGAATATCCTCAAATATTTTTCAGAATTAAAAAAAAATTTTTTTGAAAATTTCAATTTTTGAAAAACCAAAAAATCATCGCCAAAAATTCTGAAAAAATTTGAGGGTACTCTGACTAAATCTAAGCCATTTTTGTTCTTAGATAATTTTTGATAATACATTCCGAATACAAAAATTAGCTAGTGATTCAATAATTATATAAAAAATTCTGTTAAAAAAACTATCGTGATCACCCCTGATCATGATTAGAGCACGAATTTCTTCCGGTAACAGCAAAAAAATTCTGAAAATTTTTTTTCGAAAATTTTCACGTTCTTCATGTTTAAATCGGCCATATTTTTTTTCTTGTTGTATAATCGGGATTTTGGAAGAGCATCAAATTTTGCGTCGGAATAGAGGTAATGCAATTCTTTTTACTCCAATAACATACAAAATAAACCCGTTGAAAACTTACTAAAAATTGACGTCGTTTGGGCGTTAATGGGTTTTATAAACTTGACACCGCATAGAATATATTTTTTTTCTCTGTGCAATCGGAGTAAATTTAAAAGAGTAAATATTATTTCCAAGGAACGGTGCAAGTCCACCCCTGGCCAAGGAACCGAAGCCAAGACCAGACCACGTGGAAATTTAACGAAGAACCATTAAGGGCGTTTCGAGTTTAACTGCTTAGAAATTGACTTGGATGCGGCGCAACAAATTGGAAAATATTTCCGCCCTCATTAAAACTTTATTAGATTTGTTTACATGCAATTTTTAATTGATGAGGGATGACTTCCCTAACGAAGCCAATTAAATTCGACATGAACTGCGTGCTGGCTAAATAAACCAACATGTATTATTCTCTTACATTAAAATTGGTTTAGTTACAGGCCGTAACAAATATACGTAGGATAATTTGATCTTTTTTTTTCTAATAATAGTGATGAAAAATAAGAATAGATTTTGGGTAACATTTTTTAAATCGATTTATATAATTTTATAAAACAAATTAAGTATTTCTAATTTCTTTAAATGTGTCTACGAAATATGTGTAAGTTACATAAGTTTTAAGTTTGTGTTTGTCAATTCAGTTGGACAAAAATTGGGATATAGAGTTTCGATGTCTGTAGACACCATTCTAATTTTTATTTGTATACAGATAGGAAGTTTATGTAAATATTGTGAAAATGAAGAAACATGCATCTACTTGAAACAATCATTGTTTAAACAGTAATATACGCTATTAAAATTGCTTTCTCTCATAATTCACGTGCGTTCATAGAAAGGCAATCATTATTTCTGTACATACATATATAGGTATACTATTATTATAATTATTATTGTTATGTATTATTAAATGTAATAGAGTGATAGAATTGCACAGGAATTCTATGCAATATGTATTCCATAAAAAGTTATCTTTAAACAAATATATATAGGAAACTGTATCTCTTATCCAGATATTGAAAAAGTATAAATTGTGTACGAGCTTCCTGTCGAGTTGTATAGGGAGGGATATATTAAGGGAAAAATTGAGAATACTTGGAAATAAAAGTAATATCGGGAATGCCTCTGGGTTGTTTCTGTAATTTTAGTCTTCTGTTGCAGCTTTTTGCATTTTGTCTATTCTATTGCAGTTGCATCTTATTTTAACATAGTACTTCATAATTTGCATATTTTACATTTATTATTTGTGCCAGTGAGTTGAATGAATATAGTTTAGTTGTTGCTATATGCAAAAGCGTTTATATACAGAATCTGATATATTAGCAAGGAAAGGATACAGCAGGAGCAATTTCACTCCGAGTCCTGCCAACCTATCATACCAGTAATTCGACAAGTTAACGAACACACATATGTGAAATTTAATGAACTATTGGATAATATTGCAATAGGCATTCTCACTGGACATTGACAGCTAAAAAAACACCTCTACAACTTGAGGATAATTGAAACAGACCTTTGTAGAGGCTATCAGCAAGAAGAGGCGGCCATACATTATGCGACAAAATGCGACTGCTCTGCTGTCTTATCAATAAGATAATCAATACTGGGTGAACGTTGGCCATCTTTGGCCAACATAAGGGAGATCCTCCTAAGCAACGTCATCACCTGTTTTCAAACATTAGATGGCTGACGGCTTATATGCGTTGAGTTCCCAAGAGACGAAGGACACGGTGACCAATGGGGTAAGTGCTGCGGTGTTCAGCAGGCCAGCAGCCGTTCCACCCTTCCGCAACCCTGAATACAAAAGCGTTTTTATAAAGAGAAGTCTTATTAAAAATGATTTCTTTAGTTCCCTTAAAATATGGTTAATTTACCCTTAAATTAATAGTTAATTTCATTTTTGTTTTCTAGAATAAAAACACTTTCGACTTCAAATTCAAGTAATTTTCCATTTAATATCTATGTTAATGTATATTAATTAAGAACACTACACAATTTACACACATACCATACGAATATACATTATTGTTTGTTACAAGTTAAAATTTGGTCGAATTATTTTGCCCGTTTTTCCACACTTTAAACTGTCACCTTCTGGGACATCTCGGACAACCCCCTCCTCCTTTTGCCACAATGCAGTAGGTAATATACTATTATGAGATTTCTGAATTAAAAATATAAAAAAAGCAATTACTTTTAGTAAGGTTTGAAAAGGGTGGTTACTACTGCAATTATATCCAAATTAATTATAAACTTGACGCCGCATAGAAAATATTTTTTTTGCAAGCTTTTATTTAACTTGCAATGTATGTTTGTTTGTTTGTTTGTATGTATGTATGTTCGGGTCAAATTTTGCAACTGAATTTTAAAGTAGTTATCCTCAACCGATTGAGATGAAATTTTGCATTCACGTTTAGTTTGGATGACAATGCATGGTTGGCTAAGTTACGTCATTCTAAGTTCAAAATAGCAGACGGTCTAAGATGGCGGAATAGTTATTTTTTGCGCACTCCCATGATATGGGTATCAAATGAAAGGGTTTGTTGAGAAGAAATAAGAAAACAAAACGAATTTACTCCAAATCCAATATGGCGGACCGTCCAAGATGGCGGACTAGTAATTTTTGCGCACTCCCACGATATGGGTACCAAATGAAAGGGTTTGTTGAGAAGAAATAAGAAAACAAAACGAATTTACTCCAAATCCAATATGGCGGACCGTCCAAGATGGCGGGCCAGTAATTTTTTGTGTACTTCCATGATATGGGTATTAAATTAGCAAGGAAAGGATACAGCAGGAGCAATTTCACTCCGAGTCCTGCCAACCTATAATACCAGTAATTCAACAAGTTAACGAACACACATATGTAAAATTTAATGAACTATTGGATAACATTGGCATATCTGGGGATGACCAAGGAGTCTTCGCCTTGCAATAGGCATTCTCACTGGACATTGACAGCTAAAAAAACACCTCTACAACTTGAGGATAAATGAAACAGCCCTTTGTAGAGGCTATCAGCAAGAAGAGGCGGCCGTACAATATGCAACAAAATGCGACTGCTCTGCTGTCTTATCAACAAGCTAATCAATACTGGGTGAACGTTGGCCATATTTGGCCAACATAAGGGAGATCCTCCTAAGCAACGTCATCACCTGTTTTCAAACATTAGATGGCTGACGGCTTATATGCGTTGAGTTCCCAAGGGACGAAGGACACGGTGCCCAATGGGGTAAGTGCTGCGGTGTTCAGCAGGCCAGCAGCCGTTCCACCCTTCCGCAACCCTGAATACAAAAGCGTTTTTATAAAGAGAAGTCTTATTAAAAATGATTTCTTTAGTTCCCTTAAAATATGGTTAATTTACCCTTAAATTAATAGTTAATTTCATTTTTGTTTTCTAGAATAAAAACACTTTCGACTTCAAATTCAAGTAATTTTCCATTTAATATCTATGTTAATGTATATTAATTAAGAACACTACACAATTTACACACATACCATGCGAATATACATTATTGTTTGTTACAAGTTAAAATTTGGTCGAATTATTTTGCCCGTTTTTCCACACTTTAAACTGTCACCTTCTGGGATATCTCGGACAACCCCCTCCTCCTTTTGCCACAATGCAGTAGGTAATATACTATTATGAGATTTCTGAAATAGAAATATAAAAAAAGTAATTACTTTTAGTAAGGTTTGAAAAGGGTGGTTACTACTGCAACTATATCCAAATTAATTATAAACTTGAAGCCGCATAGAAAATATTTTTTTGCAAGCTTTTATTTAACTTGCAATGTATGTTTGTTTGTTTGTTTGTATGTATGTATGTTCGGGTCAAATTTTGCAACTGAATTTTAAAGTAGTTATCCTCAACCGATTGAGATGAAATTTTGCATTCACGTTTAGTTTGGATGACAATGCATGGTTGGCTAAGTTACGTCATTCTAAGTTCAAAATAGCAGACGGTCTAAGATGGCGGAATAGTTATTTTTTGCGCACTCCCATGATATGGGTATCAAATGAAAGGTTTTGCTGAGAATAAATAAGAAAATAAAATTGATTTACTCTAAATCCAATATGGCGGACCGCCCAAGATGGCGGACTAGTAATTTTTTGCGCACTCCCACGATATGGGTACCAAATGAAAGGGTTTGTTGAGAAGAAATAAGAAAACAAAACGAATTTACTCTAAATCCAATATGGCGGACCGTCCAAGATGGCGGGCCAGTAATTTTTTGTGTACTTCCATGATATGGGTATTAAATTAGCAAGGAAAGGATATAGCAGGAGCAATTTCACTCCGAGTCCTGCCAACCTATAATACCAGTAATTCAACAAGTTAACGAACACACATATGTAAAATTTAATGAACTATTGGATAACATTGGCATATCTGGGGATGACCAAGGAGTCTTCGCCTTGCAATAGGCATTCTCACTGGACATTGACAGCTAAAAAAACACCTCTACAACTTGAGGATAAATGAAACAGCCCTTTGTAGAGGCTATCAGCAAGAAGAGGCGGCCGTACAATATGTGACAAAATGCGACTGCTCTGCTGTCTTATCAACAATATAATCAATACTGGGTGAACGTTGGCTATCTTTGGCCAACATAAGGGAGATCCTCCTAAGCAACGTCATCACCTGTTTAAAACACTAGATGACTGACGACTTGTATGCGTTGAGTTCCCAAGGGACGAAGGACACGGTGCCCAATGGGGTAAGTGCTGCGGTATTCAGCAGGCCAGCAGCCGTTCCACCCTTCCGCAACCCTGAATACAAAAGCGTTTTTATAAAGAGAAGTCTTATTAAAAATGATTTCTTTAGTTCCTTTAATTTAAAATATGGTTAATTTACCCTTAAATTAATAGTTAATTTCATTTTTTGTTTTCTAGAATAAAAAACACTTTCGACTTCAAATTCAAGTAATTTTCCATTTAATATCTATATTAATGTATAGTAACTAAGAACACTACACACTTTACACACATACCATGCGAATATACATTATTGTTTGTTGCAAGTTAAAATTTGGTCGAATTATTTTGCCCGTTTTTCCACACTTTAAACTAAAAGCCTGTCGTTTTACCCCCTAACGGCGGCGTTGAACTTGCGACGGGTAATAGTTTCACGTCAGGGCTGGGAATTAGGATGCAGAAAATATGTTTTAAATCGGGCCCGTTTTTAAGGACGGGGAGAGTGACACTTTGACGAGAAAATAATCTCCTGAGAGAGTTATTACAGAGTCGGAAAAACGTTTCCATTTTAACGGAATCGGAGTGTGGTTGTGGCCCGGAAAGTAGTTTTTGAACATAAATCACCGGAGAAAGGATTATTCGGTACAATCATACAAGTAGTGGGAAGGTCTTAGAATGCCCCCTTGCTTGTTGTTAAGTAGAATCGTTAGAGGAACGGTAACTGAAGGATACTTCCTTTCTTTTGAAACCCTTTGCCAGATGTACCAAACATATATTTGATAAGTCGAAAATCAGGGTAAGATACGAGGGGAAACCCAAAAGAAACCGGACAGACCTCGGGGAGCCCTGCCTGATATGCGATGAGGGTGCCGTCTCTAAGTGGGTGTAGTTGCACTCTTCCTGCGTTAGTAGTCAGGCGGTCGTTATCGCAGAAGTTTGTGCGGACTTATAATCGGTACTTCTCCTAAATGTTATCACGCTTTTCTCGCGAAATTGTGTGGTCTACCACGTTTAATAACTATAGCGTCTTATGTTCAAATCCATGGTCAAAATCGGATGGTAAGAACTCCTCCTCACATTTATAGCTTCCGAAGCGAAAGACGCCCAGAATGCAAATAATGATCTTGAATACTCGTTTATTTTCTTGTACACTTGTAAACCATTCGAAAACCTGTGCACGACTGAACGTTTCCTTCTGATAGTCCAGTAGGCAGGAAGCTAAAATCAACAAAGAGTATTCTTGCGACCTGCAGGGCAGGTTTTTACGGATACCCATGTATTTTTTCTGGACTAAATATCTTGAAAGTAAATATTTAGCCTAGAATTCCGAGATTTGCCGAGCAACAACGCTAGATGATTAATGACATCGCGTCAAAAAAGGTGGTCACGTATAAAACTCTATAAAACTGGTCCACAATTTCAATATTTTTATAAATCTCAAAAAGTCTCAAAATCCAGAAGAGATTTGTGACCTTTTCTAGCTTAAGCCGATCAAAATCGTACTAGTAAATAATGAAATGGAAGTATTGTTAATTAAGGCTTCTCGAAAAATTCGATCGTTAATTACTTGTAAAATTGTTAACCGATTGAGCTGAAATTTTCAGGGTAACTTCTAGTTACAAATAGCTACTCTTTCAATATTACTCTTTCTAAAATTTCAGCCTGATAATTGCTTAACTTTTCGAATAAATAAATGATTAAGAATAAGCACTTTTTCAGCTTTATAAGCCAATTGTTAGTTAACAATTGCACTTAGAGACTTCCGGTTGGGCTTAAACTTTTCTAAATTTAATAAGGAAAAATTTTCTTAATCGCACCTTGTATACCGAAAATGCACCATATGAACGGAGTTAAATGAGGACATATGAAAATGTTCGCATAAATTGTTTATTTAAACAATGTTCCACACGGATGCTCCTCTACGGACTCCGTTCATTATATTCTACGGGAAAAATACCGGGTTCTGTAAAAACCTGCCCTGCAGGTCGCAAGAATACATAAAACTCCCTGCCTACTGGACTATGAATGGTAATTTGAAGTATTGTGTGTGCTTCTCCCGCCGTCTGCCCCAGATTGAAGCAAAATAATAAGTAGATTTACTGCTCGACACGATTAGACATCATAGTTTCGGAAGAAGAGTGTGACGTTTGCAAGAAATGTCAATATAGGCCTGTACCAACTTCTATGATGACGTCCGCTTGCCTTACCTTCTAATTGTAAGATGACGATGGGATTTTAATGTACAAGTTATACAACCATCATTATGTATCCAGAAAATTCGAATACACTCTAAAAGTGTGGCACATGGGCCGTAAAAAGTGTCGATGTCTCCCGGACTATAATATAAATGCTTCCACCGCAAAGAAGAACGCATTTTTTTTCAAAGATTTTATTTAACCTGTTCAACAATAATTGTACTTTGCAATTGTTCTATAATTACAATTATTTAACTTATTCGAATTGTTCATCGTCTCTTGATTTCTGTGTTCAAAAAAAAAATAATAATAAACTAATATTAAAAACAAAAACCAAAAAAAACAAAAAAAAAAAACACCTCTAAAAAAAACAAAAACTAAAAAATTATAAAAAAAATAAAAAGAAAATTTAATAAAAACAATTTATGAGAGAATTTTAAATAAAATTTCTATGTGAATAGTATAAAAAAAAAAAAAATAAAT